>QUSE01000039.1:2024772-2087924 GCA_006508115.1 Apiospora malaysiana | reverse complement strand
TTATTTGGTGTTTTTATTTTTATCCTTCTTGGGGGTGGGTTTTTTTTTTTTTTTTTTTTTTTTTGGTTCCAAGCAGCCATACAGACGCCAGAAAGCCCCTCGCGGATTGCCTAAAGAGGAAAACTGCAAAACTGGCCAGCAACCGAAATCCCCCAAATCCCCACCACACCAACCACCACCGCCGCCCTTCACACACCCCCTTGTTTTTCTTGTTACCCGTTTCTAACCTCACACGTCCTGCTGTTCTCTAACACGTGTGGCCAACCACAGACGCAGCACGCACAGAACGGCTCGGAAGTAACGCGGGCAGCAACCGCTGCTATGCGTACATCGTTACACAATATATCATACCATGGGCGGATCAGCGCTCCCGCTATATTGACATGCAGCCTGATCGACTTGTCCTATTGTTCGATTGCCTTCCTTGCATGAAGCTATCCTTAGTACAATCGAGGCTCGAGGCCTCCTTTACCTCTGTCTCACTTCCGCGCCCTGTCTTTGTTTACCGCCCATTCAGTCAGTCAGTCAGTCGCAAGAGAGCAAGGGCCTAGGACTCCTCGATGAACCTCGAGCAGGTTTTCAATCCTTCCTTTTGGTTTACCATCAAGTAGAATAAGCAAATCCTGACGTGCTGTCTCGTCTAATCTCTCACCTTCACTCTGAAGCTTCCCTCCGCGGCCGCGCGTTACCGGACTGGCTGGGGACCTGAGTAACCGTCACGAGGAGCCGCAAGAATGCTGCTGAAACAGAGTTTCTCCAAGGACAACGTCGAGAAATCACGAGGCTTGGAGACAAGCCTTTTAGGCTGTGTCTAAGTGCGCGTGGTTCGTGACACCCCCAAATCCAGGCCCTCTGTATCCAGGGTTTGCGGCCGGCCTGAGCTACCTATCTACCTTGCACAAGTCCTTTTTTTGTTCCTTTGTCCGTGGGCCCCCATCACGATCTCGAGCCATCTTTCTTCACCGCATGGCAACCAAGTCATCGCCTAGGCCAACTTCGTCCGTCTCCCCGGACCTGTCATGGCCGCTTTTGCCAGACTGTAACCTCTAAAATGGTCATCTCCTCTTTTTTTGTCCTTTGCCTCTTCCATGCCTGCCACTCTTTTCCACAGAACAACAAGAAACCATGCGTAGAAGTAGTCATGGGAATAAGCTTGCTCCGTTTCTTAGTGATCGCTGGCTAGTTAGCTTCCCCAACCGGGAGACCAAGCGAAGATGCGGTCCATGTTTCATCATATCTCCAACGTCGTTCTATACGACGTGTCTCCTGCATTGCGGCATTTACGGGAATGGCTGGAACTTCCATTCCTTCCACGCGTGTTGTGCGTTGCTGCTGGCTGGCTGCGTCTAACCTCAGGGGTAAGTGGGACAAGTCAAGTACATACATACCTAAGTTAAGTAAGGTAGATTCAGCTTTCTTTACGTGTAAGTGAGTAAGTAAGGTACGTACACGGTCCTCCACCATCGCCATCTCACTGGCTCGCGCCCCAAATCCTACGTGTGTCTGCTGCTTGCTTTCCTCGCCCCCGGCGGCTTTCCTATTCGCAATCTGCACCACCACCACCACAACCATCACTACCCGCGCTCCCCTACCCATATTGCTTCCCCACCACTGAGATCTTGATAACCGCCTAGTGGGTGAGTGGGTGGTGTGTAAGTTTTACCAGCCACGCCCTGGAAGAAGTGGAAAACAGGTATGGGGAAGTCAGTAAGTACGTAGCTTAAGTTGCCATGGCCATGGCTTTGTGGCTCCATGTGTACTATGTATAAAGTCAATCGGAGTAGATATGTATAAAAGCGAGCTCTCGCCGTCTGGCTGAAACCAAACATCTCTCCTCCCTCCTCCCTTTCCCAATTTCTATTTATATTCAGCTTAGAAGAAGAAGAAGAAGAAGAAGAAAGGCTTTCCTGGTTTCGTGACTCCTTTTTCTCTCTCCTACATCTTTGTGTGTGGTTGCTTGCTTGCTTGCTTGATTGTACCTTGATCTGTTCTTCACCATGAGCCAATCCGACCTCTACGACTTCTTCTCCTACGTCGCCCGCGACGGCAAAGGCAACGCAGAGAGCCCAGCAGCCGCCATGACAAGGAGGACCTCCGTCATGTCCTCCGCGTCCTCCACCTCGTCCGAGTCGGGCACACCCACCCCTGCCTCCACCACCACCCGGGCAACGGCCACACCCGCCCTGATGCCCAGCAGTAGATCAACCATCCCCTCGTCCCCTTCTTCCACAGCAGCTCCCCACCCCCGCCTCACCGCCGACGAGATCACGGCCCGCATCCTCGAGTCCCCCGAGCACCACGCCCTGTGCGAGCTGATCTCGGGCCGCCACGACCACGACGACGACTACGCCCGCCGCTCCGCGGACAAGTACCGCGCCTTCGTCGACCTGGCCGCCCGCCTCGAGGCCCAGAAGATGCCGCCCCCTCCCCGTGCTGCTGCCGCCAGGTCCGGTGCCTTTGGCATCATGATGCAGCAGCAGCAGCAACAACAACAACACCAAAAGCAGCACGAGCAGTCCAGGAGGGAGTGGAACTCGCTGTGGTGGTGAGGTTGGTGTGAGGAAAGGGAGGGAGGTTGGAAAGGACCTCTTGAGCTGGTAATAACGGCCCAGGGTGCGAGTGAAACGGGTTTGAGAGAGGAGTGTAGGGATGATGCGAAGAAGAAGAAAGAAACCCCAAACAAAACAATAACCATCAAGCAGGAAAGACTGACTGACAGAAAACCGCATAAAAAGTTGAAACTTTTATTTTTTGGCCTTACATGGCACAACGAAGGACAAGTAGCATTAGTTCTTAATAAACCCATATCCCATCCCTAGTCCCAACCAGGACTAGGGAGACTACCTATGATCGTCTGACGGGAGTGAAAAAATAAACAAAACGGCACAGCACGTCTAACAAGCAGGCAATCATGCAAGCCAAAGAAACAGCAGGGACGACATTCCCGAGAGAATGAGTTGCCGGAGGTAAGTACTTTAGGATTTCCTACGTCGCTGGCTGGCGGCTATCGGATAATGTCTGGCCTCCTCCCTTCCTCTGGCCGTTGTACCCATACTCCTCTCCACCACCGCTCTCTCTCTTTCTCTCTTTTCCCCCGTTGGTCGCCACAGATTCCCCCAAAAATGCCCCAAATGCCCTCCTCCAAAGCTGAAAATGATCATAAGCACTCGACGCTGCTACACAAAGTGCATTGACGCTCTGCCGTCACCTATTACGCAGTACTTCTTCTCCAGGGGCCAGCTTCGTAGTAGCGTAGACAACAAATGTAAGCAACAACTCCACCAAACGCCGATACAGTGTGGTCCTCCAAGGCGGGTAATGGATAATGCCATTGTAACGGAGACTAAGCAATCGGGGACAGCAAGCACAGAGAAGGGGCGCGTGTGCGTACGAACAGCGAGCACAAAAGGACGCGCGATGGCTATAGGTTGGTACGGGAGGCCGTCATGAGGGGTCAAAGAGCTTGAATGGTGAACTTGGAAAATATTCAAGAGTCTTATTCTTGTAGCGATATTCCCCACAGTTAGTAGTGCTACACCTGTGGCTGTAGGATGGAGACAAATGTAGTCATGACCCGCATCCAAAACGTGATTAAAAAGGCAGTCGCAATTAGATAGTGGATGGGAGTTATCGACACTCGGCTCACTGTGGATAGTAAACTGTGCCGTTCCCCGGGTGCGGATAGTAGTAGCCATCCGGAGGGGGTGCGACGCCGTTCATACCCATTACTCCACCAGCGCCGGGATAAACTTGCGGGGCCGAGTAAGGTGGGTATGGCTGTACAGGGGGTGGCATTTGTGAGGCGTCATAGTAATAAACCATGCCGTTGACTTCTTGAGCAACCAGGCTTGAGCCTGGAGCTCCCTGTCCATTGGGGTCCATGTCGCCTTGGGGCTGGGGCTGTTGAGCACCAGGCACAAAAGGTGGCGCTGGGGCTGCATATGGACCCTGGGGAGGATAATAGTACCCGTGTTGTTGTTGTGGCATCATCGGATACTGTGGAGCGTAGCCTTGCTGTGCGTACTGCGTAGGCTGGAACGGAGCGGCATGGATGGCACGCTCCGGAATCTGCGACAGAGGCGTGCCTGTAGAAGCATAGGAAGGATGGCGGGCATGGGGATCATGACTAAAGCCATTAGAAACGTGAACAGGCACTTGATGGTGGAAGGCCTGCTGGTAGGACTGCGAGTTCTGCTGCATAGCCGGTGACTCGATAGTCTCCACCGAGACCGTCTTCTGGGGCTTGGGCTGATGCATGGGGATAGATGCATGCTTGTTCTCTTGCATCACCTGAGGCTTCTGTGGCAGAGGGTGGATTTGAGGCTGGGGCAGATCATTGATAGTAGTCTGTCCATTTGCCGAAGCTCCATCCGTCGAAAATTCACCCATGCCGCCAGTGTTCATCACAGGAGGTGGCTCAACTCTCGGAGGGAGTCGTACCACAGGACGAGCCGCATCCAACGGCATCGGGGCCCGTGATATGGCAGACCCTGTGGGAGACAAGAGGTAGTCACGACCCATATCAGGAGCAATCGACGAGCGTCTGCTGAGAGCAACACTCGGAGAATAAACACTACCATTGTAGTAGCTTCCGCCGAACACGCTAGTTCTCCGGGAGAACCCACCGATCGACCCAAGTCCAGATCTGGGCTTGCCTCGCAGGCGTTGCTGATTAGGGCGCATTGCGCGAGGAATGAATATGAACGATCTGTCGTTTGCTGGGAAGATGTATCGAGGTAGGAAGTTGGGCAAAAAGATGCGAACGGGCTTATCACGGCGCAGCGGAGGTCGGTGGTCCGGCAACCTGGTGTATTGTTTGACTGCGTGGCCAGAAAATACGACAGGCTCCTTATACTGCGGGAGGAAGACTCGAACGGGTACGTTACCGATGTGCTTTTCACACGACAATGTTCTGTTGATGGGCGTTGCGTTCAAAGGGCAAGTAGGGATAATCCCGTTACCGTTCGGAGGGCCTTCATCCATCATCGAATGCCCACTGTGTGCTACCGTGTGACGCGGCTGACGAGAGGGCGCGGGCTCTGTAACAACCTCGTGCATGTCGTGAGCCCACGGTGCGCTGACAGTAGGATCTGCCGTATTATGGACTTGGTGTTGAAACGGTGCAAAGGGCCCACCTATACCACCACCGCGACCTCTGCCTCGACCCCCTCGCCCGAAAGGTCGGAAACCGTTTGCCGAGGGGCCGGCGTGTCTGTGGTCATGCATGAAGAAGGCTCCTCTATTGGGGACAAATGAGGGGTCCTCGTCTCGGCGCCGCCGGTACTCATCGTGTTCTCGTCGTCGTCGTTCGGTGGGCTGGCCGTCTTGTGGCTGATCCATTATGGCCGAGCTGACAACTATTGGCGCACCGGATTTGGAGGGAGATGCCGGGTTGTTGGCATCATCGCCCTGTCCTGATTCCTGACCCCCGGGCTGCTCTGAAATAGACAACCTAGCCATGCCGTTTGCCAGTGATGTAGACTTGGGCGATTTCTCGGTGCCAGAGCCAGCTACGGGGGCGCTCGGTGCGACCCCGACCTTAGCGGTGCCATTGCCATGGACTGAAGTTTGGCCGTTCGCTTCTCCAGCCGACTTCTTGGTGGCGCGAGAGGTAGGCGAGGCTTCGTCGACGTTACTAGTGTCGCTATCATTGGCGTGGTCGTCATCATCGGAGGCTAGGGAGCCATCGGTGAGCGAGTCGTCGTCGAGATCCAGATCGTCTTCACCTTCGTCCTCTACCCTGCGGCGGTGGCCGATCATCTTTCTCCGTCGAGGTCCCGCCATGTTCGATCGATATGTCAACTTGTCGGAGGCTCTTCGGTAGGCTCAGGTGTGGATGGATGAAAACGACACAGTAGGTCTTGGCATCCAGGGATGGAGCTGGGAATTGGCTGATGGTTGTGTCGCTGTGGCCGACGTCTGTGTCGTCGTGGGATTACTAGGAGAAGCTCATGCGTATGTGTCTCGCATGTGAGACGACAATATTCTGACGCAACCTTAGGTAGACAGAAATCGAGGGACTCGAATGGGGAGATGCAAAAGGCGAAGACCCGCCTGCGGTGGTCCAAAAGAAAGGAAGAATGCTGCAAAGCAATTCAATTATGAAGCCAGTGTTCCCGGGGATATTCTTCTTCTTTTTTTCTTCTTTCTTTCTTCCTTTCTCAATCCAAGCCCAGACGCCCCCTCCCCTCAAGAAGACCGACGGACCGGAAGATGGCTGTGTTGTATGTGTGGTGCAGCTTCGCACTGCGGCCCAAGCAAAGAAAGGCAGAAAAAAAAGGCAGAAGAAACGACAACTTTTATTAGAGGTACCCAGGCTAAAAACAACCTTGGATGAAAGAAAAAGCAGATACCAAAATGTGTCAACCTCTAGCCCACACAAGAAGGGAGGTAGGGGGGGAGAAGAGAGAGTGGGCTGTCTTGTCCCGTAGGTTGTGACTGTGAAGATAGAATTGTAGTAGAGGTGGGAATTCTGGATGATGAATGAGTTTGGATGAAGCTGGCAGTCATCCTACGACGCTACGACGCTACGACGCTGCGAGCAGCAGCCAGCAAGCACCACTCACCACTCACCACTGTCGGTCCATCGAATCAACGGGTGTCGAGCCAATCCACCATCTCTCAATTCCTGGGCGGGCAACTCCCCAACTCCACATCTTAGGCAAGTACCTTCCCTCCACTAGCTCAACATTCAGAGCAGGCAGTTCGTTCGACTGGAGCGGTAAGTCTGGGAGGTAGCTGGTAGCTTTGGGTAGTGGGTAGGAGGTAGTAGTAGGTAAAGTAGATACTGAGCTAGATGGGTTTGTATGTAGGTAGTAGCATGTACCGTACCGGCGAGCAGAGGACAGTCAATGTCAATCAGCTCCAGTCGTATTGAAGTAACGGAGACTGGCAGCCAGGAGGGTCTAGACTCTAAGGTTAGACTGCCAGACTACCTACGCGCAGCGTAGAATCGGTAGGCCTGGTTTACGATACAGTCACAGTACAGTACGTAAGAGTTAGGTATTGATGGACGGACAAGCAACTCGCTCGAGTTGGACTCGGCCTAACCTGGCTGCGTTGGTAGGCTGGTAGGGTCAAAAAAAGAGGGGAGCCGTGGGAAGGAGGCTCCCTGATCAATCCCAGTCACCACTTGGTGCTTGGGTTTAGAACCACAAAGATAGAGAAGCCAGCCCCAGCATTCAATCATAAATCATATGTTTGTCTGTTTACTTTTTACTCCATGCAGCTTGTTCCAGTGGATTGATTTCGAGTTTCGGGGCCCTTCGAGTCTATATATCTATCTGCTCTTCGGGGCAGCCGGGGGGCTCCCTATATCGATGTTCCGGGTACTCATCAGCGATCATCCATCACCCATCTATCTACCTAACCCAACAAACAGATTACTCAGGGCTATAGCAAGCCATACTAACCTACATCGTCAATGTATCTATGTCCATGTAGCTGCATACACGCAGCCAACAGTTCACATGCATCACCATACAGCATGGAGGAATGAACATGCTCAATAGCAGGCTGATAACAACGCACTCATTCCCGTAGGTGCATACATGATTGATGATCCCTTATCGTTCTTAGGAGTCTCTTTGCGTTCGATCCCGTAGCTCCCGTTGCTCCCGTTGCTGATGCTGTCATTCCTAATACTCCAAGCACATTTCCATCCATCCAGTTGGCATATGCAAAGGAAAAGTGTCTCTTGCATCCTATAGCCAATCAACATGGAGCATACACCTTTCAATGCGTGACCAAGATGCATAATCAAAACAACAAAGCATCGGCCGCAAGATCGGCGACATCGGCTTTAGCGTCTTATCCTAAGCTCGAAAACCAGCTCATAGTATTCTACATCTACTCTACACGTATTCGATGCACACAAGTAGAGAGGCAACCCAATACCGCTCAATTCTCCCTTAAGTCCAATACTAAAGAATAGATAAATAAACGCAGTGTTGCTTGAGAGACTTCCTTTGAACTGTATACAGTGAAGCCACGGGGCATAAGCCGCTTGAGCGTCTTGAATGAAGTCAGTCCACGAATCATCATCCACTGTACAAGTCGCGACCCAACAAATATCCACCCGCAGTGCCAGCTCAGCTCAATGAACGATCCCCAATCGCACACCACCTCTTATGCAAGAGGGCCATCGCCCAATCGAAAGCACTCGTTCATACTAAGCGCGCTTCTCACTGAAGCTTGAGATGGAATTTGCGAAGATTTGGGGCAGCAGAAGCTCCTAGGCAACCAAAGCCACAAGGGAACTGAACTGTATGTTGGGCTGCCGGGCAAAGCATCAAATCAAGAGCCTTCTGCTGTCAGGACACGATTGTTAGAAGACCCATGTCTCGATTATCAGACCACATCGATTTGATCGCCTTCCTCCTGCTCTACGTCATACCCAGCAGTAACAATCCTTATTTTACAGTGTTTCTATACCTAGGGCTTGGTGAGTATGTATGCTTTGGCTATCAAGATCTGCTCCAATATCAACGCACACCTGATATACCAATACTTATCCTGGCGTCCTGTACGCATCCATCGCCCCCATGCCCGTAGTATGCTGTTGCCTTGCTAAAATATGTGAGGTCCTTTCTTTAGGTGCACTTCAGCGACAAGCCGAATTTTTGAACTGCTACTGGCTACATGGAGGTGTTCATATATATTAAAGATCGATGTCTGCACATGTTGAAGGTATTCATGGGTTACAGATAGCAGCTCCGTGATGACCCGAACCTTGGAATATAACTTATTTACGATGGACGAGTCCCACTTGCTTTCGGTTGCCATTGCCTTATGCCAGGCGGCAGGTATCTTGATGTGGTGGTAAGTCATGCAAGCTGTGATACATTGGATACGCGTCCTTGACCATCTGTCTGAGGCTGCTGTTGATCGGAAGAGGAGGTAGTACTGCCCGACTTTTGAGGCCGGGGCAGTCCAGTAGCTGATAGACAGACACACATCACCATGGGCGAAGTCGACATAAACATAAAGGATCAGTCAGGACTTCAAATTAGGGACGCTTACCTCAGGTGGCGCCAAGACTGGTTATCATTGACCCTATTGAATTTGTCTATTGAACAAGATGCTGTGTATGTAGCAGACAGCGATGTCCTCTTTGCGCACCAAATACCCAGCACAAGCATTTCGCAGACTAAGCAGTGTAGTAGTGCTTTTGTTTGGCCTTGGCTACGATAGTAACCAAAAGAAAGGTCGTACGTAGACTGCGGACAAGACTCGGCTGTTTTGAACACATGCAGTCCTAGCTGGTCCAAGTCCACGATGACGTCTGCATGCACCGCCACCTACATATTGTCCCATCCGCACATTAAGTCTTCCGGACTTCAGAGAAGAAAAGAGATTATTACTCTCTCTCTCTCTCGCAGACTGCGATGGAACAAACGAGTAGCATCCCGAGTGTACCGAATGCCACTTTGGCTGCGGAGTGGGCAGCGGGCGGCGGTGCAGATGCCATGGAAGACGGGCGTTCAGTGTTTGGTAATACTCACGACGGCCATGACGAATCGAGGTTGAAGGCCTGGTGATGGCAAATGCATACGTAGACGTACTAGTATGTAATGTATGTGGCAGCAGTACTGTATCATGTAGTGGTATCATAGAGCAGCTGCTTCTGCCGGGGCCTCCCCCAGATGTTCCTGCTGGCGGCCGCGTTCCAGCTCAGGACCCTAGCTTTCCAGATGGGCACATGTCCACAATTGCGGGGTCGGCATGAGGCTTGACACGCTTGACCCTCACCCTCTGGATTTGCCCAGTAACGCCAGTTGCCTCCCCCCCAAGCAGTACCAAGGGCCGTCTAAACTGCCCAAGCTCCCCAATCAAAAGTCGCCTCTCCCTGTCGGTCCTTGGTCGCCTTCTTGGCTCTAGCCATCGGGCGATTGCGATACCTGCCTGCAGCCTGCCATAGTTCATCGTCCATTTAAACCCGCCCAAGCCCGTTTGAGAGCGCCAGGTGTGTAGGACTACCGACTACCTCGATCTACCAAACCTACAACCTCACAGCCGGTTGCTATTCGGTGAGGTCTACGTATTCCTCAGTATTGATTGATTGATTGCGAGCAACTCGTAAGTAAACACTCGTTCACACTGACTGACACCTTGATGCTTGATGCACCTACCCCTCATCCATCACCCGTTCGTTCTCATTCCCCCATCTCTTCTGGGCAGTCGTCAGTTTCGTGACCTACCGAGCTAGTCAACACCTCTCTGTCCCTCTCCCTCTCCCTCTTCCTCACCGATCTCTCTTCTCGAATCATTCCCTTCCTCATCCCATCATCAATCAACCTTTCTCCATCGAGGCCCATTTCTCAAGCGCCCCATTCTTCCCCATACGCTACCTCATACATACCATACCATAAATACATCTCTAACGTAACTCGCTTTCGGAAGCTCCTGGTTGAGCGGGTCGAAACAATTCAATATAACGCTCTCCCCCTTCTTCATCATCCACCCGTCGATGAACCTCGACAGACTACTACCCATCTACCAATCTACCAATCTACCACCCCATCGAGAAAGCTAGAATATAGCTGCACCTCCAAAATTGATATTGTGACCACCATGTACGTAACGAGCTTGATTGTGCTATCGCAATATGACGCCTCTTGCAGCCTATTCCCTCCCTCGCTTCCCCAGGCATACAGCTGCCTGAAACGTGCACTGCCCATCCCTTCCGACCACTCCAGCTCGATGCAATCATTTAAACTGCCACTCCTACATCTTTTGATTTATCAAAACGCCATCAAACTACTGTCACCAGTTCACTAAACGTTCAATTTCCAGCAATTGTTATTGGTAATCATGGCGTCTCCGTCGACCGCGACGCCCGATACCCTCATCACACTCAAGGTCAGCTTCGATGGCAACACACGTCGTTTCAAGTTGCCTTTGCGAGACCTAGGCGCCAGCACGCTGGAAGATAAGGTAAGCTCGCCCACTGGAATCTATTCTCTATAAAAATGGCGATTCGCTCGGGCGGCTGCGTCGTGTAGATGAAAACATGCTCACGTTCTCGCCACCGCAGGTCCGAACCTTTCTCCAGGTGCCCGTGGGGACCAAGACGGTCATCGAGCGATACTCAGACTCGGCCGCTACTTTCGTCGTTCTCGACCCCAGCAACGTCTCAGTGTTCAAGCAGCTTTTCCGGGCTGCCAAGGCCAAGCAGAAGCTCAAGTTACGAGTCACCACCCAAACCGAGTCCGTGGAAGACACTGTCCCCAAGGCTGTCACTGTCGAGGATGAGCCTGAGCCCGTTGCCGAAGTAAAGGTGGAGACAGAGGCAGAGCCGGTTTCAACAACTGAGCAGGTCATATCACAGCAGACCACCGAGCAGTCTACGCCTGCACCGATGCCCACCCCGGCACCGACCGTTCTTCCGGAAACCATTCTTGCCCCTCAAGTGCCCGACGAGTTCCCAGAGTTCATCAAGCAATGGCGAGCTCGGGGTATGCCTCGGATCAGCCTACGCCGAGATGAAAGCGGCGCCGAGGTCATCGATTTCCGCGATTCCAGGGACTCTTCCCCTTCGGTTGACCAGGCAGCCGTTGCCAACTTCGTGGGACAAGCCCCCAAGGTTGAGGCAGCCCAGTCAGTCGAGGTAGTCAAGGCAGAGGACGTTGTTGAGCAGGCCTCTGCTGCACCCGGTCCCGCTGCCGCACCAGCACCTGAGCCTTCCTCGTTGCCTAGTCGTCTCCGACGTCCCTTTACTGTTTGCTGCAACAGCTGCGACAGAGCTGTCCCCGATTCCCATTACCACTGCTCTACTTGTGATGATGGCGACTTCGACCTTTGCCAAGACTGTGTGGAGCAAGGCATAACCTGCTATGATGAGCAGCACTGGCTAATCAAGCGAACCATTCAAGATGGCCAGATCACTTACAGCACAACTCATATTGCACCCAAAACGAGCCGTGCTTCTATTAACAGCGCCCCGCAGAAGTGCTCGGCTGATTGGAGTCTTCCTATCCGCCAAGCCGAAAACCCACCTGTTGCGCCAGTTGAACCTGCCCAACCTACCTGGAATAGCACTCCTTTTGCTCGTACGTGCAACTGCTGTGTACAAGAGTTCCCTGAGCAGGACTTCCTCCACTGCGACACTTGCGAAGACTTCGATTTGTGCAAGGCCTGCTTTACCAAGGATCAGCACGGTCACCACCCAAAGCATGCGTTTTCCGCTGCTGTAAAGGGAACTGCTTTCTCGCAATTTATTGCAGGTCGTCTAGCTGCGGGCCGCAATGTGGTGCACAATGCCATCTGCGATGGATGTGATAAGTACGTCCGAGGAATTCGCCACAAGTGCCTCGACTGTCCTGATTGGGACTACTGCTCCGAGTGTGTACAGAACGCATCCTTCATCCACCCGAATCACCGATTCGTTGAGGTCTATGAGCCGGTTTCTGAACGCCGCATTGCTTCTCGCGCGGTTCATCACGGGATCTGCTGCGACGGCCCCCTTTGTGCCAGCTCCCGCAGCAGCCCCAAGTACATCACTGGTGACCGTTACAAGTGTGCCGTCTGCAATGACACAGATTTCTGTGCTAGCTGCGAGGCCAACCCATCTAACCCTCACAACAAGACTCATCCCTTGATCAAGTTCAAGACACCTGTTCGCCACGTCAATGTAACTACCACTGGCGAGCACGAGGATGGCAAGCGGATGCCCTCGATGGGCGACCGATCTCGTCGCCAGCAGACGAGCAGCCGATCCACCGAGACTGCCCCCTCACCCAAGTCCGAGATTTCCGTGAACCCCGTGCAGACCGTTGTCGATGTCAAGCCGACTGAGCCGGAGGCCAAGGTTGAGGAGAAGGCAGTGGAGCCAGAGCGAGCCGCGCTGGTTGAAGAGAAGCAGCCTGAGCCTGAGCTGATTGCCGTCTTCAAGCATGATACCGTTGCGGACGGTACCGTCATGGCACCCAACACGACTTTTGAGCAGACGTGGGTTCTCAAGAACGAGGGTGTCACGGCCTGGCCTGCCGGATGCTCGGTCAAGTTTGTCGGTGGAGACTACATGGGTGCTGTTGATCCTACGCACCCGGCCGGCATCCACGAACTTGTCTCTGCTTCCGAGTCGACTGTGTGCTACAACCAGCTGCAACCAGGTCAAGAATTCCCGTTCACTGTCCTCATGCGAACTCCGGATCGTGACGGCCAAGCTATCTCGTACTGGCGCCTCACCACTGCCGATGGCAACAAGTTCGGCCACAAGCTGTGGTGTGACGTTTCGGTCGAGATGGCCCAGCCTGAGACTCGTGCCGAGACTATGCTGGAATCCAAGGAGCCCGAAATGGCCAAGAGCCAGATGATCATTCCCAAGCTCGAGCACGAGTCGCCAGCGTCTAGTCTCCACATGACCAAGTCGCAAAGCGAGATGGAGGCGACTACCGAGACGGACACGCTTGCACCTTCGTCGCATGAAAACGAGGATGAGTACGAGGACTGCGCCGACGACGACGACGACTGGGCTGCCGACTCGGATGATGGATTCCTCACGGACGAAGAGTACGATATTCTTGATGCTTCCGATGAGGAGTACCAGTTCGAGCAGCACAAGCCTACCACGAAGAAATAATGTTGTGGTCTTGTTGTAAGCTGACAAGCCAAGGCAAGGCAGGCCAGAGGGAAGGGGTTCTAGGTGTTCTTTTATTTTTAGGGTTGGACATGGCGCGCTTTCAAGGGTGAACCAATAGTTGACTTGTGTTACTAAGTTGCTTTCACAATTTCTCATTTCACGTAGGGAAAGGAAGGGTCGCGGGTTTTCCCTTTTCGCAGATGACTTTTCATAGTGGCAGAGGACGGCGGAATACGATAGGTAGGCGGATAGGGCCGCGAAACACTCCCTTTACCAGACCAGAATGACACTACATAGGCTCAGATTGTTTGCACTCTACAGTAGGAAGTAACTCGAGTAGTCAATAATGCTATACGGTTTTACTACAATACGGTGGCATGTGGCATGTGGCATGTGATTGACATGTATGTATTGATGTGTAAGAATATATCGAATTCATTCAATGCCGCCCGCCTGCCTTATTATAGAAAACGGATCAATATCCAATGTAGGTACAAAAAATACCCCCCTGCGCTCTTGCGCTCCTGCGCCCCTGCCCCACTACTAGGCGATATGGAGGAGGGGAGTACTAAGGTTAGCACCTAGGCAGTACTACCGTAGGCGGTAGTCCAGGTACCCTGAACAGGGGTTCATTCAATGGCGGCTCGGAAGATGGGCGGTTTTGGTGAAAGCTGTCCTCTCTCCGTATTACTAAAAAGTGTTTAGTTATAGCATAGCGACTACACACCCAGGCACCCAGGCACCCCTAGGCTCATTGACTGCGACTGCTAACTGCCTACCCGGGTCGATCCATTGAACAACAACACGCCCGAGAAGCCGATAACATAGTGGACGGACGTGGTTTCTTGCGCCCATTACTCTCAATTGCCCATGCAATAACCTAATGAGGTAGTTTGGCAACCCCTTGTGCACTCGCGACCATTTGCGACAACCTCGACACTTTGCGACAACGTCCCACGGCGCCCATCCCGAGAAACGAGCCCTTGACGACCATCACATGGGCAGTCGGCGGTTCCTTTGATCGCTAGCGCCATAATGATGAACGGCTACGAGAAACGTGGCGGCTTTGACGACGAGCCCGAGCCCAACAGCTTCGTTAAGGCCTTCGATGCATTCCGTACGTATTCACCCTGCCTTCCGAAGGCCAAGGGGCCCATCCGAAGAAACCAGCCGACTGACAACTAACCGTCTCATTGCCCTCTAGCCAAATCGAAACCCCAATACGTAACGCGCACGTCGGGCGGAGGCAAGTGGTCCGTCGTCATGTACGTCGTGTCGCTGGTCCTGCTGTGGACGGAGCTTGGCCGGTGGTGGCGCGGCACCGAGAACCACACCTTCGCCGTCGAGAAGAGCGTCGGCCATAGCCTGCAGATCAACCTCGACATCATCCTCAAGATGCAGTGCAAGG
Organism: Apiospora malaysiana; assembly: GCA_006508115.1. Taxonomy (NCBI): domain Eukaryota; kingdom Fungi; phylum Ascomycota; class Sordariomycetes; order Amphisphaeriales; family Apiosporaceae; genus Apiospora; species Apiospora malaysiana. Next base: position 2,072,934 of record QUSE01000039.1, on the reverse strand, counting down.
ACCTGCACGTCAACGTCCAGGACGCCGCCGGCGACCGCATCCTCGCCGCCACCCGCCTCCAGGAGGATGCCACCAAATGGGACCAGTGGGTCGACAGCAAGGGCGTCCACAAGCTCGGCCTCGACAGCCACGGCAAGGCCATCACCGGCGCCGGCTGGCACGACGAGGAGGGCTTCGGCGAGGAGCACGTCCACGACATCGTCGCCCTCGGCAAGAAGAAGGCTCGCTGGGGCAAGACGCCTCGTCTATGGGGAGGCACCCCGGACAGTTGCCGCATCTGGGGCAGTCTGGACCTGAACAAAGTCCAAGGCGATTTCCACATCACGGCTCGAGGTCACGGTTACAGGGAGCTCGGAGAACATTTGGACCACAGCCGTAAGTAATGGCTCTCTGAAGAATATGCATGTGCCGCGAGAGACGTCTGCAGGCTTGTTCGTTTGTTGGCTTGCTAATCACTGGAATCCGCTACCTTTACAGAGTTCAACTTCTCCCACATCATCAACGAGTTCTCCTTCGGCCCCTACTTCCCGTCTCTCGTCAACCCGCTCGACCGCACCGTCAACCAGGCCACGGCCAACTTCCACAAGTTCCAGTACTTCATGTCCGTGGTACCGACCGTGTACACGGTCGGGCAGGCGCACTCGGCGTCGAGCACCATCTTCACCAACCAGTACGCCGTGACGGAGCAGAGCCACGAGATCTCCGAGTGGAACGTCCCCGGCATCTTCTTCAAGTACGACATCGAGCCCATCCTACTAACGGTCGAGGAGACGCGCGACGGTTTCCTGACCTTCGCCGTCAAGGTAATCAACGTGCTCTCGGGCGTCCTCGTCGCCTGCCACTGGGGCTTCACCCTCAGCGAGTGGCTCAAGGAGGTCTGGGGACGCCGCCGCCGGATCCAGAGCCAGGGCATGATTGGTGTGGAGAAAAGGGGCTACGACGAATAGATTGGCGGCTTTGGGGGAAAACCAGCCAAACAGTCCTAGGAGCGTATGGATTGCTACAAGATAAGAAGAGGAAGAATAAGAAGAAAAAACAAGTGTAAAAGATATATCAGAGGAATAAACTGGGCACTGGGCACCCGGGCAAGGTAAAAAAAGGTAAGAGAGACCAACCAGCCTTTGGATTTCATCTTGGTGTATTCTTTTTACGGGAAAGTCAAGATTGCTTCCCGCCCATGGCGTTCCGGGAGCTGGGTCAGCTTTGTGTGCAAATAAGAATCATTCACAATGAGGTGTGCATTTTCTATGTTGCCTCTCCCTTGGCTCGTGATGTGATATGACCCAAAGTCCTGCCTTGACTTGGGTATATTTACTAAAAGTTCATATAATTTGTGATACCAAGTAGTAAGTTATCATGTGAAAGACCAAGGTCGTAAGAAGTTGTTTAGGAATCCCAGTCTGTACTACTGAACGTGGAACACATCAGCGGAAGGCAGTATGACCAAGTAATTCCTACCAATTGAGTATTCTTCAAGCTTGGGAGCATCTGCATGTTTCTTTAGAGGTTTTTTATTAGACCCAATCCAGGTGTGCCAAGTGGCCATCCATCTGGTTAAGATTTACTTGTACTCATTATAGATATTGATACGTGATACGGTAATCGTAATTAGGGGTTGTGTGTAATAATAGGAATCCTAGTTACGTATAACAGTACTAGGTAATAAGCAATAGGGGAAGGGGGAACTATTTGTTGCCGGTTGGGCCAGCCATGATTACTGCAACAGCAGTGCATCTTCATCCAGCCTTCCAAACAAGGCCTCAACCTCCTTTTCGACGACTTCCAGCTCTTTCGCCACTTGGCCCGTTACCAAGGCGTAGGCGTACAAGAGCGCATAGTCGGGCTCCTCGACCGTGACGTTACTCAACTTGGCCTTTTTGCTCGCCAACCGGTTCTGCTGGTCCATGGTGAAGTTCCTCTGGCTTTCCCCATTCTGGTGGTGCGTTTGCTTACGGCTCTTGTCATCTTCATCCTCGCCGCCGCCGCCAACGCCATTGCTATTACTATTTCCATTGCCAACCATATCTCCTCCCTCCTCCCCCTGCTGCTGCTGTTGCTGCGAGATATCCTTACGGAACCGGAAGATTTTACCCAGCAGCTTGTCGCGCGTGCTCGCGATGTTCGGGATCGCGTCCACGAGGGGGTACTCGAGCATGACGCTGCTCGCGAGCACCTGGAATACGTGGCAGATGCGCGAGCAGAGCTGGGCACGCTCCTCGGCCGTGTGGTACAGCAGGGCCTTCTCCCCCTCGCTGAGGCGGCCATGCTTCATGGTGACGAGGCTCATAGCGTGAAACGCATCAAGCAGGCGCTGCGTCGAGGCCAGGATGCGGCGGTAGGCATCGGCGGGGAAAGGTCCGCGTAGCTCGTACTCGTTGAGCGCTGCGGCGCAGAGCGTCTGCAGCTGGTTCGCGTAGCGCTGCATGGCGGCCTGCTCGCCGATCTTCATGTATGACTCCGCAGCGGCGTCATTGCGGAGGAGCATAGCAAGGGGTCCGCGCTTCCAAATAAGACCCATTTGCAAGTACAGCACGGAAAGACCCTCCTTGAACTTTCGCCGGGCCGAGATGGGCCAAATCAGGCGGCAGATAATCAAACCCCAGAGGATACCCATGGACACAGCAACGACTCTGTGGTAGGCAATCTGCTGTATTATCGGATCGATACCTCCCTCGTCATCGTCATCGTCGTCGACCTTTTGAGTAAGCGAGTAGGCATAAAGCGAAGAGACGTTGTAGCTGAGAAGGATGAAGCGGCCAAAGGGCCCGTTGCCGCGGTCTACCATTATGTAAAAGGTGCCAAACGACACGAGCCATCCGAGCAACGCCAGCGAGATGGGTTCGCCGCCCGAGATCCACCAGTTGATCAAGACGAACACGGCGCCCATAACTGTACCCGTGAATCGAGAGAGACCAGTCGTGTTCGAAGCGCCTACCGTCATACTGCAGACGATCATGAAAGACAAGAGACCCCATTCGCCACGCCAGTGCTGATAAATAGGACGAGTCTGCGGAATAAAGGCGAACATGGCATAAAGGGCGGCGCCAATTCCAACCTTAAGACCGAATTTGACTAGAAACAGTTCTTAGCAGTGACTTCCAAGAGTAGTCGGTATTGTGTACTTACTGTCATCCCTGGACAGAAAACGGAAAAATTGCAGGGTCTTTTGCGATGCCCATCGGACGCTGGTGCTTGCCTGAGGTGCCGCGTCCCAGCTGAAAGAGTCGCGTCTCTTCATAATGTTATCTGGGATGCCCTTGGGCAAGGCAGACCTGCGAAGCTTCTTAATCGGCTTGACAAGGGGCTGCCGTTCTGCGTCGCCATCAGCCGACTTGGATCGCCGAAAGCTGATATAGCGCCATAGCTTCAGGAAATTCCAACTTCTCCGGTGATTATCAGTAGCAAACTTGAGATCCTCGAGTGCTTCTAGGTATTTCTCTATTTCGTCGCCCAGACTAAGGAGGCTGAATGAGAAATGCCCACAAGCAGCTGCCACCTCCTCATAGTCGGCTTGGACATTTTCAGGTCTCGTCCTCTCCATCTCGATAGTTCTGTAGATCTCCTCTAGGGCTTTGGCTCGGTGGGAGTTAAAAAGCATCAAAGCATCCTGTACACTATGTTTGAAGTTCTCATTGATGCAAATTGGGCTACCGGGTGGGCCAAAAGGCGGCTCTCGCAAAATTTCCGCAAGCGTGTGAACCAAAGACTTCATGGAAGGGCCAAGGCGTTGAATGAAGATCTCGAAGATGCCTGAAGGCGTACGAAACAAACTGGGGAAAAGCGCCGCTGAACCACCCGGTGGATGCTCCAGGAACGGGGTTGCCAGATCCGACTCGGTCCTCTCATCTGGAGACTCATCGATAGCTGACAAGACTGCAAAGTTTGTGCCACTCCGGAGGTGAGCCGACGTCGGGCGAATAGATGTAGGCGATAAATGAATACTGCCAGCAGAGAAGGGCCTGTTATTTGAGTTAAACGCCATCTCCTTCAAAAGCTCGAACTGGGTATTAGCCGCGCTCCTAAGCCCACCAAGAGATTGCGCCAATCGCTCCATAGATCTCACAACCTCCTTGTCGTATTGGTAAATGCGCTCCTGGCCCAAGATGTAGTATTCGTATTTTGACTCTTTTAAGTTCTTGTTCATTGCCGTCAGCGTCGACCTGTACTCGGTCGAGGCTTTCATGAACGCCTGACTGCTCAAGTCTTCTTCAGCACCACTCAAGAAGCCCTTGGTGATCACCGAGAGCATGTCACCAAGAGATATAGAGGCAGTGCGCATAGTGTTCCGAAGGCCAATTCTCGCAAATGTTGGCCATAGTAGAAGGTTGACAGCTGTCGATCCCGTTGTAGCCATCATCAATATCTTCAGAGACTGTATAATTTTGTGGTTGGTGAATACACCGCTGTGGACCGAGTTCTCCTTTGTGAGGATGGTAATGATGCCAATGGATGCTATACTGGCACCAACGCCAACCAGAGGGTTGTTCAGCTTCTGCTTGACCCAGCCGATGAAGCCCATGCCACCTCCGATAAACACGACCAATATCAGAACATACGATAGCCTCACTTGGTTCCACACAGAGCCCACCAGAACTGATGTGGCCATGGATAGAGTACCTATGAGCAACGCATACATAACTGCTACAATTGCGATGGCTACGGCCTCGATCTGCGACCCGACTGTCCTTGCTGGATGGAAATAGACCGTGATTGTGGCGACAATGTGCTTGCCGTCTAACGGCCCGAGGAATCTCGCAAAGGGCGGTAGGAAGGTACCCATGCTAGCCAGCAGGTAGGCGATGGAGCACTTGAGCGTGCCGCGCCCCTTGGGTGACTTCAGCCATGTCCAGAACCAGTAGATACCCAAGCAGAGATTGTGAAAGGCCGCTTGTAGTTTCTCGCGAGCCGTGGGCTGCTGGAGGATCGGTCGCATGCGCTCATCGTCGCCGGGGCCGTCGAAGTCGATATCCCGTAACGTGAACTGCCGCCGCGATCGTTCGCCTGTGCCGGGGATGATCCAAGTGCCGTTCCGTAGTTTCTGTCGGCGCGGCGCCATTACGAGTCAGTCTCACGGGATAAGGTTGATCGAGACAAGACAAGACGCGCGGGAGCGAGAATGTCAAAGCGGCATGTTAGGCGGTAAATGTACAAATCGTTCGACTGACGAAAAGCAAAGCAAAAAAAGACGACGTACAGATCGCACAGGTGGGCGAGCGCGCCGAGGCGGACGGGGGCCCGGCAGGGTCGAGGCAGCTCCACCGCTCATCGTGGTAGCGTCTTGTCCTTCCTTATTGTGTCGGTCCTTGTCTTTTGTCGATTCATTCAATGGCTAATCCACAAAGTCTTTCGGCGATTGACATTCTCGGACAGGCATGGTAAAAGAGCCTCATGCTCTACAAAAACTGCATATATATATATGAATGGTAAATGGCAGAGTAATTGCGTCTCGTTGAATTGCCTTGTACGGTGGTTTGCGGCCAGGCAATCACCAAGAAAAAAAAAAGGTCTCAAGGGGAGATCAACAGCACTGAAAGCTATGAATAGGGTGTTTGTGCTACCCGCGGGACCACTAAGCCAGGGTGGCTACGGCGGTTAACGCTGTCCCACTTGGCTACATCAATACGAATATCTCTGTAGCCTAAGGTGCCTAGCCAGCCAGGCGACGTTGGTCTGGAGGTTGACAGTTAAGGCGATCGGTCGAATTGAATGCGCGATTCAAAAACCAAGGAAAGCATCCCATAGGCTCCGGTCGAGTTGTCGCCTTAACGGCTAAATGACTTTCACCAGTAGAGCTAGTTGTACGTTGTAGACGAGCAGTGCAACAGTGCAACTGGAGTCAGTCAGCTGAGCTGCGTCGAGTTTCACAGTGTCTGTGGGGTAATTCCTATTTGATATGGATTGTAGTGGTAGCAGTTGGTGCTACCCATAGTGGTACGTCCTACCAGCGTCATCGTGCATTTCTAAGTTCAAATGGTAATCCCGACAGTTGCAGGTAACCATTTAACCATTGCAACTGACCTCTGCGCATGTTACCGTCACGCAGATGGAAACACCTGGCAGCGACATCACCCAGCACACCATCTGTAGCGTTTTGTACATCACACTTCCGATACATTCATTTACCTACTAGGAGGCGAAGGCAGTTCAAGTAACCGGTGGAAAACGCGAGACCATCTGTCAATCCTTTGTTCCCTAGTCTACGAGTCCGAGTTCGAGTTGCGAGTCCTTGCTTCTTCCATATTCGTATTGCCCATACCACATCGGTTCCGCCCGCCGCCGGCCCGGATTCGTTGAAAATGGCCAACCTACCTTCACAGCACCCCAATCTGGCAGTGCATCTCGCAGATCGCACGAGGGCCCCTCTCATTTCATCGGCTCGGTCACAGCAGCAAGCCCAGGCATTGTCGACCTTGACACACTCTGCCTTGTTGGCGCATGAGTCGGCGATGCGGCTGGGCTTAGGAAACCCGCAGCGCATCATAGTCGAGCACTCCAGCAACGGGCCTCTTCTCTTCCAATCCTTCGTCGAAACCGCTGCTGCTCAACACGACTCTCTCCAGGGCATGCCTGCCCAGGTCGATGTGAACTCAGATGGCACAAACCAGATCGGACACTCCTCAGACATCCCAATCGATGGCGGGACCGATGAGCCCCCCATGCTGCTAAGCACCGTGGTCGCTCCCACCTCTGAATCTGCCTTAGAAGCCAAGCGGACAGGCGCGAAACTGGAAAGGATAGGACAGGCCATTCAGTCAAGCTGGACAGGTCCTGACTCTGGTTAAAGACAAGTAGATGCAGTCTACAGACCATAGATCCAGCTGCTCATCGCAGCACCGTATGCACCAAGCACAATAAAGCGGGAGGATGAGGTGCAACAGGACCTCGGTGACCGAATATGGACCGTTGTAAGTGACATCGTTATGAAATGCTGCCATTTCTAGCCTCTTTCCCCATTCTCCTAGCATTTGAACACGCGTCGACACTGGTGAGCCATCCAACCCCGCAACATCTGACAATTCAGTAGATCAAACTTCGGCATCATCACAGAGACGACTTACTCCTGGAGCTTATGGTTGTGTATTTCTTCACATTTACGTCTCCATGTGTATTTGTACCTCATCTCCGATTTAAATGCCACGTCATGGGGAAGGGACCATTATGTATGAACCGCATGAGAGACACTAAGAGGGAAAAATAGATCGAATCTCTGCTCAAGATTTACGAAGGCAAAAGAAGACGCAGGCAGTACCAAAGAGCTCGATGGTGAAAGACACGAACGAGTGGTAGCGAGCTTCCTGTAGTAAAAGTCAGAACGGGCTGTTGATTGAGGCTGGGGACTCTATGAAATCATGCCAGCATTGAAACTCGTACGCCAACTATGGGCACGATCCCCAAAGTTTTAGTGACAAAATGTCACACTCAAGGTATACGAATGTTCTTGGAAGATATAACATGATGTCCACAGCTCACTTGCTGTCGGCATCACGAATCAAGCCTGCCCGATAAGCTGTAGCCCCCCTTTCGCCTAAAGAATTACGGCTATACCACTTTCAGGCATCCGACGTAGCGAATAGCTTCGACGATAGTGCCACAATCTAGGAGCAGAGCTCTGGGCCTTGGTTTACATAACCAAGTGTTAGCAAGAAAAGACTATCTATTATAGGGCCCATATTTTGACACGGCGTAAACTCCGAGACTGACGGGCTTCTCGGGCTGAATTCACACGACCCGCCTCGCCAAATGGTTTTAACCACGCCAATGAAATGAGAGACAACTCCATCGAAACGTGTTCCGGCGGATTCGGCCGGGTTACAGCCAAGACTGAAAGATCTCGTTGTCCAGCGTGTTTGTGGCCATTCACTCCACCGCTCCTTGACTCGCAAAAAACTTCACCGAGATCGCTAATATCGGCGTTAGGCCGCCTGCGCTGGACCGGCGCGCCGTCGCCCGGTCGTCCAGGGTGATATTGATAATGCCAGAAGTAGGTCAGGCAGATTGGCTAGTATAATGCTGATAAATTTGGGCGCGACTGCTTAGAAGATATTTATCGCCGCCGGAGCTAAGCCTCTGATATCAATCTCTTGAAGGTGGTGTGGTATTCTGGAACAGGTCTATGAGACAGGATATGATGGAGGGTGTTGCTGAGTGAGCTACGGAACCTGTGGATATTTGATTGGCCGAGAGCGATTCATGAATCTGTTACATACATACGGACTGGACGGATGCAGTTGGAAGAGAAGGTTGGTACCTACGTCGTACATGTAGATACGACGAACTTTGCCTTTTGCCTTGAACCCATTTTGCAGGAGATGCGTTTTTCATCACCATACGTAGATCTTAAGGTCGCTTCCCATTGACAAAACCGTCCACCAGCTGTTCTTTATTAGAACGGGACGACCAGCTCAGCTTGGCTTCCTCCAGTAATGTTTTAGCTGTTTCAACTGTGTCCTATATATGTTATGTGAGGCGGTAAGGGTGGGGGACCCTTTGTGCTTTGCGCCTGTGGCCGACTTATGCGGTGATACGTGTGTTTGCGACGCAGGGCCCATGCCACCAAGGTAGGTAGGTAGGTACCTTTGGCCATGTACAGTGCTATATCTGACGGGAGGCAAGGAATCGATCAATCGCAATTGAAGGCAGTAGCGAGGTAGCATAGCAGAAAAAATAGGAACGCCAGCAGAGAGAAAAAAAGCTGAGCAGAGCTAGTTGGCTATTCATGGGTACAAACTGCGTCATATTGAGGGGAGCTTGGGAACCGTAGCTGCCGAAGAAGGTCCATTTTGACAGGGGATGGACTTGTAATGGCCTGGCAGTTTCTGGCAGTACATGAGTAGAGAGCTCGGAGCTCATGGGAGATGGACACAAAGATGGCTGGATCTGCCCCTCTATGTTCTACATGTCCTGCACTCTACACTCTGCACTCAAGGTAGTTATGGGAAGTAAGAGCAGTAACAGAAGCAAGAAAGGGCTGGCAGGATGGCCCTGGTAGTGGAGGGGGCGAAAAGATCGGTTCTCTGTCTCATACGACAGACATCCAGGCCTGACAGGCAAAGAAGAGCCAAGCCAATGCAAATGCATGAAAAGGTTAAACAACAAGTAGATCTTGACTGCGAATACCTGAGAGAAGTACTGGCTGTACTGACCAACAAGTCAATCACCCCCACTCAATGGCAAGGTGGGAAATGGATTGGATCAAATGGGTCTCCAGATAGTCGCGTTAGTGTGTCAGTCTTCAGGACCACAGTGATCCGATGAGGTCAAGGAGGCTAGGAGGTGCGAGGTATGCAAGTCTGCAAGCCTGCACGTTGAGGAAAGTGGGAGGAGAGAGGTGTGTGTGTTCATTGCCCCTCCAAAGCTCCAGCAGCAGACAGAGAGTCGAGGCAAACTCCAATGCCTTATTAAACCCATCGTGCATTTCCCGCTCCCCCTACTACTTTCCGTTCTATTCCTCCCTCTCCCATACCAACCACTTTCATTCAAAGAAATACCACTTTTTTCCCAAGATTGAACCACAGACAACACCGCAATCATGGGTTACACAGAGACAGATTGGCGCACCATCAACACCATCCGAACGCTGGCCGTGAGTCCCCTTCTACTGCCTCTTCCTCACAAAGGTCGACGAGGCCAAAATCTCATCACCCCGCCCCCGCCCATCTTGAGCCTGCCCCTCCATGGTTTGTTTATGGCTCAACAAACGTCATGAGGGGATGCCTTCACGGGCCAACAGACTGCAATTGGCCCGACATACGCATTGCCTTGAATGAAAACCTGAGAAATATCATACTGACCCAAATGCCTCCAGGCCGATGCCACGTTCCACTCCAACTCCGGCCACCCTGGTGCGCCCATGGGTATGGCGCCGGTCGCCCACGTTCTGTTCAACAAGTTCATGAAGTTCAACCCCAAGAACCCCAAGTGGCTCAACCGCGATCGCTTCGTCCTCTCGTAAGTCGCAACCTCGTCCATTGGCTTCCGAACAATTCAAGGACGACAAAGACTAACAAAGCTTGTCTTTTAGCAACGGACACGGTTGCATGCTTCAATATGCCCTCCTCCACCTTTACGGATACGAGCTGAGCATCGATGACCTCAAGAAGTTCCGTGTATGTATAGTCAACAATTCACTTGCCAAAAGCCTCTCGCTAATTCCCTCTTTTTTTGTAGACCGTTGACAGCATCACCCCCGGTCACCCCGAGGCCCACGATACCCCCGGTATTGAGGTCACCACTGGTCCTCTTGGTCAGGGTATCTCCAACGCCGTTGGTCTTGCCATCGCTCAGGCCCACACTGCCGCCACCTTCAACGAGGATGGCTTCCCCATCGTCGACAACTACACATACACCTTCCTTGGTGATGGTTGCTTGATGGAGGGTGTTTCCGGTGAGGCTTCCTCTCTGGCTGGTCACCTGCAGCTCGGCAACCTGATTGCTATCTACGATGACAACCACATCTCCATTGACGGTGACACCAACGTTGCCTTCACTGAGGACGTCGTTAAGCGGTACGAGGCCTTCGGCTGGCACGTCGTTACCGTCGATGATGGCGACAACGACCTGGACGGCATTGAGGCTGCCATCAAGAAGTGCCAGGAGGTCAAGGACAAGCCTTCCATGATCAAGCTCCGCACCACCATTGGTTTTGGTTCTCTCAACCAGGGCACCCACGGCGTTCACGGCTCTCCCCTGAAGGCTGACGATATCAAGCAGCTCAAGGAGAAGTTCGGTTTCAACCCCGAGCAGAGCTTCGCCGTTGCCCAGGAAGTCTACGACCTGTGCAACAAGGTCGCTGCCCAAGGTGCTGCTGCCGAGCAGGAGTGGAACAAGATGTTCGAGGGTTACGGCCAGAAGTTCCAGGCTAAGCACGCCGACCTCATTCGCCGCCAGAAGGGTGACCTTCCCGAGGGCTGGGAGAAGAACCTCCCCACCTACACCCCCTCAGACTCTGCTGTCGCCTCGCGAAAGCTTTCTGAGATCGTCCTCCAGAAGATCCACCAGGTTCTTCCCGAGCTCGTTGGCGGTTCCGCTGATTTGACCGGTTCCAACCTGACCCGCTGGAAGGACGCTGTCGACTTCCAGCCTCCCTCCACTGGCCTTGGCGACTACTCCGGCCGTTACATCCGTTACGGTGTCCGTGAGCACGGTATGGGTGCCATCATGAACGGTTTGGCCGCCTACGGTACTATCCTCCCGTACGGTGGTACCTTCCTGAACTTCGTCTCCTACGCTGCTGGCGCTGTTCGTCTGTCCGCCCTGTCCCAGATCCGCGCCATCTGGGTCGCCACCCACGACTCCATCGGTCTTGGTGAGGATGGTCCTACCCACCAGCCTATCGAGACTCTGGCTCACTTCCGTGCCCTCCCCAACTGCATGGTCTGGCGCCCCGCCGATGGCAACGAGACCAGCGCTGCCTACTACGTCGCTCTTACTCAGAAGCACACCCCCAGCATCATTGCTCTGTCCCGACAGAACCTGCCCCAGCTTGAGGGCTCCACCATTGCCAACGCTGCCAAGGGTGGTTACGTTCTGCACGAGGTTGAGGGTGCTGACATCACCCTGGTCTCGACTGGATCCGAGGTCTGCATCTGCGTGGATGCCGTCAAGTACCTGGCCGAGAAGCACAACATCAAGGCCCGTATTGTCTCAATGCCTTGCTTCGAGGTCTTCGATGCTCAGAGCAAGGAGTACCGCCTCAGCGTCCTGCCCGACGGTATCCCCTCTATGTCCGTTGAGGTCATGAGCACCATGGGCTGGGAGCGTTACACCCACGAGCAGTTTGGTATCAACCGCTTCGGTGCTTCGGGTGCCTACCTCGATGTCTACAAGAAGTTCGAGTTCACCGCTGAGGGTATCTCCAAGCGAGCTGTTGCCACCGTCGACTTCTGGAAGAGCGTGCCCAACGTTCGCTCGCCGATCAACCGTGCTTTCCAGCAGCTGATCTAGATTTGATGTGGCGTGGTTAAGATAAATAATTCAATGATGATTCAGCATGACTTGATGGCACTGGTATATAGAATTTTAAGGGGGTAAAATAGCGAAAGACAAATGCAAGATTCTTTTTTGATGATCAAAAATTAAAATGGCTTCCTCAGAACAGTGATATGTATTCTTGGTCTCTACGCAGTAACTGATTGTAGGTACCACAAATAGTGTTATGAGGCAAGCCGATGTATCAATTTAGCTGACACCTGTTACTACGACACATTGAATGAGAGGGTGCGTGAAATTGCATGCTAATGTTTATTCATTGTTGAAGCCTACTGATCTATCTATCGAGCAACACCCCTTTCGGCGCAATATTTCTCCACCTCCTTGTTCAGGGTATCCCGCTGCCTCTGTACAAGCTCCATGATATCCTGGCAGTCGCTGCCCAGGTTACTGCCACCGACGAGGTTGTTCACCTCGATCATGTCCTCCATGACGGCCAGCAGCTGGTTGGGCAACCAGGTGACGATAGGGCTGCCGCCCGTGGCCGTCGGGTGCGACGTCTGCTTGAGGATGTACTCGCGGGCGAAGCACCAGTGGCGCCAGCGGAAGTCGCGAACCTGGTTCTGGATCTTGAGCCAGAGGCGGCGGCTCTCGAGGACCTCGTCGTCCTTGGAGTCCTTGGCGTCGAGGCTCAGAGCGTAGTCGCGCAGGCCGCAGCGGTCCGACTCGTGGGCCACCCACTCGAGGAACTCGCGGTGGTTGCCCGGGCGGTAGGAGCGGAAGTCCTTGAGGATGGCCGTCAGCGGGGTGTTGGGCATGGCGATGCCGAGGAAGTTGTCCATGAGCGGGATCATGGAGTCGTTGGCGCCCGACTCGCCGCGGAAGGACTGGGGCTTGTCGGCGTCGCTGCCGTCGAGGCCCTCGTATACGACGCCGTGGGGGAACATGCTCTGCGACGTGATGCCGAAGATGAAGGTGCGGAACGACGTGTACGACCGCGGCTTGGACACGTCCCACATGCCCTCCATGGCGCCGTTGACCTTGAGCAGCGAGCCGAGGATGGACTGGAGGCCCGCGTTGAAGGCGGCCCGCGAGGGCGGGGCCGAGGCGGCGTTGTTGGAGACGGCGGCGAGCGAGTTGACGACGCCCTCGACCAGGGCGCCCGAGTGAGACACCATGGCGACGTGCGTCAGGACGAAGCCGGCCTCGGACGAGGTCGGGTCCAGGCCGTGCTCAAAGGCTCGGATCAGGCGCAGGTTGTCGTAGGCCAGGCCCCGCGCCGGGTCCACGAGCTTGTAGTTGAAGAGGGCGTAGGAGCCGGCGTACTCCATGAAGGGCTTGAAGCCACAGCTGGGAGTGGAGTGTGGTTAGTTGGTTGAGACAAACAATTATCCATTGATTTTGTTTAGGCAAGGGTGGTCGTGTGAAGTGTACAGGGCAGAAGCGGTGGAGCATATGACAGGGGCAAAGGGATAGGCACGCAAGTATCATAAGGGGACAGAGTGGGGTTTTATAAAAGGGTGGTGAGTCGTGAAATGCGTCTGACACTCTTATGGTATGAAAAGCGTCATGGGCTTTCTCGGTATATGGATAGCGGGGAGCAGATATGGTAGGCGTGATGTTGGAAGGGATAGGGGTAGCAGTGAGCAGTGTCACTCCACGGGCGGTGACAAGGGGAAAGGTTAAAATGGTATGACGAAAGCCTCGGGTATGAGGAACCACCACGAGAGGAATGAGAGATGGGGAAGTAAGATACTGAAAAGAGACGATATGGAGATAAAAAGAACTTACAGCTCAGCAGACCGAGCAATAGGCCTCGCCAGCACGGCCGGCAGCCGGTCCCGCGCGAGCCCGTACCCCTCGCCCTTGAGGAATCGCATGTGGCAGGGCTCGAGCAGGTAGGCCGAGGCCATGAAGGAGTAGTCACGGTAGAGGGCGTTCTGCAGGACGAGGTCGTCCTTGTAGCTCTCGACGGCGTCGGTGAGGTCCGGGAGCTCGGCCAGGACGGCGTCGCCGAACTTGCCCTCGGCCAGCAGGCCAGGGGCACCCGACAGCGTCTTGACGGGCATCCGGTTCAGCAGGGACTCGGCCGCTGCGAAGGCCGGCGGCAGCTCGACCACGGGCTCCATGCGCGGCAGGAACCCCCGCGTCGTCGACACCATGAAGGCGGGCAGCGACCTGTTGTCGGGCTGGGCGTCCGTGAGGATGGTGAAGGGCGGAGAAGAAAGGGAACCCATGTTGACGGTGGTGGTGTTGCAGGTCTTAGTGGAGGTAGGGTACGACAACGAGAGATCAAGGTGTTGTTGATTAGGTGCCTGGTTCGTTATTGTGTAGGATGGATGACCCGAAGGGGGAAGAAGGGACACCAACAATAAGGGGCTTCAGGTGGGAAAAGGGGTAAAATTGCTTGATCGGGTTCGAGTTGCGCTTGCGACTTGTGTGTGACCCTGAGCTATGCGGTGATGTGTGGGAGGAGGGGAATCTGGAGGATATTTGTTGGTGTTCTGATGGTCGATGGAAAGTGAAAGTCAAACTCCAGCACCGGCCGGCCGAAGCGTCCGCTAATATACATCGTGGCCGGAACGATTCCGGCCACAACACCACCAAGCCCTGAGCGGGGGCAGACCGGCCAACGTGGACATTGCCAATCTTTGGACTCTTGTTTTTTTTTTGGCAAGCACAAACTGGCCTTGCAGACCGATACCGCAACAAAAGGCAACACACGGAACAGGCCCTTCGTCTTAGTTCCATGTGGCTTGCTTGTTTGTCCCGCCGCTCCATCGCTGCTGCGCTTATCGCGTTGTGTCACTGCTGCGTGTTTGTCAATTTCCGTGTTTCTTCGCATGTAGAGTTTCGAACCAGCAAGAACTTGACATAAACTCATGACTTGTACTAAGCTGGGCTTTTCCAGCTATGGCGTTTCGCGGTAATTTGAGTAGCATATCAACAGCCCCGAGTGTAAATATTTCCATGGTGGTTGGGCGGGAGTCGGCTGGCAGTGTGTCCCGAAGGAGAGAATAGACAGGACAGAGAGCATTGGCATTTCGTAATTTCCCCAGACGAAACGATGCCGTGACACATAATCTGGGGCGTGTAGCCCCCCCGGGCCCGAGAGTCAAATGAGAGGGAGAGGATTAGCATTCATTAGTAATAGAAAGCCTCTCCAGAGACTCTCTAGTTCACAATCGTGCTAATGCCTAAGGAATGATTGAAACCAGTCGTCCCCGTGCTCCACTCAATCCCGGCCTTGACCGACCCTGTGGCCGGAATCTTTCCGGCCACTCACGTGAACAATTCAATGACTCGCTCCCAAACTTCTTATCAGCCACCGACGGGGTTCAGAGTCCAACCCCCGGAGCCCTTCGGTCCACAAAGAGACGGTATTAAAAATGTCTTGGCCAACAAAATACTACGGATTGACAAAACAATATCCAGACCGCCCAGCAGGCACGCCAATATCAAGGATCACCCCCAAAAGCCGGCCGTTGGATGTATCCGTCGTAGCATCGGTAGGTCGTCAGCTATCTCTTCTGCGTTATACATACCATGGTGTATATCAGAACAATTAGATTCTCATTCGGTTTGATTCAATGTGCATATACGTACGACATAATCCTACTGACGTCAGTGTCAATGCCACGCCGGACACTCACTCCAATAGAATAGAAAAAACGACACATTGTAGCCGCCCGCCATCTATCAAGCATGCTATCTTCTTCTCTTCTCTCTTCTTTCTTTGTTCTCCTCCCCTCTCCCATTCATCAAACAGGCAAGATTCCTCATCCCAAAAATCAAGAATACCCTTTCATGGCCATTGAGAACAACATCCCAAATATGCTCATCCAGCAAAATCCAAGCCAAATATAATCATTCCACCTTGGGTATAGCAAACTCCGCTCCTGTGAGTCCCTCTCGCGTGTTTCCTGTCCATGTGCTTCATCAAGATCCCATCCGTGTATAACTCCGACGCAATGTGTGTGTGTGTGTGTGTGTTGGGTTCGGGTTTCCACACCTCCCAAGACAAATCCATTTCGATATGGCAAGGTCTATCTGGAAAGGAACCGTAGCCGTCAAAAGGGAAGAGACGCCCAAGAAATCCGGCGAACCGTGCATAAGTATAACATATCAGATCGTATTGTACTCTTAGTCGGCTTCGGCCAGCTGCATGATGAGCCTGGCGGCCATGTCGAGGAAAGGAAAGGGGCTCATGACGTCCTTCTCCTCCAGCATGGATCCATCCTGGCGCTCGTACCCGGTGCACTTGAAGTCGACAAGATACACGCCGTACTCCATCTCGTAGATCTGGATCTCCATCCGCATGTAGACAAAGTCTTGTTTGCGATTGTCCAGCACCGAGTAAATGTGCGTGTTCTTCTCCGAAGCCGTTTCCGAGGTAGATGCTCCTGTGGACACCGCCGATTGACGAAGATCTACAATCAGGTTAGTATAATAAATTTTGGTAGGCTATGGGATCCGATCCCCGTAGATTGATGAGTTACCTTCTTTCTTCCACCGGCAGATGATGTGCCATGGATCTGCGGGTAAACGATAGTACTTTATCGGGTCGAATGTGGCAACGTCGATATCGTTGGCCGACATGCCTTCATACGGATCTTGGGGGCCTTTATGTGAGGATCTGTGATGGCTATCACCGCTATCAGTATTAGTGCATCATTCAAGCATTGCCAGGAGTTGAGCTTACTGTTCGCTTTCGCCTTGAAGCTTCTCGTAATCCTCGTCCACGATCCAAGAAGCCTTCAGCTTGGAAAGGGCTTTGTATATACACAACAATGCTTCCCATGGAGCATTCCGAGATCGAATGCCGAATTGCCACCGCAGTGGTTTAACCTTCTTCGTAGCTACTGGTGTCATGGTCTGCGGTCGGGCACCATCGTCCAGCTTCACAGCACTCTTGGAGTGCGGTTTCAGACGCCGCACAGCTTCCTGTTGCTCTTGAGGTGTCCGGGGCTGTAGCGGAATGTCTGGGATGGGTTGGCTGTTCAATGGCTCTTCAATGCCGGCGTTCTGGCGCTCCAGATACTCTTTGTGTAAAGCCGGAAGACTTGTGGGAAGAATACCGACTTTACTAACATAACCCCGTGGGGAGTTGCTGGTAATGGTGGAGGTTGTCGACCGGGCAGACTCGTTAAGCGGGCTTGCTTGGGACTCTGAGAGTTCTACCTCCCGCGCCGCTGCCTCCTTCATTGTGGTGGCTACACTTGCCATATTCTCCTCGTGAGATACTGTCGGCGGTGAGGTTGCGAAGAACGGGTTCTCAGAACCGGTACCGTAAGCGGCTGGTTACTTCGTTAGCACGTCTCCAACCAAGAAAATCCCATGGCGGTGCTGGTCACTTACGATTTACTTGCATCAGCTTATTCTCGCGCACAATCATGTAAGCATCCTTGATGGCAGAGGGCTCGTCGGCGCCAAGCGCTTCCTCCACATCCTTCTTCCCATAACCCATGGTCTTACTGATCTTCTCGGTGACCTCGTTGTGCAGTTTCTCCTGTACTCGCTGAGGTGCATGTGGTGCGATATCACTGGGCTGAATGGCCTTATTAGGGTCCACGCCTGTATTCAAGAACTCTTCGACCGGCGGAGCAAGATAAGCAGGGAGTTCTCTCAGGAACCAGGGGTCTTGGCGGATTTCTTCAATGGTCGCTCGATGCATGGGGTTCACCACCAGCATCTTCCTAATCAACTTCTGTGCGTCCTCCGGGCACCAGTTAGGTATTGTGAAGACACCGCGTTGAATCTTGGCAAATAGACTAGGGATGTGGTCGTCATCAAACGGGAGCCTCCCTATAAGCAGTACATATAGAATCACACCACAGCTCCAAACGTCCACTTCAGGCCCGGCATAGAGCTTCCCGCTAATAACTTCAGGAGCTGCATAGTTGGGACTGCCGCAACTGGTTTTGAGAAAGTTGCCGTCGGTCATGATATTGCTCAGACCGAAATCGGCGATCTTTACATTGAGGTTGTCGTCCAGGAGCAGGTTCTCGGGCTTCAGATCGCGATGCACCACCTTGTGCCTATGGCAGTATTCGACGGCACACAGCATCTGTTGGAAGAAGCGGCGGGCCTTCTCCTCTGGCATGCGGCCGTGGGAGACAATGTAATCGAACAGCTCGCCGCCGGCATACTCGAGCACCATGATAATCTCATTGGGGGTCTTAATGACAGTGTAGAGCTTTATGATATGCGGGTGGCGTAGTAATTGCAGGTATTCAATCTCGCGCTCGACGCGGCCGACCATGTCCCGACTGATGAGCTTCTTACGCGCGATGATCTTCAGGGCGACCTGCTGGCCGGTGCTGCGGTGGACGGCGAGCTTGACCTTGCCGAAGGAGCCCTCGCCGAGGGTGCGGATGATATTGTACTGGCCGACGCGGGCCTCGAGGCGGACCTTGTCGCGCGCCTGAGCCGGGGCGCCGGGCTCTATGGGATTGGTGCGTGGCGGGTGGCTGCTGGAACCATTGCGGGCAGCAGCGGTCTCGGAAGTGGGATGCGACGTCACAGCAATCTCGGGGACGCGGCGTCGGATTTGGGAGGGCGAGAGGGAAATGGAGAGTTCCTCCTCGTCATAAGGTCTGGGCGCCATGTCGAGGGGAACGGACTCTTGCAGAATGACGAAGACGAAGACGGCGAAGACGACGACGAAGACAAGGTTGAGGAGGGTTGGGGAAGGAGGAGAGCGGTGGTGGTCGATGAGGTCGTCATGAGAAGTGTGAAGTAACCTTGGTTAGAATTCACTTGCTACCCATTCAGCGGCGTAAGTAGGTAGTGTAGGTAGGTATGGTATTGGTCAGGTAGCAGTAGGTTAGTTGGTAAAGTAAGGCCCCTAGGTAGGTAGGCAGGTAGAGAGACAAGGTAGCGAAGTGGAGGAGGGGGTGGTGGGCAGGGTGGGTGCCAATTGGGGTGCACAACCAGGCTTGCCCCTCCGTTCTTCTGGGGGGCTCGAGAGAGCTAGTTGTGAGAGCTAGTTGTTTCTCGAAAAGAGCCTCGGAGCCCAGCAAGCCCAGCAAGCCCAGCAAGCCCAGCAAGACCAGACTGCGTTACTTGGCCAGGCAGACTAATAAACAACTTGATGGATTGTTGAACAGTAGTAATAGGTATAATTCCCCCAGTCATCCGAGCATTAGCAGATTTTACGCACCGAGCGCCCGCTAAAGAACAACTCTACTTAACCGTGCAGAAAAGTGACGTGAAGCTACCTCCCACGCATGTATGAGAGACCGGCGGCCGAATACCTGCCAAAAGGAAATATTACCTACATGTACTTACTCCCATGCAAACCAGGACTGTCTAGAGAGACACTCCCTCTAGACACTCCATACTCGGTGGGCCCTCTATTGGTTTTCGTTTTTCTCTCTAGTGGTACTGGAAAGCTGAGTTTTACTGGGAAACCATACCATAACCCCGCATATGGTAGGAATTGACTCCTCCGCCAGGCCGTTGACGATGGGTTGGTTGCTCGGTGCTGGGCTTACCACTATATTGAATACATCCGTCTGTGGTCTGTCCATCCAAGCCATCCTAGCCAAGTCTGGCCTAGCCCAAGCCCCCTCGCCATTCTAAGCCCTGTGTCTGTGTGTCTGTCGGTCGGTGAAAGCCCAGAGGAGGAATCTGTATCATGATCCAAACCCAGCAATACCTAGGAAATAGAACATTCGGCGTTGTGCGCTGACGAAAAGAAAGAAAGAAATCAAGACAGAAAAAGAACGTGTCATTCCCGTGCAACCCCGAGCAGCGGGCGAGAGCATAAACCATTGGCTGGCTATATATCCCGCTGTACGGATGACCACGCACATGCACCTGGCCATATGTGGTTCTTTGGAGGACATCACCAGACTCAAGAAGCCCTCGGCTGGCTACGGATAATGCTTTTTCAGCTTGGTTGGTCCGGTTTGTCGAGTCGTGGGAAATAGTTCCCGGGCTTGCCTCAACACACACCAACAATCGCGTCCAATACTAACCTCAGACTAAAGCCCTGGCTATGCGCGTATACCACCTCGTTTCATTCTCGAAGAAGGGGTTGGATAGAGCTTGAGGGGTTGCAGTAACTGGCTATTGGGCCCATTGACCTGTATGTGCATCGACGACTTCTGATTCGCAAAACATCTAATCATCATGGTCGAGAGAATAAAATCCATCCACTCTACGACGCTTACATATCTGTGTTATGTGATGTGCGGCTGTGTCGTGTCGCACGTTGTCGCACGGCAACATGGCGGTGTCTGCCCCGGGCATGTACGTCAGGAACCGACTTATTGGATACAAGCGCCTTCACATGTTAAGGTATCCTGCAGACACGGCATCATATCTCGGGTCGCGCGCCTCGCATGTACAATTATACTTGCCACAAGTGGGAGAGCTTGCAGATTCGGTGATTGCCTAGTCAAGCATTCGCTGAGTCCCAACGATTTGTCTCCGCCTACCGTGGAAAGTGTAATCAACACGTCAAACCATGCTTCCCGTCTCATCATCTTTACCTCAGCGATGCAGGTCCCAATGCACATTCAGTCTGGCACCGGAAATATAGCAAACCCACGAACCTGGTAAAATAGACCGGATCATACGGACGTAGTGTGCATTGGAAATGTGATGATACAATGATGGTACATATACACAGAGTCGGGAGCATCCGGGGGCAGGTGGTCGGTCCCTCCGACACGGAACGAAATGTTGGCGGCCAGCAACATCATTCTCGCCCCTTACCTGTCTAGCCATTCCTCTCCTCCTTTTGGAGCCTCTCCACAAGCTTCGTCCTTATGAAGTCACTCAGACCCAGACTTCCGGGGTGGTTTGTGTGGTTAGCTGCTGGTGAAGCCCATAGTGGATATTGGTTCACAAGACAAAAAAGACGGTGACTTACATTCCCTCATTGGTGATGATGCGATAGGTGCCACTGGGCTGGAACTTGCCCACAATCTGGCCCGTCCCATCCACCTCGATGCTCCCCAGGATATCTTCGGGCCAGGCGATCCGGCCGTAGTCGGGCGGGTTCCGCATGTCGCTCAGATGGACGTGACCGCCTATGCCACCGCCGCCGGCACCACCCTGGGCACTTGCGCCCCCTCCACCACCGCCGCCGGCTCCGCCGCCACCTCCAAGCCCTGCTCCGCGGCCTTTGCGACGCTGCTGGGGGAAGAATACGCCTCCGGACCCTAGCGTAGCACCGCCGGGACCGGCAAAGGCCTGTGCCTGGCTCTGTAGCTGCGGATCTTGTGCAGCATGCTTGACAAGGACTTCGTTGAGTATCAAGAGGAACTCGTGGTTCTCGCTGAAGGACTGGGGCGTGGGCGGGTTGGCGGTCGAGGTCCCAATGGCAAGTCTCTGGGATGGAGGATTCGTGTCAAGGTATGTGAGTAGGTGGGAATTATTTATCGATGCATTGGGGAATATTTTCTGTAATTTCAAGTTTAACCCGTGTAAGCAAGAGTCCTGGCCGAGTCTTCATAAATCGTACTTAAGCTGCACTTGGAAGATAGCTCTTGGACTTACAATGTAGGGATTGTTGGATAAGGTTGAGACCATGCGACGGGACGAAAGGCCATTGAGCATCGAAATCGGCCGAAGCCTTGTCAACAGCATATTGAAGCCTCTAGTCAAGGCGTTCAACCAGCCAATATGTGAAGAGATTTGTTCACGGTGCTTTGCGGCGGCGGAAAAGTGCGAGTTTGGAGGGACAGCTCAAGACTGACGCTGACGTATGGGACGCAAGAAGTCGCTAAGAGCTACCCAACTAACCAAATAAACCTTGCATGGATAT
The DNA here is from genome assembly GCA_006508115.1 of Apiospora malaysiana. Lineage (NCBI taxonomy): Eukaryota > Fungi > Ascomycota > Sordariomycetes > Amphisphaeriales > Apiosporaceae > Apiospora > Apiospora malaysiana. Next base: position 2,051,228 of record QUSE01000039.1, on the reverse strand, counting down.
TAGCGGCTCTGTCTTATCATGCTGGGGTCCTGCAAGTACAGTCTGACCGCAAGTGGGGGTTTTGGACAGAACCCATTTACGCGCTTAGGGCCGCTGCTCATTCTACAGGGGCTAGAAACGCGATCCGACGCGTCTTTAGTGCCAATTAATTTATGCTATTCTACATCTCGATCAAGCAATAACCAAAGTTCAAGTTGGATAACGACTCCCACACAACCCGAACTCACTTCGCCTCTCCTTGAGCTGCGAATTGAGCGGCAACTGTATCACACAATGCAAGCTCGGAACCCCCCAACGGCGCCAATCTTCGTCAAACCGCAGAATCCCGCCGCCGCCGCCGCTGCCGCCATACCCTCGAGTTCCATCCCGTCGTCCTCGCCAGCATTCGGCACACCTGCTCACACGTTAAAACCCTTCGTGCCGCCGCCACCCAAAGCCAGTATCCTCCCGATTCTCCTACCGCCAGCGACCCTACGGCCGCTTGCTTTCCGCACCTTCACCAAGAAGCACAGCCTGACCCTTACCTCCTCGGCCCTGCAAGAGCTAGCGACCTTCATTGGGAGGCATTGTGGCTCAGGATGGCGCGAAGAAGGCTTGGCAGAAAAGGTGTTAGAGGAAGCAGCTAAGGGCTGGAAGAACCGCAATGGAGGCGTCATCGTCGACGGAGCGAATTCGGAGCTCAAGGATATTCTCAAGACGCTCGAGGGGAATATGGTGGGAGGGAGGGTAGTCACTGGTCGAGAGCTCAACCGCCAGAACAGTCTAGCGATAGAGCCGATGCAGGAATCCGATTTCTCTAATACCCGATTAGGTCTGCGGCCCAACAAGAGTCTCACGAGAGAGGACAGCCAACAAAGTTTTGGCATGTCAAACCTCGGTATGGAGGAAGAGAACAAAGAAGACGACGACGCCAAGGACCCCAGAAACTGGCTGAAAGTCGTCAGCGCTTACGAACAGCCACGGATGCTGTACAATATCAACAAAAAACACTTCGAAAGGGACCCCTCGAAACCATCCTTAATGCCCCCAGCCTCTCACAAAACGACGCTTTTCAGGAACAGATACAACGTCATCCATCAAAGATTGATGCGAAACGAATCGTTCCAGACGTCAGCTGTCGCGGCTGCAAGAGGCCCGGCGGCCACGTTACAAAGATCGTCCTCCTCGACTCTGACATCACAGCAAACACACAAGATCACCCCGATAGCAAACTTGCTGGGCCGTCATGGCACTCATCATATGTTGCTGGGCCTTCTGACAATAGCTCCGACCGGTGCATTAACAATCAATGACCTAACGGGAGCTATCACACTGGACGTTGCGCACGCAGTATCTGTCCCGGAAGATTCCGCTTGGTTTACCCCCGGTATGGTCGTCCTAGTCGATGGTATGTACGAAGAAGACGAAGAAAACACTGGCAAGGGCCTCGGTGGAAGCACTGGTATCGGCGGTATTATTGGTGGTCGATTCCAGTGCTTCTTTATTGGGCAACCTCCCTGCGAGAAACGAAAGGTGACACTGGGTGTCAGTGGACCAGACGGTGACCAGGACCACACTATAGGGGGTGGGTTCGGGTGGATCGACTTTTTAGGGGTAGGGAGTGAGAGAGCTGTCGGCCAAAAGATGCGAAGGCTCGAGCAGCGCATGCTACAGCCGACAGCAAACCAGGATCCGGATACACCCGGTCGAGGTCGGATCATCATCCTGGGTGAGTTCAATCTTGACCAGCCTCGCGCTTTGCAGGCCCTACAAAAGATACTCACCATCTACTCGACGGAACCTGAGGGCACATCTCCGATGACCTTCGTTCTCACCGGAAACTTTACCCAACATGCCATTATGGCAGGCGGTGGTGCCAGCGGTGGCAGCGTCGAGTACAAGGAGTACTTTGACTCCTTGGCGTCTGTTATGTCTGAGTTCCCGACTTTACTGCAATCTTCCACCTTTGTATTTGTACCTGGCGACAACGATGGTTGGGCCTCCAGCTTTTCTTCCGGTGCCGCGGTGCCGCTTCCTCGGAAGGCGGTGCCCGAGATGTTCACGAGCCGCATAAGAAGGGCCATCGCTTCGGCCAATTCGGAGGGCGGGGTGAAGCACGGCGGCGAGGCTATCTGGACCACGAACCCAGCCCGGCTATCCGTCTTTGGCCCCGCACACGAGATGGTGGTCTTCCGAGATGATATGTCGGCTCGCCTGCGGCGGACCGCTGTGCGGCTCAAGACGTCACAGCCAAACTACGAAGAAGATGGAGAAGGCCAAGACCCAGCTTCCAAAGATAACGATGACATTGAAATGGCGCCTGGTGATAGTGCGCTGGACGACCAGGCATCCCCTGAAGAAGCCATGGATGTCGATGCGGCACCCCCCAAGGCCACGGCCCCCGGGGTGCCGTACGACGTGCAGGCAGCCCGGAAACTCGTCAAGACGATCCTAGACCAGGGTTACCTGGCGCCTTTCCGGCAGCAGATCCGCCCCGTACACTGGGACTACTCATCCGCCCTGCAGTTGTACCCGCTGCCGACATCCATGGTGCTGGTCGACGCCACAGCCCCGCCGTTCTGTGTGACGTACGAGGGCTGTCACGTCATGAACCCTGGCGCTGTACTTGTAGCTGGACGGCGCGGCGTTGGGAGGTGGATAGAGTACACTTTGGGCGGCACTGGAAAGATCCGAGAGTGTCTGTTTTGAGTTCATACATAGCTAGGAGTTCTATGGAAGATGTATTGATGAATATAATGACAGCATGGTATATGTACAGGTGCTCTTGCACAGTTATGTGAGCATTATCGGGGCCTGGCATTGGTGAAGCTGGTGAAGCATAGAAGTTATACTGATTACCAATTTAGCTCCCTACTAATTGCACCATTAATCGTATACTCGGTCCTGAGGCCATAATCAACGTGATGCTCGACTAAGAAGCCCAGCAAGGGACGCACAGTAGTAAGCTGGAGGTCTGAGGTGTCAGCCAATTACGTTAGCGTATCATATTTGTCAGCTTCGACTCTCTTGCATATCTGATTCCACTGCGCCGCATCTTCATTGCCATATCGTACAAGCGAATGGTGATTAATCTTGTCTCTTCAAACTAGGCACGAGAAAGAGTTGGCCCATCCCTTATCACTTGTCCCGAACCGTTTCAACTGATATTGCGGCTCTATCAAGATGGAGAATCTGTCGCGAAGAAAAGTAAGAAGAGGGCATTTCGGCCCCTATCAGATTGCCTTCATGCTAATGAACTGCATAGGCATGTACGTACAACTCAAACCAAACCAATCAGTCGGAAGTAACCGCCTGTATCTGATGAGAGACTCATCGTCGTCACTATAGGTGACACTTGCTACAGCCGCAAGATCAAATGCGATATGACAAAGCCCGTATGCTCTAACTGTCAGCTGTACAAGGTCCGATGTACCACCACGCTGATACGAAGACGGGCGATGGCGCCGAAGCCGAAGCCGAGGCTGACAGATGTGACCGCGCTTCCACGAGATCATGAGTAGGTGAACAGGGTACACGATGCTAGCAGTGGTGTTCACTGCTGCTCTCATTACCTGTAAATTGTGGGCTTACCAGAACAGAGCTGACTGGAGTGCGTATGAAAGATCCGATAAGCCCAACACTCATAACAATGAGAGTCTCGAAGCTCGCCTGAAGGGAATCGAGGCTAGGCTCGACTCTCTGGACGCAACAGGGGGAAATTCATCGCTAGCATCGCTTCTGGGCTTTCCGCCCATGATCGATCCTCACGTTTTCAGCGGCTCAAATTTAGATATGAATATGTTTGAGCCCTCTTACGTCCCCGAGCCGGTAGTGGGCAACAGCGGCAGCAACGCTTCTTCGACGGTGGCAGATGGTTTCCCCGAGTTGCCGCCCCTGCACGAAGCTTTGCCCGTCATCGAAACATACTTCGACGACTTCAACAGCGTTCTGCCCCTGCACCACCAGCCCACGTTCATGCAGCTTCTGCACCGGTGCTATTCCGGTCCCGAGCAGCAGAGGCAACGGGCGGAGTTCGCACTCGTCCACTCCGTCCTTGCCATCGGATACCGGCTTCGACCTACTACTACTACTGGTAATAATGATGGTGGCGTAGTATCAGATGGCGGCGGCCGCAGCCGCAACTTCGTGGACACCACTGCGGCGACAACATATTATCCCTTCGCCGAGGACAAGAGCCAGCAGTGCCTGCGGAACTGCGAGAGGCTCCTCAACGACCTGGTCACCCGGGACGAGGACACGCTCGGGATCCAAGCGCTGCTGGCCCTGGTCGTGCTGCACCTGGCCAACGGTGACGAGAAGTCGGCCTCGATGCTGATCAGCGCGGCCATGCGGCTGGCGCATAGTCTGCAGATGCACACAAGGTCGTCTGATTCCTCATTCCCTGTCCGCGAAGCGCAGCAGAGGCACAACATCTTCTGGATTTGCTATTGTCTGGACAAGGTAAGAAGAAAAAGAAGAAAAAGAAGAAGAAGAAGAAGAAGAAGAAGAAGAAGAAGAAGAAGAAGAAGAAGAAGAAGAAGAAGAAGAAGAAGAAGAAGAAGAAGAAGAAGAAGAAATAGAGAAAGCGTATACATACAATATGATATAGCTGAGCGGGCGACCAGTGCTGAAGATAACTCATAGGATATCAGCCTCAAAACAAGCACGCCATCAGTGCAGCTGGACAGCGACATAGACCTAGACCTCCCAGGCGCCACCGCATCGAGCGTGTCCCCAGAGGAGAACATGTTCGGCATCATGGAGGAAGACGAATGTGAAGAAGACGGACAGCCGCCGCCGCCGGCGCCCCACTATCTGCGTGCCCGCGTTCAACTCGCCTACCTCGAGGGCCAGATCTACGACGGCCTCTACAGCGTGCGCTCGCTGAAGAAGGCGCCGGAACAACGCAGACAGGAGGTCTCTCGTCTCGATGCCCTGCTCGATACGTGGAGGCGCTCCAGTTTGCCTCTCTCCACCGATCACTCGGTCCAGGGACCACTCGCTGCGAGTAATAATAACAATACGACATGCAGTAGTAATTTGGAGGCTTCCCTGAACCACACGTACCTCTTCTGCCTCTTCAGTCTGCACGGTCTGTACTCGTGGCAGTCAGTTTGGGTGCAGAACATCGACATACTCAGTCGCACAGCGTTGGAAAACTTCAGCAATAAGTCAGAGAAGTGCATGCATAGCCTACAGGTGAGTCGTCTTTTTCGCGATCGCAAACCCTGATTCTTACCTGAACCTCGTATGTAGCCGCCGATCCCAGACGCATGGAACAAGTGCGTCCTAGCCTCGCGCCGCAGCGTCCAACTGATCACCAGCGGCCGCCGTGGATGTGGCGAACGACACGCCAGCAGCAACAACAACAACACCCTCTGGTTCAGCACCTGCCTGTTCTTCTCGGCCCTGGTGACCCTGCTGGTCAACATCACGTACGAGCCGGGCCACGAGCTAGCGTTGCGGGACCGCCAACTGGCCGCTGAGGCCGCGGTCATCTTCAAGGGCACCTTGTCCACCAAGGATGACACGGCGAGCAAGGGGCTGTTTAACATACTTCGGGGCCTCGAGCTCGCGGCCGACAAGTGGACGGGCTACTACGAGCTGGACCCCCTGTTGGTACAGCCGCCCCCGCCGGCGAAGGGGTACGACTTATTCGGGAACGGGATCGTGATGATGACTGCGTCGGGGTCAGCATCGTCGACATCGGATCCTGCTCTGTTGGATGAGTCATCAACGGGGCTATTCACTTTGAGTAACATTGACGGACATGTGATGTAGCTTCGTCACAGACAAAGTGGCGCATACGCAGGTCAAGTCAATTATCGAAGTCAGCATGAGAATGAATAATAAAATGATCAACTTTTGGACAACTATGGAAGTAAGCTATGAGTAAATACGTGACCCAACAGCGTCTCCCACCAAAAGATTCCATACATAGCCTAGCAAAATACTCCTCGATAGAAGCCCATGATTAGGAACAGAAGGAACAGGTGTAAGGATTGTGTGTTGTGGACAAGTAAGAATAGTCCACTAAGGAAGAGGTTTCGCTTTTGGCTCAATCATCTGCTCGCAAATTATGAGAGAGTGACGTATGAACATGAATGCACAAAGAACAATGTTCATCCAAGCTCAGATTTCGTAAGTCATTATCAGTAGAAACGGCCGGGGCAGCGGTCGTCAAGACCAATGGCGGCGGCGGTGACGGAAGAGTCGACGATGGTGAACTATCCCCATCCCCATCCCTCCTGTCAGCCGCAACTCAATTGGCGACACCGATGCAAGCGAACAGCTTCTGGAACTCGGTGCACTCGAGAGCCAAGACGCCGTTGCTGTCCAGCATGCAGGCGGGGCGCCAGAACTCCGGGTCAACGCGGTCGAGCAGGCCGGGGTAGCTGTTGAGGCCGAGAGGCTCAGTGACACCCCACGGGTTGCGCAGGACGACGTACGAGCGCTCGCCAAACTGGCACCAGCCCAGAACCGAGTAGGCGTGGTTGGCGACGATGTTGGAGCCCTTGTACATCTTGCCGGTAGCGTACGTGTACGCAGCCATGGGGTTGATGGTCTTGAAGTTGACCGACGAGGCGCGCACAATGCCGAGCAGCTCCTTGTGGTCGCGCTCGGCCGTGAAGAAGTAGCGCGGCTCGCGGCCGTTGATCTGCGCCATGGCCTTGATGGGGTCACCGTAGGCCGTCTGGGTGATGTCCGGACGGTCGCTGCTGTCGCCCGTGATCCACTTGGCGAAGGCCTTCTCGTACAGCGCGGGCCAGATGTCCATGCGGTCGCTGGAGCGGGCGTAGATGCTGTCCATGCTGGAGTTGTTGACTGGGATCTCGTGGTTGACCTTGACGTTCTGGGTGCTGTTGTTGTTGCGTCCTCCCTTGTCATGGAGCTTGATCTCGAATTGTTGCTCGCGGCGGCGGTTCTCGTCACGCTCGTCGTAGTTGTGGCTGACGCTACGGGTGGAGCGGTTGATGATGGCCGGGTTGGCCCAGAAGACGGAGAAGATGGCGGCAATGAGCCAGGAGTTGCTAAGAGCCCCCTGGACGGGGTCGTCGAAGCGGTTGGCCACAGTGCTGCAGCGGCCACGCATCATCATGTTGTTGTTGATGTAGCTGGTGGGTCTCTCGTTCATGCTGAAACGGTTGTTGAAGTCCATGAACATCTTCTGCTGGTACTGGTGGCGAGCAGTCTCCTCGGCGCGGCGCCAGGTGGCATTAGGAGGTGCCCACTGGTCCTTGGAGCGACGGAACATGGTGGACAGCTCGTTCACAGACATGGTGATCTGGGTGTTGGAGACCGTCTTGGACAGGTTGTGGCCATCAAGTACAACCCGGAGCTTGCCGTTCTGGAGACGGGCCAGCTTCACCTTGGTGCTTCCAATGCCCTTGAGACCAACCTGCTCGAGATCCTCAAGCTTCTCGACACGGGAGAGATCTGGAGTGACCAGATCATCCTCATTAAGAATCTTGACGTCGTCAGACTTGAGGAGCTCGGCGGTCTTGTTCTTCGAGTCGAGCTTCAGGCCAGCGTAAAGGATAGAATCATGCTTCAGATCAAAGAGCTCGTCATAGTCGGTTTGGAGGACATCCGAAACAATGCGGGCACAGTCGCGGGAGTTGTGCTCCAGGCGGTGGCCTATCATAGACTCGACCAAGGCATAGGGATTGATGGCTCCGACGCAGACGTCACTGGGCTCCTTGTCGGGGTCGGGGAACTTGCCAATCTCCCCGCTGGAAACATGAACGTCCCGGAGGTCGTCATACTCGTCCAGCGTAGACGACGAGGCACGGGCGTCGACCTTGCGGCCGGTCAGAGCCTCAAAGAGGGCATACGGGTCAACGGTGACCTCGTTGCGGGATCCGGATGAGGTGGATTGGTTGTACATATTGGTCGATGGGATACGAAATAGTTGTCAAAGGTGTCCTGAATGCAGTAGTTGTTTGGTGAAGACGAGTGACTTGAGGAGGAAAAGTAAAATTGTTTCTGACTGTGAGACTTGACGGTATTTATGCCTGCCACCGCAGCCACCGCAGCCCGGGAGTCTGAATCCTGGGATGTCGCTAGAAGTGAGGGGAAATCACAGGTTGATGGACTATGTACATCAAGGGGAAGGAATAGACTTGCAACGTGCGTTAGGGTCCTACAGTCAAGCAGTGCTTAACTTCGTGATGGCTCCATGACAGCACAGCTGTTAGAGATCATTGGCTTCACAGTTGACGGCTCCGGAAGTTGCGCTGGGACTAGCGGTTGCGAGTTTGGGTAACACGGCATACCCCTATTGTTAGCAAAGAGCTGAGTGTGATTGGCTGATCCTCCGTCCCAACAAGGATCGAGATGGCTCCCGAAGGGTAAGTATCCAAAGTTGTTGGACGTAATGGTTTGCCGCCATGCTGAACTCAGCTGAAAACAATGCCTGCCTTTGTGTAGGGACGGGTTCAGAGTTCGTAATCAGGACCTTACGTGGTTACCAGCAGACTCTTCGGACAACCGCCTGCGCATGAGTTTCTCCAGGTCAGGCTCTCTGCCATATCTTCTTCCATCACCAGGGGTCTTATTTCGACCCAGGAAAGCCCATACGTTCGTCAAAGCTGGCTGGGCCGCCAATGCGCAATCCTTGGATCACAACGAGATGGGCCAGAGTGTTTCTGTCCTCAGTCCAGCCGTACCCCCCGCAGTTGGAATAGTAAAAGACGAGTGCAAGGAGTGCAATTGACTTTGAGGTTGGAGTTGAGGTGCCCCAGAGTGCTACCCACTACCAAAGTGAAACTCAAACTTCGCAGTCCGTGATGCGGCTCAAAGGCTACATGCACGTAGTGGTGGCTAGCAAGGCAATAATACCTTGGGGCTGCGGGGGATCGTCTTTCCCGCCAAGGTACGCCTCTTTTAGTAATAGTCGGCAAACCTTGTCCGAACGGCGAGATCGATCTCTGCTCGCTTTTGACCGGATTTCTTCGGCAAACAAAGGGGGGTTTGTCGACATGAGGCCATGCGTAGCGGGAATCTTCCCAACTCTGCAGGACATTGTCTTCTGTTGAGCCCAGAAAGTAACTTTACTCAGGTACCTGACGTCGGAGGTCTAAAGCGCGTAGTTTTGGCTCGACGAAAATCCGGGGGTGGCTCCTGGCGGAAAGTTTCCTACGGGCGCCACTCCTGCCGGCGCACGTGGGTGTCTGTGGTGTAAAGTGGTGAAATCGAGGGATTGGGGCTGAATGTGCCATAGCCAAAGCCAGAGCCAAAGCCAGAGCCAGCAGAGACAATGGCTGGTTGCCCACCCAGGGAACTGGTTGTGATGGCCTGTCAACAAACCAAGGAAGCGTTAGTAATGACAGGAGTGTTGAGATGTCCGGGATGTCCCACTACTATACGCGCAACCACAGACAACCCTGATGGGAATAGGGGGTTACTGGTAGATGATGGTGGTAGATGCGTAATCAGTGGTGAATACCTATTACTATACATAAGCCACGAAAGACTTGCCAGAAGGTCCAGAACCCAGGCTGCCGAAGCGGGGACCAATCAAGACAACGCGCGGCAAGACGGAACAACTGACGGCTGCAATGCATGTCAAGTCTTTGCCATCATCGACGGCAGTTGCTAGAACCTCGTGCACCAGCATCTATGGTGATTGGCTGCGGCAGGTGCTAGTGCCCGAGCCTGACCTCATAGATGATTACGAGGAATCGCAGTGTGTTTCAAGATATGTGCAGGGCTGCTCGTTTTCTGCAATCTAGCAGAGGCGCCGGCGATCAATCAAAAACCAAAAGCCGCTCCAGATCGTACGATGCTAACTTCTGGGCCAAATTACGAGAAAGTCGAGATGCGTGCCGGAGGGGAGGGGAAACTGGCGGGCACATTTGCTGCATACAACTCTCTGCCTTCAATAGCGAGGAGCAGCTGAAACCTTAGAATATTAACCTGCAAGTGCTGCACAATAGTGGTACGTTGTACGCGTACATGGAGAATGTATTACTCCGCGAAAACCTAAAGCATTGAGGATGCACTACGACTAGGAATGGTATCCAGGACGAGGCATAGTCTTGGCTGTTTTCTACTTTGAGAAAGTGGAGGTGCAATGGAGAGAGCCTGGGCTTGACTGGATCTCGGATCCTTTTCGTTTTTTTAAAACATATAGACGGAACGTCAATTGCACCGGGCCGGCTCAACTCCAATCCCTCTCCCCGACCACCAAAATAGGGGATGGATTCACTCGGCAGCTGAGATGTGCCATTGACCGAGCAAAGTGCCCGGTGAAGATCAGTATATGAAGGAACCTTCGAAGCAAACCAGGTAAACACAGTTAAACGTAAATATACCAATTAAAAAGACTGCGATGACGTCAAAACCCCAAGGGAGCATTTTCGTAACCGGCGCCAACGGCGGCCTAGGCTCGGCAATTGTGGACCAGATCGTCCGATCCCCGACACTATCCGCCAACTACCACGGCCTGTACACCATCCGCAGCCCGCAGCGGGCCGCGGGAGTCGAAAAGTCACTAGGGAATGCCCCGGCCGCGGGCCACCGCTACGACCTGGTGCCCCTGGACCTGAGTCGCCTGTCGAGCGTGCGCGCGGCCGCAGCCGACATCAACCGGCGCGTGGCCACGGGCTCGCTCCCGCGAATCCGCGCGCTCGTACTCAACGCGGCGTGGCAGGAGTACACGACGCAGACGTGGACGGACGACGGGTTCGACCAGGCGTTCCAGGCCAACTACCTGTCGCACTTCCTGCTGACGCTGCTGCTGCTCCGGAGCCTGGACCGGGAGCACGGCCGCGTCGTCGTGCTCGGCAGCTGGTCGCACGACACGACGGACAAGCGCAACGCCATCGGCCCCACGGGCGCAGCGTACGCAACTGAGCAGTACCGCCAGATCTTCCCGGACGGACAGCCCATGGACACCGAGAAGGTCGCCACGGGGAAGTGGAGCTCGCTCGTGGAACACCCGGGCGACCTCACGGCCGGGTATCGGAGATATGGGGCCTCCAAACTGGCCGAAGTCATGATGATGTGAGTTCAAAATCAAGCAGAAAGAATGCTGTTATTTCAGTGTTCAAACACTCAAGATACTCACCATCCATAAACCTAGGCGTGAGCTCTCCAAACGCATCGCCGCCGATCCAAAGCTGTCCGGCATCACCGTCGTGGGCGTGGACCCGGGCGCCATGCCGTCGAATCTGATGACGGAGCGCGGCACGCCGCTCCTGCGCTTCATGGCCAAATGGCTGACGCCGTGGTTGATCCCCTTGCTGGCATGGTTCCAGCCCAACGGCGACTACCGCACCACGACCCAGTCGGCGCGCGACGTGCTGCGAGCGGGGGGTCTTTTTGGCGGCAACTCTTCGCCCAACGGAACGTACTTCAACGGGTCCCAGATAGGCGACGTGGGGCCCGAGGCCAAGGACGAGGTCAAGTGCAAGACGCTGTGGACAGATGGGGTCCGGTTCGCCGAGGTCCAGGAGGGAGATACGATGCTGACTGATTGGCGATGAAAAGCATTACAGGGAAACTCGAATTTGGTTGAACTTAAGCTGTACTTGGCGCTTGTTTACAAGTGTTGGTTACGGGTTGTAGTAATAGAGAGTTTGAATACAACTTTATTTCTCGCTTGCCTCTCCGATCCCAAAGTCAATATTCTCCCAGCTGAGCAGCACCCTTGGCACTGCGTGCCCAGATGCGTGATCTATGTTCAAGACAACCATGCCGGATCTCAAACCTAGTAATATATCCTCCACACTTCACGGGCCAAGCCAAATTTAGTAGAGATTCACGAAATATGCATACCAGACCAAACCACTTAGCAGTATCAAGACAGGGACATCGCGAACGTTATAGGATGACGTTTTATTTCTTTCATCATATCTGATCCAACAATATCAACTAACAGGCTATAACAAACGACTGTCATCTGAAAATGTGTGGTGTCCGCACCGAGTTTCTAATGCTTTTGGAGGTTCCTCCTTACCGGGGATGAGCCTATCGACATAGTGTACACCCTCCCCTTTCTTTGACTGACTTTGTCTATGATCAGATAGAGAGAAAGTGTTTCCAGCGCAACATAACTTTGCTAGTTACAAGACAACGACCGGTTCCATATCAATCGGCCACCTGTTCTCTCTCTTCGGTTTCCTTGTACGCCATGTCACGGTGTTGGACTCCATATGATGTCAAAGTCTCTTGAATTGACGAATCGCTCATTTTGCGCAGTAATTGCCGCAGCTGCCAGCTGGAGCCATTCTAAGGCGCAGGCAAACCGCCCATACCGTCAGGGCCACCACCACCGCCACGGATGCGACGGTGAGCTTCCTGTTTGTCTGCCTCGGTGATTTGATTCTCGTTCTTGCGCATATCAGGGGTCCACTGGGGGACTTCGGGGCTGTGACCAATGGACATGCCAGCTCGGACCTGGATTTTATAATGTTAGCTTTGTCTTAACAAGGAGCAATTGGGTGGGCAAACGTACCAGAGTTTCCAAGGCGCTGTTTGAATTGTCCACCAGATCAGCATCATAAACCATTCTTCCCTCCTCGAACAACACCACGATAGTACTGCCTCCAAACTTGAAGTAGCCAAGCTCTTCCGCCCTCTTAACCTCTTCACCCTCTTTGCGAGTGATTACAGTGCTACCGACCATCATGGCACCCACACAGATGACCATGACACGACCAAATTTGGGGCTGTCGATTGGGCAAATCACACGAACGTTCTCTCCGTAGACGTCAAGTGCCGAACGAATGGCCATGGGGTTGACTGTGTAGTACTCGCCAGCAATCAACTTAGGCTCTCGCAGAATGCCATCCACGGGAATGTGGAAACGATGGTAGTCCTGTGGCGCCAGACGGAAGATGCCCATGGCCCCGTTCTCGTAACGAGGGGCATCTTCGGGATAAGCATCGCCAAGCAATCTCTTGATTGAGAACTCGCGACCCTTGACCCAGATCTTGGTGGCTTGGTCGAGACGATTGAAGACAACAGATCGGCAGTCAGCAGGTGAAACGAGGATGTTTGGGTCGTCGGGAGCCGAGCAAGGGCGTGCGTTCGGCTTCAGGGCTCGGTAGAAGAACTCGTTGAAGTTCTTGAACTGGTCCATCGGCAATAATACCTCGGACATGTCGAGGTTGTGGAACTCGATAAAGCCAGGAATGTCTGACTTGGACGCTGGATCATCGTATTTCTTTCCCTGTTTAATACTCAAACCCTTGAGGAGTTTACGGACTGGAAGGCAAGTTAGTGCGTCGTCCTTTACTCACGTCATCTCAAGAACAAACTTACTTCGCTTCTTCTCCATATCCCTGGACTTCAAGCCCTTGTAGAGTAGACGGATACCAAGTCGCACATATACACTCATCTTTTCCTCGTTAATCTGGCCGGTAAGACGGTCTTGGACGAGGATGTTGGCCGAGTTGGCGCCCAACTTGTAGCCTCCGTATGAAATCTTGGTGATGACCTTGGAATACCATTTTCTCTGGGCCTGGCTCGCTGTGACAAACCCGCCCATCATCAACGAATTGACTTGTCTCCAATCCTGACTGGCACAAGTAGCAATATGGGTGATGATGTCTGCATCCCTGCGCTTGTTGAGTCGTGGCTGGTGGCAAATGGGGCATTCCCGAATCTCAACAACATGTTCCTCCCTGTCGTCGTTCAGGTCGTCCTTCTCGAGGTCGGCACCCTCCTCGCCTGGCGTGTTGAGGTCGGGCACGGTAATAGTAGATGTTGACGGCTGCTGTCCTTGGACGCCAGTAGAGTCTGGGCTAAGCACGAAAGAGCCAGATTCACTGCCAGGGGTCTCTGCAGGAGTGGAGGCACTACTAGAGGACGCCTGGTTGGGCAAATGCAACGAAGCTTTGAGCCTGTCCGCATCTGGAATCATTTGCTTCATCCGGTCACCCATGCCCTGGGCCTTATTCCTTTGCAGCTGGTCTTCCAGGCAGACGACGACCTCGTCTAAGGTGAGATCGGGCGTCTCATCATCGGCCTTGTGTGGAAACCGCTGGAAAAAGCTATCGATGGTTGACTCTTTCAGCGTCGAGCCGAGCGTATCCAGCATAGTAGTAAGCTCGACCTTACTGATGTCACCACTCTCATCCGTGTCGTATTGTCTGAGCATTGCTCGCCAAAATTGTTGCCGGAGCGCAGGATATGGCATGTACTTGGCACGGATATAGAGCTGTGGGTTGTGCTTGTCTTCCCACTTCTCCTGGTTCTTCATTTTAAGGGGAATTGTGAAGTTGATGAAATCCGAGTCGTCTTCGGAAGTTTCGCTGCCGTCAGCGCTGAGCGCAGGAACCTGTTCAGGCTGTAGCAAGCTGGGGTTGGGAACCGATGTAGGCCCGGCTCCAGGCGAAGTGCCCAACTGTGACTGCGATACAGTTGATGTTGCGGATGGGCTCTTGGTCAATGGCGGCCGGCCCTTCAAGCTCTGTTGAGAAGGACTCCTTGACATGGACAATTTACCGAACCTCGACGGTTTCTTCGCAGGCTCGTATTCCGGAGGATCCTTGAGGTTATAGAGCCCCGTTTCTGGATCTGCTTGGGGAGCCTTCTCGATCAGCTCTTTCAGGGGTAGGCTGGAAGACGCAATGAAATCATTGCCAGAGTACTTGTCGCGATCAATCACGGTGAACGAGAACGAGTAGGTTTGCTCGTGACCCAAAACCTGGAACAGCATTTTCTCGTTGTAGACGGGGTTCAGGTTGTGCCTGATATACTTTGTCCGGTACGTCTTCTTGCCAAGCGAGGCCACCACAAATGGATCCATGTCGAAGCTGGTCCTCGTCAGGTTGTGCTCAGGCGGGAGGTCGGTGATGTTAAGGATCTCAAGGAAGATGAGGCCCACGACATCGGTTCCGCTATGAGCAAACTCATAGGGGTTTTGTCTCTTCTTGCGCTTCAGTCCTCGGATTCTCAGTCTCCTCTTTCGCTTCTCGATAGTTTCGGGTTTGCTCGGATCTTCATCCTCGGGGGTTTCGTCATCGTCCAGCAAGTCATCGTCGTCAACATCATCCTGGGAATTGTCGGATCCACTACGCTGCAAATCCTGGACATCCGAGGCCGACTTGTTGGGCTTGACTGGAGCAAGTATTGGGGTTCTTGTTGGCGTCACATTGCGAGAACCACTGTCGCTTGCCGAGCCAGCCAGCAGACGCAGCTTCTCCAAGATCTGGGCATCTGTGGCGTCCTTGTCGGTCGAGTCGAAAATGGTGCACTGCAGCAGAACCTCGCCCGACACATAGTCCTTCTTCTTGCCTCGCTTGCTCTGCAGGGGGTACCATGTAGGGTCCTGCGCAGTCTTATCGTTGGCGAAAATCTCCTCGAGGGCCAAATCGAATTCGCCCAGGTAGTCTTTCCCGAATCTGTCCTTATCCCAGCAGATGGCGTCCAGAAGGAGGTTCTCAACGCCAGTAATAGGAATAGTGCAAATCACATTCCAGTCCGGGTCGAGTGTCTTGGGAACGCAATGGGTCGTAAACTTGGAATCGCCGCAGGCCAATTGTAAATACTGTCACATGTTTAGTCAGTACAATATCCCAAAGCCACGCGCGTGCGAATCCAGCCTTGACTTACCGGGTCTGAAGTTCCCGAACGGTCCTTCGCGGCTAGGTTCCTTGCCTAAAAGAGAATCGGTGTCAGTGGATTCGGTCTCGGCAGAAGCATCCTCTCTAGCTGTTCTGCTAGTAGTGCTCCGGTCGGGTTGTATGGTTTCTTACGCGAATCACGATGACTTTCAGAACCAAGCCCGCCCAAGCTTCTTTCTTGCCGTCGGCGGAGAGCATGGTGTCGCTTTTGCCTGCGCGTAATGGGCTGGTGCTTCGACTGTTGCTGGAGGAATTGGCGTTGGAGCTCGAATGCGGTTTCAGCCGCGAGGGAATGATGCGGACCATATTGGATTCCGGGGGGCGGCTTTCGAAGGGGCACACAGGCGGTAACCCCTCAGCACTCGCGCGGATCGATCGTCTTGGGCTTAGGGGGGGAGGCGGACAGCGGGGGGGTTGAGTAAATGCGAGCTACGAGCCCAGTGACGTGGATGAAGTCAGGCTCTGATGTCCTATTGGGCGTATTCTGACTATCCTGGGAAGGGGAGGGAAAAAAAAACTTGGCTATTTGAATGCAGTCGAATGGGTTCGTTGGACTTTTGACCCTGCTGCAACCCCCTAAATTGTTGCTGTAACAGACCAAGTCACTAAAACGAAACGAAGATTGGACCAACTGAAGCTCGAGCTTGGATCAGTTGCAGCTGAACCGAGACCTGAAAGCCACCAACCAAATCCGCGTCCAAGCGCCTCCCGGGATGATGTCAACAGCTGGATTTAAGAACTGGACAGGTTGTTATGTGCCACTTTTTCCAGGGGGAAAGCAGGGAACCTTGGCGGGCGAACAGGGTTGAAGAAGGGAAAGGCAATTTGAAAAGGTCCCAATCAATATTGATTAGAAGAATTGGAAAGGAGTAGTCAGTAGTTAGTCCTCAATCAGGAAGAACAGGGGGAAAGGGAAAGTCGAAAGTCGAAAGCCAACAGCCCTCGCAGAAACGACACAGCCCTCTGCTGGCTACATATATGGTTCGTCAATGGTGGTGTTCAAGACATTTTTAGCTGTGTCTCTCATGTCTGACGTTGCAGGAGATGGTGCGGTCAAGGATCAGGGCCATCAGACAGGTAGGCAGCTACTGGGCAGGGCGCAATAGTAATGCATTTGGGCGGGCAAGCGGGGTACTAGAGCCGATTTACCGGGCCATGCCAGGGCTGATGTCGATATTCTGATCGCGATGGAGCGCTAAGTTTAGAAATACTGTTAACCTAGGAACTTTTCCATACTGTACACTGTACAGCATGGCGGCAGTAGCATTGCACTGGTGATAGGTATGTATAGCATCATTGCCGCTCCAGTGAAGATCATTGACCATTCTAGCAGTATACATACGAGTATCGGGCCTGGGCTGTGAGTGGGTGTGCACCCTACATGTACGTAGGTGGTGCACCTGAACTGCGCGCATGCAATTTCCAGAATGCCTCGCCAAAAAGCCAGGACACCACGTCAGTAAGATCGGTAACCTAGCTGAGCTGAACCTCAGAAAGCGAAAGGATGGGCGGGCGTCGTGATTGTCTAGTGGATGGAGTAGGAGAAATGCACGTCTGTCCTTTTCCCTGTTGGCGATCGATATGCAGTGCCGCAATGCACTGTGTAGCCGTTGGCCTTTCCTGCTCCTCCATTACCTTATATATTCGCTAGCAGCCTTTATTTGGGTGAATGGGCGTATGCACTTACTACTGTCTCACAGCCAATAATGGCGCCTTCAGCCGTATCATGCCAGAGTACTGGGTATTACATATTCAGGTTGATTAACGTATTTTCTTCTGACTTGGTATGATTTGATTTTGCATTTTTTTTCTTCACATTGCTTATCCTTTCGGAGGATCATGCAATATTATCCAATACACGCAGCAAATCTATGGGCAGAGAAACGAGAGGGCTGATGCCACATACGTAAGCAAAACAAAACGTGGTAAGAGAGACATGAGATTGGCCGGCACCTTCGGCCTCGGACTGACAGGTTCGCGATGCTCCGCAAGCGCGTCACTCGTATCAAATGACTCGCAACGAAGCGAGCTGGAAACCTTGACGCGTACTCAGCTCAGCGCTTTACTTGGTGATTTGGACGTGTGCCGCTATCATTAGCCCTTCCCCAGCTTGTTGGCTGCTTCTTTCCCCGGGGGTGTCAAGGCAAAGCAGGCTGTGTGTTGTCGTGAGTCGACAGAGAAGGTCATTGTATGGCCTGGCATAATCGCAAAGCCCACTTGCGACACGTAAGCCCACATAGATGCGGGAGGAAGAGAAAGACGGGGGTGTATGGGTGTTAGGACGTCAGGGTGCATATGGATGTATATCCATCACTCAATTGCGCTGCAATTTGATGTCCGTCGTCTCCGGATAGCCGCCGACTAGTGCGGTTCTACACATACAAAGTGAAAAAGCCCAAGCAACGCGGCTCCATCTTGTCAATGCTGGGCATGCTCACGACTCCTGCAGGCCAAGAATTTGAAGTAGCCACGGACCTCTCGGTGCTGCAACTTTCTCAAGCGAAACCGAGGCGGCTCAAGCCGTTCCTGGCATATGTAGTCCTCGCAGCGACCCGATGACGAAACTGTGAGGCCAAGCGGCCGGCAGTTCGGGATGATTCATGGCAACAGAAAGATGCCATCGAGACAACGACGACAACTTCTCGCATCCTACCTTGTGAAGCACGAGAGTACGCCCACCCGCGCGCATATATAGCGGTGGTCCCCATGAGGGATGAACGCTCAAAATTATAATCTGGCCATACTGCATCACTCGACAGTGGTTGCTTTGCTCAGTTTGGCGGATTTGATGTGCCGATTCCTGTGCATCTGGCAAGCATGGAGTTCGTCAGTGGGCGTGTCGCACAAATGACTCCTTTACTTTAACCATCTGATCACTCTTTCAAGAACTAGGCAATGATGTGTGTAGTTGGCATTCGGGTCATGTATCCGTCAATGAGCAAGTTGAGCCGGATAGCCGTGTTGCCAACGAAGCCGTGTAACCGGCCTTGACAGCCGTCGCTTACTCATGATGAGAACCTGTCAAGGGCAATCAGGTGCACAAGGCCTTGTTAGAATTTCAACCATTTCATATTGTCATTTTGAAACACACGTTTATGAGAGAGGCTGCCCAATTATTGAATCAATATCAATTGACTTTAGAGCTCTAAATGTGGTGTATCGTCTAAATGTGGCCGCCACCTAATGAAGCTTAACAAGGTGGTAATTTATCGTGTCATTCTTCTCCAAACGCCACGCCATATATGATGAAAAACTCCGTATCCGCCTGGGAAAACAAAAGAAACTCCGAGCCAGCATGAAATCGCAGCAGAACATAAAATTGGCAAAAAGCATTACGGTAACTATGCCTGCACGGTGGGGACAATACTGGCAGAGATCTCGTTGACCTCGAACTGCGGCGTCTTGAGCTCCGAGAAAGCCTCGGGCCACAGGAACATCTTCTCCTCCTTGCTGGGCGACATGACGGCGAACCGCGGGACGGCCTGCTGGCTGGAGACGCGGCGCCACAGGTTGGCGCGCGGGTTGAAGATGACGGGCAGGCCCTTGCCGGCCGTCTTCTCGGCGTCCTCCTTCTGGATCTGCTCGAGCCGCTTCTGGATGTCGGCGAAGGAGTCGAAGGGGTAGTACTTGATCTGGTTCTCGATGCAGTACTCCTCGAGCCGCAACCCGCGGCGGGCAAAGAGGACGTCAGCCTCCCGAGCGGCAGGGAGATCCGAGACGCCGTCGCCGATGAAGACGATGAGTGGGACGGTGCCGTCGTCACATGTCAGCTCGGCCTCGTTACGGGCCTCGGTGATGGAAAGGGCCTTGTCGTGGCCGAGCTCAGTGTCGTGCCTCCAGATGGGTTTCCACTCGGATCCGTCTTCCTTGATCTCGGCGTCGTTGGCGACAATCTCGATGTGGGCGGACGCCTCTTCGCCCAAGAATGTGTCAAGCACCTTGCGGAGGATGGGCTTCAGCCCGGCGGAGATGACATTGAAAGGAACGTTGTTGGCCAAGCACCAGTTATGGAAGCTTTGGAAGTCACGGTCGATCTCTAGGGTCTTCTCCATCACTTCGAAGCCGTCATCGAAGGGGACCTTCAATGAACCCCACATCTCCTCTGATACATCTCGGAAGGAGCGCTCTCCTGTCTTGATTTGCTCATCGAGGATTTCGCGTCGTTTCGAACCGCAACCATGAGCATCAAACAGGATGTGGCCAGTGTCTTGCATGAAGATCGTTCCATCGAAATCTTGGGGCATGTCAGCATCATGGTGTGACTGAAAGCAGCATACGCCGGCATTGTCTAACGTACCTGAGAAGCAGATGATCTTTCGCTTTTGATCCGGGCTGCTGATCTGAGGCGTGGCCAGCGTCTTGGCTACAGGCGCCGGCGGGGGAGTGATAGCAATAGGCATGTTGGATATGGAAGTTGATAGTGGGTATTGTGTAAGCTTTGACACAAGCAGATTTCTATGAAACTATGCAAATCGAATCACAATGTTTCTTACTAATGTAGTAGAGGAAACGACTAGTTGAGACTTTGATTCTGAGAAAGTTCGTCAAGGGAAAGGGAGAGAGAGCGGAGGCTTATATAAGAGACCAAGTGCCATCCAAAACACAGGCTTTAGCGGATTCATGTCAAGGCTTACTCCCAACATAGAAGCAGTGCACGCAAAACTTTTCACGATGACGAAGACGAGGTAAGGTTGTGGACTATCTTCGGTTCGGTAGTGCGTGAAGAGAGCCTCCGAGCGTAATCCTGCATGTGGCACTCGCAGGGATGCGTGCCACGATGTTTTCCATAACCTCATAGACACTCCATGGATTCAACGGTGAAGGCCGGGGGCTGGCTAATGGGAACGGCAGTGGCCAACCTGCCGAGAGCGTTTCCATATGCAGTTCTCTTGTCTAGAATGCCCCAATCCCACATCTATCGGAAAAGAGTATCCACTTGACAACTTGCGAGAAGTTACCTAGCCCTAGTCCACCACAGCCTACCGGCGTGGTCAGCGAATGGCTGATGGCAAACCGACCTGGTTCGTCCGGTGCTATGACTTAACTGGCTTCCACCGGCCATCCAGCGGGTTGACCAGCGGGTTGATGCCCGCTTGCTCCCCATGCCCATTCTCCTATGGGGCTCCACGAGCTGCACTTAAGCTGAGGTTTCATTCGGTTTCCGGGGGCAGTTTGCAGGTGCCTAGACTTGTGTAGAACTAGTGATCAGCACTCTAGAACTCAATCACGATCCTCGTTGACTACGCGAATTTGGCACATCGAGAAATCCTTATCAGCAAAGGCGGAGGAGGAGCTGGCCAATTTTTCTGTGCCTGGATATCGCGGTTGCCGCCCGGAATTGGCTGCAACCCATAGGTAGCGCACGGAATAAGT
The DNA here is from genome assembly GCA_006508115.1 of Apiospora malaysiana. Lineage (NCBI taxonomy): Eukaryota > Fungi > Ascomycota > Sordariomycetes > Amphisphaeriales > Apiosporaceae > Apiospora > Apiospora malaysiana. The sequence continues at coordinate 2,030,301 of QUSE01000039.1, read as the reverse complement.
CTCCGTTATCTGGCTACCATCTCTTGCGTTTTCTCTGTACCACTAGAAGCCACAATATGACCGTGTAGGTTCGTTCGCTCGAGCCGCATGTGCTATTTGGTAGGCTGGGAGGCGACGATGCTGGAGGGTTTCCGACAAGCCGGGATAAGCAAATGATGTCATGGCTTGACTAGAGGACTCCTGTCCTTATCGTGCAAAGCCGCGATGGCACACAGCACATTTGATGGCCGCCAACTGGACGGACAACAAACTATTGTCTGGTGCAGGATAGGACTCCGCAATCCAGCAGTCTTGAATGGCTCCTTTTCTCCATGCTGCAACCCCTCGTTTCGTTCCGACCCTTATGCGGGATAACGGTGGGCGGTGAGGGGCGACCATGGGCAAGTCTAGGTGGATGTCTTGTGAAAATGAGGGGCATCAGGGGATAGTTCTTGGCAATATGTGTAATAGACTGATGGCCTAGCCTCTTACTCCTAGCCTCCTACTCCTTCCCCTTTTACTATCACGATCGAGGATTTGATATCATTTTGCATGGTGCCTCTTCATCTGATAAATATATTGTAATGGAAACCACATTTCATGAATATCATATAACGACTCCGTTCCGCTTCTGTGTAATCAATGACGGAAAATGATGTTTTGTATGTCAGCGAGATCGTGATCATGTCGCTTGGTTGCCCTACTCTGAAGCCCTAGGTGTCCTACCTGCCCCTTACTGCTGCACAAGCGTAAGCAAGCCATGGAGTGCATCGTACCATTTTCTGGACTTGAAGGCCAATCAAGTCTATGGCCAACATCGAAGAGGAGGGAATCTCACTAGCGCCTGTTCTGCAGTGCCAGCGTCATTGCACATCTCCAGGGCCTTGTTGAATCAGGACGTCTAGCCTAATCTCACGATATCTGTCACTGCATCTCATATAACGCATAACTGCGTATGACGTCTCCTTACTGCATATTGAAGACCCTGGAGAACATACCTTGCAATATTCACCTTGCATGAGACCGGTGAGCAATACGACTCTCTTCGTATCGATAATTCCCCAAGATACATCACCGCTGGCAGCTGTTTACATCGCTAGTTGCTGCTCAGCCATCACGTAACGCTATCCAAAAAAGGCCAACTCTAACCTGCATAATGAACAAGGCTCTTTCGCTATTAGCCATGCATACACATTGTCATACTGCTTCATTATCATATTGATGTCTATTTCTTACCCCACTGTGAGGCCGCTGTTCATATTGCACAACCCACTTCTTCTTCTTTTTACCGCTACCTTCTCAATAAACCGAAAGCGCGTTTCATGTGCCCCTATGCAGAAACCTTTGCACTGAACTTCGATGCAGCCTTGTCAAACAAGGCCTCCTTCTCTGCCAAATCAGTAAGGAACGGGTGCGAGGGGTCGGCGCTTTGTAGAGATCTGTTTGGTTTCTTTATTAGCATCGCCAAAATCAATAGCGCTTGGCAGGATCGCTCACGCTTGAAGTTCTGAAGGGTTCTTTCCGGTCACGATGTTGAGAACGAGGAGGTTGGCAATCGCTTCGGTGTACTTGGGGTCCTTCTGTACGGCCTGCTCCAAAGCAGCCTGTGCTTCCTCGACTCGGCCCAGGTGGAGCTCACAGACAGACTGCGAGACTAAGGTAATGATGGATGATGTGGAAGGAGCTTGCGCCAATTCCTCGAAGACGTAGAACGCTTGTTGGTATCTCTCGCCGCCCTAAACAAAGAAAAGTTCAGCATAAGCTACTGTTGTCATGGGTGTGAAACCGAGTTTGAAGGGGACCTACCATTCTCACACCAACCCAAGACTCTGCGAGGTTCACCAGCAAACTATCTTGGGCCCAACTCCGTGCAGCCTTGACCTCCTTCAGGGCCAGGTCTGTCCGGTTTTGGAGCAGATGGATTTGTGTGATTAGAGCAACCGCCTCGACTGTCCACTAGATTAGCTTTCCTGGCCTGACGGACTCCATTGTAGATTGACGTGTAGACCCACGGTTGCCGGAATGTTGCGACAGCAGCGCCAGCGCCTCCTCGCTCTTTCCAGCGGCCTGCAGAACAGTGCCGCCAATGGTCTGGACCGTCGCGTTGTCGCTGGATGAGCTGGCGAGCTCCTCGATGGTCTTGACCGCCGCGTCCGTCTTACCCAGGCTGTGCTGCGCCAGGGCGCCGACGGCAGCCAACTCGGGTTCCGACTCTCCTGATACGTCTGCGATCACATCTTCGGCTTGGCCCAGGGCGATACGGGCGCGGAGGGCGAGGACTCGGGCAGGGAGGGCATTCTCGGGGGACAAGGCCGAGGTATCGAAATCGACGACTTCCTGGAACTGGCCCTGGTGGAAGTGGTTGTGGATGTTGATGAGTTCACCCTCTGCGCCGAAAGGATCCATTTTGAAGGGTTGGTGGTTGTGATGTATGAAGCCTTGCGATTGTGTATGTTGTAGTGCTGAGATATTCCCAATGTCGCATTCAATTCGTGTAAGGATGCGAGCTTCAAGGCCAGATACGTGCTTTAGCTTTAGGAGGTAATCCGTACAATTGCTAGACCAATAAAGCTGCCACCTGGCAGGCAGGGGTTCTTAGAGTTCTTGGAGCTCTTGGCCTATGGTCCGTGCGCTTAACATAATTGATTGCCTGTAGGGGGGGGGGGGGGGGGGGGCGCGCGAACCTCGGCACCNCCCCCCCCCCCCCCCCCCCCCCCCCCCCCCCCCCCCCCCCCCCCCCCCCCCCCCCCCCCCCCCCCCCCCCCCCCCCCCCCCCCCCCCCCCCCCCCCCCCCCCCCCCCCCCCCCCCCCCCCCCCCCCCCCCCCCCCCCCCCCCCCCCCCCCCCCCCCCCCCCCCCCCCCCCCCCCCCCCCCCCCCCCCCCCCCCCCCCCCCCCCCCCCCCCCCCCCCCCCCCCCCCCCCCCCCCCCCCCCCCCCCCCCCCCCCCCCCCCCCCCCCCCCCCCCCCCCCCCCCCCCCCCCCCCCCCCCTACTACATGCTCTCCCTCGACCCAACCATACTCTCTTCTCCTACAATGAGTTGTTCTATTATCGAAATCGAGAAGGGGATGAATAATTAGGCTATCATGTACCATGGATGATACCTGGCAACCTGGGGCCTCCGTAAACTCGAAAATGCTGGAATAGAACAAGTTACGAAGCGACAGCCTAAAATGCAGCACTGAGGAAAAGCAAAGACCGGCACGCCAGTCCAGTATCCGGAATACGCAAAGATACATTCAAGGGCCGAGGAGGTGAGGCTAGCCAGTTGCATCATACGTGTGCATGTGTGTATACAGTGGTACTTGAATAGGCTGAATATTCTCCTAGATATACAATACGGGCTGGCAAACGATCACTTTCGCCTGCCGACACACCCTGGCCTCCCACATGAACAAGCACGAGCACTTGCTTCCCCTTTATATTCAATGAGCCTGAAGAAGAAGCCGCGAAGATCTTGGTGACGGCCATTGCAATATTCAAATGATAGAAGTCCATGATATTGTCACCACAGCCTTGATGTGGAATAGCTTTGAGTCGCTTAATATTAAAGATTAGAATATACTAGGAGTTTGGAGAAGAAGAAAAAATAGAAAGTAAAGAAGAACAGGATAAGAAGCGATCATATATCTGTCGTCTGAAAAAGGAATTTATGGAACAGCTGAGGTTGATCTACATCCACCCCTTAAGCCGGTCCAGTCAGGAAGTCACCAAACCTAGCTTCCGAGAACTGGATGATGGCCAGACGGGCCTGCTCCAAGGGCGAGAGACCGCCCGTCCTCATCGCCAAGTAGGGCCCTGGCGTAGTACTGCTTCACAACAGTGCCAAAAAGGCTATGGGTTATGGACGATTCAAGACACTTGCCTTGTTTTGGTAGAAGTTTGGCGAGTGTGTCGGCATTTGTGGCCACCCTGTGTCCTTTACTAACCATGGCGAAGTATGGAATGGAGGAATGAGATATGGATTGAATCGTTCATCGAGTCTTGGCTGATCAGATTACCGTCTTGGCGGGCTCACAGTATCCTCTGAAGGTGAGTTGGACACACTATTGTACCAACAGGCCCTAACGTCTGTTACATGAACGGATGAACGGGTGCCATCGCGCCATATGGGGGTTGACGAGCCCCTCCATGCTGATCAGGCACCTTGATCGCTTCCGCGATGGCGCCACCATCGTTAACAACGAGGCTGCCTGCCTGGTAAGAGGACTTTCCAACCCGCAGGACAACGCCTCCCGTGTTCAGGATGATGATGCCTCGCCGGATGATAATGCGGAGGAGAATGAGGAGGAGGGGGATGATAAAGATGAGAGCTCGTCAGTCGCCCATGAGCAGTATATCGAGCACTACCATCCCGACGATGTTCACCAAGCGAAGAGTTCCGCGCCGCTCAGATGGACTGACATTGGACAGTAGCACCTCGTGTCAGAGTAGCCACAATGACAATCCATAACTCACGATGATGAGTCACCGACGTTCGACAATGAAGCCAGGAAACTGGGAAACAATTAACCCCAGCACATCCAAGAGTTCCTGCCACACTATCCGAGGCCATATTTTGGGTATTGAATTCTGGCCACGAACAACTCAAGGGAAGAAACCTCAAAATATATTTATTAGGGGAAAAGTGGCCCATTCTGGTAATTCCAAGTTTGCCTATTCAACTCAAGCTGTATTTTCTAACATCCACCAGACAAAAAGAAAAACACAGAACGGTATTTCTCTTTAAAGTCGTCAGCCTGCCTGAATCTCTTTCGAAATATCCACCAAGTGCTAGAATTAAACTAGGTTAGACCTCGACGCTTCCGGGGAAAGAGCGAACCAGCAGCACCGATACAATGTCCAACAAGTCGTCGAAACCGCCAAGCTCAGTGACTGTCCGCAAGAGTGGTATGGGGAAGCTTGAGCGATTGCCCATATCGAACAAGCCTTTGGACCACCTCTACGAGAGAATCAAAACCATCGACGACGGCGCGGGAAATCTGGGAGGGATGAACGCGGGCGTCCATATCGTGCGAGCAAGGAAGACCGGTCAGGTCTATGTCCAGAAATGTTATCGGAGCGACAACAACATCCTAATCAAACTCTTCCGCGACGAGATTGGCTACATGAGGGTGGGTTTATATCTATTCCCTATGGCTTTCGGAATACTTGCAAGGTTGGGCCGTCTCTAACTTGTAGCCTAGCGGCTGATGCATTCGAGCATTGTCCAATACGTCGATGCCTACGTCAATCTAAAGTCCCCTTACGAGGCCGCCGCCTACATGGAGTACTGCGATCGAGGGTCGCTAAGGGACATGATAAAACTCTATCAGCCGGAGAGGAAAAAGACTAACGGTCTATACATTCCCGAGAGCTTTATTTGGCATGCGTTTCTAGGTCTGGCGGACGCTCTCTACTTCCTCAAGACTGGCCAAAGCTTTATCTCTGTGGAACTGCAGAAAAACAACCCCACGAATTGGAAGCCCATCATACACCGCGATATCAAACCGGACAGGTGAGCATGTTGCCTTCTCTTTCAGGGGGGGGGGGGGGGGGGGGCCAAACGCCC
>QUSE01000039.1:1736757-2024572 GCA_006508115.1 Apiospora malaysiana | reverse complement strand
CCCCCCCCCCCCCCCCCCCCCCCCCCCCCCCCCCCCCCCCCCCCCCCCCCCGGCATCCTCGCAGAGTATTGAGGGAACTCGACTAAAACTCAATTTACTAGTAAGTAGATACGGAGACCCGAACCGCCCCCAAGAGAGAGGGAGGCATATGTCACCCCCTGGATCGGAAAAAGGCACGCAAATCCCCCTTGTTGACACCGGAAACAGATATCTTCCTGCGCTCCCGCGACACCCCCAACTCCACGAAACCGCCCTACGTCCTCCTCTCCGACTTCGGGGTAGCCTGCTTCGAGGACAAGAAGTCGACGTCGGGCTCGGGTTCGGGCACGAACTCGAAACCCTGCCCCGCGATCGGCACGTTCGAGTACCATGCGCCGGAGCTGTGCTTCGACCCCTACCCGACGAAGGCCCAGACCGACCACCAGCAGGCAGGACCGCACACGGGGCGGTCCGACGTCTTCGCCGTCGCGCTGCTCATGTACTGCCTCTGTGAGCGGGCGGCGTTCCCGCACATCGACCCGCGCAGCCTGCCGCTGCGGAGCGCCGCAGCGCTGGGGCGGGCGTCGCGAACCGCCCGGCTCGCCATCAACGCCCGGGGCGTCTACTCGGACTACCTGGCACGCGTTATCGAGTGGGCGGGCGCTCGGGACCCGGCCGGCCGACCCCAGGCCCCGCAGCTGGTCGAGGGCGTGTCGAAGCAGTGCCAGTTTTGGAAGACGGACCCGAACTGGCAGGCCCAGGTGGCGGAGACTCTGCCAGGCTGGGCAGCTCCCAAGAGAACCGTCTAAGTGCGGCGAGTGGGGTTGGGCATACACAGATTGGTTAGCAGTAGCAGCGTGTACTACAAGGATAGACCGCTACTTCTCGTCATAAAGCTGCCGAGTTGCTAAGTTGTGTGTCGACCAAAGTATCTCGCTTTGACGAAAGATATTAGCCTCTTACGCTTGGACACCATATTCGCCCAGAATGCAGTGTGTTTTGGACCATGACCTGGACTATCACCACAAATTTTTATCACGTAGGTGCTTTCGATGAAGAGTCGTGGTCTTTAGATTCGGGGCACGTTTCGAACCCTACAGTGTAGCCATGAGTGCGCCATTATGAGTGCGCCATTTCAAGAGCGACATCCAATATCTCTCCCGCCGTGGAGTGCTTGGTAAAAGCATATATATTTCGTTGCATGAAAGTTTACCTAAGAGTTACCCAATGCTATCCAGAGTGAGGCTTTACTCGGCCCAAGTGAACTCGTATCCTACCATGACACGAAGTCGCATGGCTGGGCAGGCGTTACTTGCCGTTTCAGCCAGCTCAAATCTCCCTTAGAGTGGTGCGAACATCCACACAAGAGGGTAAGTCCGACGGAGCAGCGACGGTGGGTATTTGAAGCATGATGTAGACAACTGGTGAATAGCCATTTAGAGTTTCTACTTTATTTTTCTTACTTTAGCGTTCCGTTCCATGATGGTTGCAAATTTGAGGCAACCAAACAACATACCATCATGGCCCTATGGGTAGGTTGAATGATTATCCATGAGACAAGAGAATGTCAAACCCCTGGCATATCTGACTTTACCCGACAGCACATACCTATAATACCCAGCCCTTATCCGACATAAGCCCCGTATCCGATTGAAACAATGTATGGAAAAAGCGGAGAGCAGGAGTGCAAGGTTGGGGATATGCTGGTTGAAAACGGGCCAGGGCTTGGCTGGCTGATGTACACATGGATAAGCTTGTCGGCGACTGGTTCCCTTACACGTATGTAGTATGTTCAAGATAATAATAACCCGGTGACGTAAAGAGAAGAGGTCTAGAGCTTCTCTTGCTTGTCGGAGAGCAAGAGGTTCAAGGTGGCCAGGAATTGCACTTGGCATCAGAACAAGCATGCACTGAAGCAAAGAGTTCAGGTTGAGTTGGTATGACACATGACCCTGAGTTTCGGTAATAACTACGTGTTCTGAAGCAGTAAAAGAAATAAGAAACTTGGAGACGACGAGACTGACAGTTTGTCAGTATCCTCTTGGTCTCCTTGGATATCAGGCGGATTTCAGGTGAATGGCCAGCAGTGGGTTTTCCACAGGTTGGTTTGTGCCTTCGTAGCTATTACACGAATCAGGGCGTACGTCACCTCAAACCTGGTACAACCAGACCCAACGTCGTACGACTTTCGAACATGATATGCTGTGGTCATAGCCGTTCATCCCACCTGCTGAGGCTCGAGTGTTCAGAGTTCTGGACATATTGATGTTCATGGTAGCTAGCGTAGCAGATCCAACATAACCTTAATGATAACCCAGATGAGATCCCTGGGCCAAGTCCGATGTCATACCAGGGTCACGCGCAGCCGGAACCGCCGTCGTCCCGATTTCTGATGTTCGACTTTTCCAGCATCGAACCCACACGGACAAAACCTTGAAGATTCGGTCGCATTCCGACATTTTGTGCAAGAGGTACTTGGGTGGCCCAGGGCGAAGTAAGTAAACACGCAGGCGGGATATACAGTACTGGTAGAGCTGGGTCGCCTGTGCAGTGCAGGGTTTAACCCGTTGAGGAATGTTTCTAGAAGATTTCTAGCCTTTAGGTTTGAACCTTGATGCCGCTCTCGTGTATCCTCCTAGCCCGCTGCAATGACGAGATCCCGTCATGCATCCGTTACCAGATCTCCGAGCGGCCCGTTACATTCGATGGATGTATTAACCGTTCCGCGGCCATGATTTCCACAGGGTGGCATTCGACATCGGTCAAGTAGGCTGCAGGTACATTGTGCTCTGTGGTCCTGGACTGGGCGAGCCGCCCGATTGCGAATACCTGCATGTTATATAGTACCAGTACGAGGTTGTATGTTTCCGCCTGGCGCGAAGTGGCATCGCAGGTGAACCCATGGGGGTTGCACTTCGAACAGTGCCGAATAATACGGGACTCTCTTTTCCCGGCCAGCTGGACACAACGGCGGTGTACTTTATCGGAGTTCGTTTCGAAACCAGCACTCGATAGAGTGAGTACCTTGGGCAATGACTCGTCGCAGCATTCGTCTGATGGACCCCATAATTGGACGGTGCGAGTCAAGGCTTCTAGAAGGACGCTAGAACCTCGTTTTTCTGACTGGCAGCGAGAACCCTGATTCGACTCAGGGAGATTTACGCTACAGCAAGTTCCCAATAGGGCAACAAGGAGGATGGACCACGTGGTGAGCACCATCGGGGTCTAGCCGACGGAAATCTTATGACTCAATGGTGATGCCCGGGCATGTGGTATCTGAATAAGGCTGCCTGCACCCGCCGTCTGACAGAGATCAATCTAGTCTGCCCTATGGATTATCGCGTCATCCCAGATGAGGAAGAAGGCTTCCGGGAGGCTCTAGTTCTTCGCATGTGGTGCAGACGGAGAATAGGACTTACATTAAATGTAACCGGTGGTACATGTTTACACCGCTACGCAGAACCGCTAGAATGATTGTGATCAACATATGGAGAAGAATAGAGAGAACCTAATGATTGGTAGAGTACGGAGTACGTTGTTTAGAAACCGAGCAGCGCAACAAGTGTTTGGTGTCTGTGCTGGAACCACGGATGCTTAACTCCGCGTTTCGATATTGTGCAATCGCTGTAACGACCGACCTTCTTAGTCATATGATCGTTGGATTTAGTACGTGGTAATATTGATATGGTTGGGAAGATGGAGCTTGGAGGTCGACTGAGGGTCTTCCTGTTTCCCGTGTGAAGCAAGGAAGGTTGACCCTTAGATGAGGATCTAGGATCTAGACCAACTTCCTATGTCGAGTAGTAATACGAGGAGGAGCTGTTGTTGATGCCCAGGATTCCATGATGGTGCTATGCCCATAGCTGATACCTAGAGGACTGGCAACAGCTGGCGTGCCTGGATGGCTGGATGGTTGGTGCTGTCAAGCCACTGCAAAGCCACTGCCGAACTCCCTCTAGCGGTTACCTAGCAGCTCTTAAGCACTGTGGCCCTCCACTGCAGCAGCCGCAGCAGCCAGCAGCAGTTTACCATTCCACCTGGCCGATTAGCCTTCCGATTGTCGCATCACTTACCCGTGAAGCTCCACTTAACGCTTCATTCTCCTATTGAACACCGGAATTTTTGCTTAAGCTTTTTCGCCGCCCTCAAATGGTATTTTGAAGTGTAATCGACAAGCTCACCATGACGAAAGCCCGTAATCACCACCACCAAGACAGCTGTCCCTCACCTTGATTAGCCACCCCATAAATCGGGTTCTTGCGATACAACGACGTGCCTCGTGTTCGGAACCAGTGGAAGCCAGACGCAAGCCGGAAGCTCCGGTGTGGAATCTTAGCAAATTCGACTATCCGGAAAACTCACTGCTTGCGGGCAGCCAAACAACAGCTTCAGTGCTCGACAAGCGTATCGAAAGGATCGCCCGGTCAACTGCTCCAAATTGCCTACCATGCTACGAACTACGTTACGTCACTGCCTCACCCTCCTCAGTCCCGCGGGGGCTCCCACCTCGCGCGCTGCGGCGCAAACATCGGGAAGGGCACTATGGGTACGAAACTTTGGCCAAGCATCACAGTCGACGATACAGGCATCTCGGACGAACCTCGCCGTGCGACAGCAAATCTCCAGCCGCGCTTTCCGACCCAATCAAGCCTTATGGCGTGCGCCGCGGCGCAACTTCCATCACACATCGAAGCTTCGCGATGCCAAGACAGTGCCCAAGGGAACAAATGGGAAAGGTGCAAACGCCAACGAGCCTCAGGGATTGAGTGCTCGCCTGAAGAAGCTGTCAAGAGAATACGGCTGGTCCGCCGTGGGTGTATACTTAGCCATGAGCGTCCTTGACTTCCCTTTCTGCTTCTTGCTCGTACGGATAGTCGGGACAGACAGAATAGGTATATTCAAAACAAACTCAATTGAGGAAACAAAGTTTCGGTACATGCTAACGGTTCCGTAGGCGCCCTGGAGCATTGGGTCGTTTCCAACGCGAAGAAAGCGATACCCGAGGGCGTGAAGACCTGGTGGCATGATTACCGAGCAGCTATGAAAAAGGCAGAGGAAGAAAACCTTGGGAACGACGACATCAGCGAGGGAGTTGAGATGGCGACCTGGGGCGTAGAAGAAGCCGATGCCCGGAACAAGGCGGAAGCCAGTAAGTCCGACAACAAACCTGATGTGAGTGGACGGCTGTCGCTAACCCGATATTTCAATGCAGGCCTTGGTACGCAACTAGCACTCGCCTATGCTATTCACAAGAGTTTCATCTTCATCCGAGTTCCTCTGACGGCGGCAGTCACACCCAAGGTTGTCAAGGTCCTCCGATCTTGGGGCTGGAATATCGGCAAACGGGTGAGCAAAACTAAGAAATAAATGCACCTCTGGCTGGCCATGCCCTCTCGAATGTAAGATGTATTAGAACAGAGGTTGCCTCTCTCTTCTGTGCTTAGGAGTTCTGACGGCCTCTGGGGAGGTTTGTAGTTGTATAACGGATCCTGCTCCTCCTTAGACGATTCTGCTCATGCAGATATATTATGTACAATTGTAGACTAATGACCACTCTCATGCGCGCAATGCAATGCGCGTCGTTGCTAATTAACATGAATATCTCGTTTGGTGGCTCATCGCAGTGTGGCTCTGGAGAAAAATTGTCGGAGGTACAACCCCGGCGGGTGGCCGTGCTTTGCTGAAGTTCAGTGCAACGTGCTGCATGCAACGATGACCCCTGCGTCGATCCCGAGCTGATACAGACTATATCTCTAGCCTAACACCCGCTGCACGTCTGTTTGGATGGAGACAGCCATCGCAAAGCCACGCTAGAAGCCCAACAGAAGAAGAAAAAGGCGGCTGGCAGGCTGGGGCTGCGTGGACAATAGCTTCCTCGACTACCAATGGTAGACCATATTAATACCTCTTCTAGGCTCCTTCTTGGCGGTGCGTTCCAGGGCGTTAGATCGTGTTCCTTCTGGATAACACGGCATCTTCGCCAAGGGCCCTAGGAAGGGGACTGACTGGGAGCTGGGGAGGAGAAGATCTAGTGATGCTCCTCCCCATTCCCGCCGCCTGCATCGATCGACCCATATGTATCCCACGGATTTCCGGATTTTGCGAGAGAAGAGGTTGAGATGAAGAGAAAGCCGGTCCAATATCGGATTAATTGAACCTTTGTGCCACTCTCCTCGGGGCAGGGCTGTTTCAGGTTCAGCGATAGGCTGGATTGCGCATTGCCAGTGCCTCTCGCGAGGATGTTTTTGGGTTGCTACTAGTAGCTACAGAGTCGTATATCCTAGACGTGGTGGGTGACAGCCGTGTGGTTCGGGTAGTCGGGGAAGGGGTTTTGATCGACACGCACCTACCACTGTACATACACGTATGCAATGCTACAACAGGCATGTACGGGGCAGGATAGACAGAGAAGGCAATGCGCATTTACATACTCCGTACATGCGTTGCAAGAGGACCTCGGAGGGCCTACCATGCCATGTGCGCGAACGAACCACCACCTGCCCTTCCTCCACCACGGCCGGGTCAGCCATCGGAGGTGTTTCCACATCGGGCAGATCGCATATGAACTTCAATCCGGTCATGTGGAGGTGGGAAACCTAATTGTCGGCATTTTGTCAATCGATCTGCCAGATCTCGCCCCAAAGAAAAATATATCCCATTCGCCTAACTGGAATCATGCACACTGGCAGATGCCCTTTTCCCAATGCAATCCCCCCTTCCCCCCCCCTCTCTCGCCTCGTTCGTCTTGGCACAGGAGTTAGCCCTCGTCGCAGAAGCATGGCATCATCTCCTCCAGGCTGCCACGCGCGGGCAGACGAGGCTTGGTGCTGCTGGCGCTGGTGCTGGTGCTGGTGCTGCCCGCGTTCTGGTTCCAGGTCGACCCTCTTGGCCAAACAACGTCTGTAGGGGCAAAACACCGACTGGGATGCTCGTGAACCTTGTGGCCGCTCACAACGACAACGTATGGATGGGCTAGGCCCGAGAGGCAGTTACATGTTTTGGGATTGCCTGCTCTGTCAGCTCTCTATAAGCAAATAGCATGCAACAGAGGGCGGTGTATTCAAGACACACACGCACGGCGAGATCTAAGGAAGACGATCATCATGTCTGACTAGTGATGTACGTACGCTACCTACCTATTGTAGCTATCGTGCCACTCACTATTGGCATTGGAATTCGGGCTAGAGAGAGGATCCTACGGAAATAGAGTTCATCGTCAGTGAATCTGCCATGTTGCATGCAGGTAGTCATTCCGCGCACGCATCCCACTCTCCCCCTCCTCGCCCCCCATCCCGGTTTCTCGGTTCTTCTTGGGGAGGGGAAAGGGGAGGCAGGAAGGGTAGGTATCATTCGACCAAACTGAATAACTAGGCGGCCCAAGTCAGCCGTTTGAACACGGTAGATCCCAGGAGCGTTCAGGTCATGATCGAGTCATCGATAGTTGCTAGAAGGAATCTCAACACAGCTAGGTAGGCTTCTAGCGTTTCTATTGCAACGCCGGCTCAGTTACAGGACCCTTTGCCATCCCACCATCTGGTAAATCCGTCCTTTTGACTAGGGGATAGTCGTGCGTTACGAGCCATCGGTATACTAAGTAAACTAAGCACGCAGGTATACGTGAAAATATGCATGCGGTCGCTCACAACTCTGACCACCATGTGGAAGCCACAATTTCAATAAGGTTTTGACAGTGAACTCAGAAAGGAATGGCCTCTCACCTAGTGGCCAGCCAGAATCATCAGCTTCCCATCCCGCTAGGAGTAGTACCAGTAGTAGTCTGCTCGTTGGTGTTGGTAACTCCTGATGGGCGCTTACAGTACAGTAGCTTGCTGCTTGACCGGCTTCGATATTCGAGAAGGGACGTTTAAGATTAAACACTTGAATAAGTGGCATGCCACCTCCTCTAATGTGACGTAGTGGTGTTTGTCCCGTACGTAACCGGCTGGTAGACGATGGGCTGTTTGTGGCTATCATTTTATTTCCCATTGCGCCGACCGTGGACGGGCCCAATCCAAATCTGCGGCTGCAGAGTTCCGTACGGCGTGATGCTTCGCGCCTGAGTAGTAAAGGTAGCTGCTATTTATTATACTATCAAATAGATTTCATACACAACATAGGTATGTAATATATTGGCAAGTCATGAGCAAACCTTTGGGCGTGTCTCTGAGTGGAAGCTTATAGCTCGCAATCTTGTCCTAAAACAGTTGACCCGAGCCCAAGTGCGTTGCGTCCAATTGACGTCTCCATTGAAAGACGCCGTTTTTTGGGTCTCGACATATTTCCTTATTTCGAGTATACTTTATTGAAGGAGAGACGGGCACGCTCACACACACACACACACACACACACACACACACCGGGAGGTTGAGCAAGCGATGCGATGGGAGAGTAACAAGCTGAGACGCTGTCAACCGGCGCCGTCGCAACCAACGAGCCCCAACCGTCGCGCCAACCTTGGCGTTGCTGTTGTCTTTCGGGTCGCCTCCCCAGCCTATGCCAGTTGCTTTTTCTTTCTTTATTTGGCTCCAAAGTCGCATCGATTCAAACCCAAGCCACGTCAAGGGAAACCCGTTCCAGAGCTTATGGCAGACCGGTCGACTAGTATCGAGGTACTCGATCCGCGCCGTGCCACAGATGACCACCCCTTCCCGCTTTGTAGAGTGCGCCGGCTGAATCTATCGTGAAAAAAGCATGTCGTTTGCTCCTTAGATGACCTACATACTCCATATGCATACCTTAGTTATGCACCAAAAAGCACGCCACGTGATGCCTTGTCTTTTGGGCGCGTTAATAGGCTGTCGATAACCGGATCTCGGGCGCTCTGGGTGACGAGGCGAAGGAGAAGGGAGATGACAACGGCAAAAACCCAGTGCCTGTCTCGTCATAGCGCTACAGGTCGAACAAAAAGGGCGTTGGGCGGCGGCGGTGAAGGCCTCTGGATGGGTTTGACTAACATACAATCGAACTCTGAACTGACTCGTCAAATGTCAGCCAATGGTGGCCAGAATCGATGCGCAAGATGATACCAAGTAGTGGTAGGTCTGGACCCACCGTCGACGAAGGTTGTGACCGTATCCACGGATTTGGAACATCGAAACTCAACGAGCCGCTGCACTGGCTTACCACGTACATTCTACCATACACATCCTGCCGGGTTCCAGTCTAACGTGACGTAAACGCCGGAGTAGAGTCTTATTTTTCTTCTTGCTTTCTTTCCAACTTCCTTCACTCTAGCCGTATATGCATGCATGTAGGTATTTAAACTCCGCTTCTACATGGAGTTGGGTTTGTATAGTAAGTAGGTACTCATGCGTATGCGAGCATGTCAATATGCTGGATGCATGTATTCCCCATCGGGTTTACATGTAAGTATGTAAGTAGTGTGCGCGCTGAATTATTAAGCTTCACTGGTATGTGCTGCGTGCTGCAAAGGAGACAAGGAGACAACCTACCTGACAACCTGCCAGCCTACCAGCCTACCAGCCTACCCAGCCTACCCAGCCTTGCCTACTCGACCCGAGCCGTAACACATATTTGCTTTGTCGTCGGGCTCTCGCACTCTAATGGCTTGCTTACTTTGCTTTGCAAGCAATATGTCAGAAAAGAGTTTCCGTACGAGACGAAACTACCATGACGTGTTGGTTAGGCTGTCCGTCTAGTCGAAACTCAGCGCTGAACTCTTTTTTCCCCTCTGCCTGATACCACGATGCTGCTCGATGCATTAGTTTTTGCAGGTAGTCGTAGATAGTAGCTAACACCCATAGCGTCGCGCCTACTAGTCTCATCGTTGGACGGGCCATGCCCAAGAGTGAAGGAGAGGCGTGTTGTCCGACTTGTCTTTTCCCTGCTGGATGGGACAAGGTCGGATTAAAATAAAGATGGTCCCCTGAAGTAAGGTTCCCGCGCCGGTCACTCTAGAAGCCAGGGGGGATGGGCTAGAGAGCATGGCGGCGTTTTTGTTTTCTTCAGCTTGGCTGGGCGGATGACCGACCAGGGAGCCAGCTACTTACAAGAGCTACTGTACCTATCTTCTCTTCATACGGTAGTAAACCTATCATGACTTTTTGGGCGCTCAATGGCGCCAAGCACCGCAGTTCAGCAGCAGTTTAACAGACCAGAGCGGTTTCGACTCTTTGCTCGCCGCTTGGCAAAACCTCAGATGAAAGAAATTAAGACTTTGGAAAAACGTGGTGCAAGAGATGGTCCTGTTCAATTCCATTGGCGAACAGACAGTTCTCGTGGCTAATCTGGAGTATCGCTGTCAGGGTCTGTGTGCGTGTGTGTGTGCGCGTGCGTGTGTCAACTAACTAACCAACTAACTGACTGACTGACTGACAGCAGCGTCATGTATCTAATCTCTTCAGTTGCATGACGCTCCTCTTTACTCGGGTCACGCACGATTCCTTTTGCTTCTAATAAGTTACGTGCTTGGCCTGGATAAGTAAGTTCAAGGCAAGGGCCTGACTGACTGGTATAATGCTCCAAAGGACCTCAGGAAGAAAGAAGAATAGACTAGCTATGTATGTAGCCACCGGTAGTAGTCGAGTAGGAGTCGGGTTGCTGTTTGAGCCATAGTAATAAGGCTGGGCTTTCCTACTTAAGCTAAAGGTGGGCTTCTGCAGACGGTCGTCGTTGGCCGTGGACTTGCATGTCGTTCAGGATCTATGGCATGCTGGTGGGGTGTGTGGTAGTGGTGTTGGTGTTGGTGTTGGTGTTGATGTTGGTGGTGGTGGTGGTAGTAGTGGTAGTGTCTCCTCCGTTGGGTAGAGGGCCATAACCTAGGCTGCTAGGCACTTGGTTCTTGGGGGGAGTGCGTCCCTTGGGGCTTGACTTGAGGTACCTAGGGAAAGGTACATCCACATCCACATCCACATTCCGCATTCCACAATCCACATTCCACAATCCACAATCCACATCCCACCTGCACCCAGCATTTGATCTCATCAGTCCCAGACAGCCAGACAGCCAGACTGCAGTGCCCATTATCATGGGAGTGGAACCCTCTCAGCGTGCCGGCTGGGAGCGCATACATACTTTCTTACCTATACGAATCAGGTAAGAGCTCCGCGAGTTTAATCCTCCCTCCCCCTTGACCTTGTTGACCTGACTTGCAGGCCCATTTTCATGGGGGGCTGTTCCCTACACAGGGACCACAATACACACTTTGAAGCTGATCAATATGTGGGCAACGTACTACACATAGTGTGTCGTGGAACGAAGGAAAAGAAAGAAAGAAGAAAAACCCATAGCAGTACCACAGGTACTTGTCCTGCTTGTAACAGCCAGTTTAGGGTCAGAGAGTTCGCGTGTGAATCGGATCATACCTCCGCCCCTGTCCCTGGTCGCTTTTAGCCGATGGCATTCGCATGTCGTAGGTCAGACCGTCAGAGGCCGTAAAGCCGTATGTACGGATAGATGTAGTAAGTAGTATACCAGGTCGCTATTAAAGGGCGAGCTGATCCCTCTTGCACATCACGGCTAGATTCACGCTGCCAGTCCACCCTTATAACTATTGAGCGACATTATTGGTTTCCTGATCGAGATCTATCTCTCTTCAACAGTTACACTTACACATACCAGCGTCCCTGTACTCTGTGTACTACTTCTATCTGCTTGAAACCCCCCCAGACTGCATACACGTACGCATACCACTATTCGCCTCCGGAGCAAAGCAAACATTGGTTCAGCAGAACCGTCTTATTGCTTACCTGCCCTTGAAAGCCAAGAGTTCGCCTCTCGTCCTCGCCATCTTACTTATATACCATACTATATTCACCACCTACTTTCCCAATGACAATGCTGCTCGTCAACCCTCAGGAGTCGCACTCTCACTACTACGTGAACTACCGGATGCCCACGCCGCCCTCTGAGTCCTCCACCATCCTTCAGCTCATCAACATGTCGTCACAACAGTACCAGGACTCGGCACCGGCGGTGATATCGTCGTCGGCGGAGAACAACGAGGTGGCACAGGCGCTGGAGATCGCGCGCGAGAGCCCCGACGGCGCAAAGGACCCCGTCGTCAGCAGCATCCTGGAGAATGCGCTGGTCCAGATTTGGAACAAGGTGCAGGCGCAGCCCGACTCGTACGTCATGTCGCGGGACGAGTTCGCCGTCTTCAACTTCTTCCAGCACCGCTTCGCAGGCAACAAGACGGCGATTGCGGCACGGAAGCGCTACTGGGACAACACCACCGGACCGTAAACGGGGTGGCGATACGGCCTCTTGTTTTACACTTCTCCAGTGGTCGGCCTCTTCGGCATTATTGGAGGCGGGCGATATTTAGTCCACAGTGGAGAATGTCGGCAGACACCTGCGATGCAATGCCGGCATGCACACCACTTTCACTTACATACAATACGCCCAAGACCTTTCGACACCTAGCATATCACAACTACAACAACCGCAACAACATCAATATCAACAGTGTGAGAGAGACCCTCGTCCATCCATGTCTACCAGATCTGTTCTTGGCAGCCGCAAACAGACACACAAAACAACATGTGCTGCCGATCTCAACCACCAGTACCACACAATCGCCGGGTTCTATATCAGGAATCTGATGATTAATCCCAGCCATGCCAGGGACACACGGCACAGCTGAAGGGAGCAAATCCCGAAGGTTGAACAAAGCCCGATGAGTCGAACTGTGATGGCCCCATACGACGATACGGGAACCAAATGGGCGTGGGCGTCTGCAACCCCACCATTTCAATGGCGGCGGACGCACCTCAGCAGCATCCGGGAATAATCACTCTGCAGGGGAGCAAGCAAGGGACCCTTTATCTTGGCGAATGACCCGCCTTTCTTGCTCCACCACCAAATCTTTCCTGTTCCCATCGCAATTTTCGGACATGATGGCATTATGGTGGGCAATATTAGCCCAATTGTCAAACGTCCCTCGTTTACCGACCGGACCTTTGGCTCCTGCTGTGTATTCTGCCAACTCGGCTGGCCATGGCTATGTACACACTCTCAGTCTCTCAATCTTGTCCCCTCCCCCCGCATACAATGTACACGTGCATGGAGTCCATGGTTACACTGCACCTTCACATGGCGTTTTGCTTTGGTTGGCGTCCCTGTCAGCTGCACGATACGGGCAACTGATCAGCCCTCATCAAACTGGGACTGGCTCTTGGTTGCTGCAGCTGAGGGGGTTGGCCTCTTTTTTCAATATCACGATATTATGAACACCACCAGACCGACCAGCCAGCCGGCGCCTCGCTTAGAGCATGGCGGCAGACCAGACACTTGACACGTCCGAGACCTCCTCCGTCTGTATCTGTATGGGCGGCTGGGTCCACAAGGCTGCCTGGGAGATAAGTCGATCCTGAAGAATGACGATGGGTTTATTCCTTTTCTGGATGCGGCTGCAGTCAGATGGCATCCGATATCTTCAGGCTGCGGCTAAGAGACGGAATTGTGCCAAGCACGTGTGCGATCCCCTACCTGATTCGTCACCACCCACAATTCCGACAAGATATGGATTCCAACCCACAAGCAACCTGACGTCAAATCTGCCAGGTTTTTTTTGCAATTCGACTGGAATTCACTATAACGACAATCTATCTATCGGGCTATTGATTCGGGTCTTTCGGTGCAAATGACACAGAGCTTGTTTCTATTTTCCACTTTCCTAGGGTTGGTTGGAAAGGTACCAGATTGGGTTGGCTATACATGGGGGCATGTGTATTGCTTTTTGGTATCTTTTTTTTTGGTTTGGCTTCAACGAGATGCCCACAATACATATCTATAGAAAGCGTTGTCACTGCTTGCCGATCGGCAATTATACCCCATTTTAGCAACGAATGGCAATTAATATTACTTGAACATTATACATTTCATCAAGGACACATCGTGAGTATTTCCGTGTGGAGAGAGATTTGGAGTGGCAGCGAGTGGCGTATAGTGTACGTAGCACCGGTTCGCATGTTCGCATCATGGCTTTCTGAATGCGATGAATATCATGCGAAAGTCGTGTATGCATGAACACGATGCAGACTTTGCTGTAATCAAATTGCCTTCGCGGACGGATATGCCATGCTCCGCACACCGCATACCGCGTACTTCAGCGGCCCGGCGAATATGGTTTCCGTCAGGTGGTCACGCCGAGACTAAGGCTGCCTCTAACGGAGACGATGATACCCAACCATGAACAACCTTTGTCAGTCCAAGACGGCTGAACAGAAAAGAAAAAGTCTGATAACTGGAAGTCCATGGCCGTACACCAGCATTCAATCAAGTTTGGCGCATGACCAGGGATGGAAATAAGATTTCTCGACCTTCGGCACCCATCATTGCCACGTCGGATTGGATTTCTTGCTGATGCCAAACGCAAAACTCCATCTCCCCGTGTCGTGGCGATACCTGACTGACTACAGCCGCGCGCTTATCTCCGGGTGGCCAAATTCGGCAACTCCGCCAACATATCGACGACTCGGGGTTATGGGCACACTCTGCGACAGGAATCACACGATGTTATCATTTCACTCCTTCACCCATGCAATTTTCGAAGGCGAAAAGCTAATGACCCAACCCCAGCAATATGACCATCGCAATGAATCCGGCCTACTCACAAACCTTCGTTGGGCCACTTTGCCTCCTCTGCCCCCTAACCAAGTGGACGACACGAAGGAACAGGCGGGCCAGACTCAGACTGATTGGGTCCTTTGCTCCGGCAGAGCCCAAAACGACAAGTCTCGATCTCACCAAGGGCAGGCCGAAACAAATAGACGGGCAGGCCAAGGAGATAGTGGACAAGAAGCAAACTTTAACCTCCGCAGCTCCAGAGAGAGACAGAGAGAGCGGCACAATACCGCAGTAGCTTACTGTGGGTGATGTACTTACACAACGTGCACCCTATCCATAGCGGAAAGGAGGCGTGGCCGAGCGAGCCCCGAGAGCCTGGCTGGTGTAAGCCTTTCCCGGCACCGAAGACCCATGACTGCTACATCATCGTCCCCCCTGGCCGTACCCGCGGGAAGCACTACAGTACAGTACCCCCCCTGCCACAAAAGGATAAACGCAGAAACAAAGAAAACATAAACCTTGGTAAGTGCCGCGACTCTTTTAATCCGCTTGACTCGGATTTTGCGACATTCGTCAGCTTGCACGAATAAGGGCAGCGGAGTCGACGACATGGACAAGCAGGTGGGCAGGACTGAAAACCGTTAGGGTCGACGCCTGGCAGAAGCCGAGGCTCAACTGTCAGGGGGGGGAGGGGGTATCCACGCCCGCGAAGACGTTGGCAGCACTCGGATATAGATGGGGCTGTTGCAAAAGTCCCCTGTCTGATAGATATTAACAGAAACGAGCGCCCCTCCATAAATCAACAACCCCATCCAGAATGGTAGGGATGTGATCTCACGATGTTATCGTGGTTGGAAATCATTATTCATTTGGTTTAATTTCTCTTCCCTCTCTTTTACGTTTCTTACCAATCCATTTTGGCGGCGGCAGGAGAAAGAAAAAAAAGCAGGATTCCCTGGGTGCTAGGACTGGGAAGTTGATCGGGCCCCACGTCGGGATTACCAAATGCTCTGTCAAAGTTCATGGTGGGGGTTTCTCTTGCCCTGCTTTTCCCCAGCCGAAACAAAAGTCCCCGTTTTCCTGTTCAAGAAAAAACCACTTGTTAGACTCCTGGCTACGTCGTGTCTGCTAATAGGTAAGCGATTTTCTAGTTGTTTTGTTAGTTGCTTTAGTTGAAAATGAAGAGGGCGCCTGCAATGTTCTAGATGTCCGTAGTACGGTGAATGGGATATTGACCTCGGATTTACGCCTACGCCACAAGCCTACTTGAGAGTATATGTACCCAAAATCACACCCCCCCTGTCGCGGATATATCCCTTATCGAGATCATGCATATTGGCGCGCGCGCCCCTCTTCGGACCCCGAAATATGTCCTCGCATGTCACGATATCACAGTGGACGGCAAAGCCGGCTTTCGTCTCGGCCACATCTCGTGCTGATCTCGCCAGCCTGCCCCGGAGTCATCCGTCCGGAGGGATTATTTAGGTGACCGGAGGAACTCCCTCGCCACATGCATATCGCGCGGTACTTGGAAACCAGGTGCCGGCAGTAGGGACTTGGCTCTGAGCAGGTAGAACCATGCAAAAGTATCAATCAGACCAGACCACGTAACATGGCGGCGCACGTACAGTACGACCACGTCCAGGACGGTAGGTAACTATGTGGTCAGTCGCGACGGGGCGGAAGGGTCATGGAAGGGTTCTGAGGGTTCTGAGGGTTCTGAGAGGGTTCTGAGAGGGTTCTGAGAGGGTTCTGCGAGGGTTCTGAGAGGGTTCTGAGAGGGTTCTGAGAGGGTTCTGTGGCCCTTAGACTTTGCAAGTCCGGCGGATTCCTTTCGGTAGAGGCACCCTCGAAACTTCCGACGACTGTCGGGTTCTGGCCCGACAATGCGGAAGCGATGTGCCTATGGCAGGGTCCCTTTTCTTCGCCCTTCTCGTCCACTGTATCATCGGAAGGGCCTTTGTAGATCGCGAAACTCTAAATTAATAAAGTGTCATCTTTTGGGCTCGCCGTGCTCTCGCCGTGGCCCGCCAATGTCACTTCAGGCAAGCCTGACCCCTGTCCAGTCGTGCATGTTCCGTTTGGGTGATGGATGCCAGGATGCTGGGCCACCTAGTTTTCGCACAATTGAAGATTTCCGGTGTCTGGGAAGTAATAAGTCTGGATGCAGTACGGAGTACGGACGGTATTGGGTGTGCGTGCGTGCCGCCAAGGCAAACCAGGCCGTTTAACCACCAGGGTCGTATTGGGTCCCGGAATTGGTAATAGCAAGTCGATTTTGAGTTTACGCTACAAGTCTTGGCGAGTAGAGATGGTGGGGGAGCTGCTGCGAAGGCAACAGGGGGTGACAAGGGACAAGGGACGACAAGGGACGATGACAAGGGACAACAACATCATTGATGGGGCCCTTAAGCCAGCCCAGCCAGCCTACCAGCAGCTGCATCGGGCCTAACCTGCGGTACCAGAGTACGACTAAACATGCTAAACATGGGAACTTCTCAGGTCAGCCCCACCATCAGCAAACTCCCATGAGCCATGAGCCATGGGCCATGGGCCATACTCCGTACTCATACTCCCATATTCTGCATGAACCTTAAACCACCAAGCAAAATAGAAGAAGCGCACTTGCACTTGCACATGCACTTGCAGCACGCAACTTGCACTTGCCCGCAAGGCACGGGTCCAACACAGCAATTGCGCACAAATTGCATTTCGGATTTGGACCAATTACGTCGCGGCATTTCTTCCCACGCACGATCGGCGCTCTCTATTTACCTACTACTATTCAATGTAACGTTCGATAATTGCCATCGACTATCAACAACAAGGAGATATGCAGTGGATTTTGGGCAATTATAGTTTGCCCGTCAACCGGCAATACCACTTGCTGTTTATCCCCGACTCTGCTCGACTCTTGTTCGGCCATCTTCCGTCTTCCATTTCTTGGTGCCCGCAGACCGACAGGTCTTGGTCTTTCTTGATCATGGATGTAGTAGACACCGTAATGCAACGCGGCAGCGCTGGGCTTCCCAGGAAGTCAAATTCAAAAACAAAAAGGGGGCGGCCGGTTCAATGGTCGTTAGACAACAACCCATACGAAGTCCAGTAAGCGATAAAAGTAAGTGTTTCTTTTCTATCCGTAGTGGTGTGAGTGCTATTAAAAGAAATCTGAGAGCTGACAGAAATGGAAATTAGTGATAGCCACTTGCACCAACGAGATGGCACAGTAATCATAAAGTTTGATTGAGTGTGCTTCTTCCATCATCGCCCCACACCATGGCAACCGAGGCGCAAGAGCTGACCAAACCGGCGCGGCCTGGATGTCACTTTTGGGGTTGTCTCCTCCGCGTGGCAATCCCCTTGATACGAACCGGTGTGAGAACGGCT
Source organism: Apiospora malaysiana (assembly GCA_006508115.1). Taxonomy (NCBI): domain Eukaryota; kingdom Fungi; phylum Ascomycota; class Sordariomycetes; order Amphisphaeriales; family Apiosporaceae; genus Apiospora; species Apiospora malaysiana. The sequence goes on along the minus strand of QUSE01000039.1, from coordinate 2,006,677 downwards.
GTCCCGCCTACGAGGCACGTCGCTTGCTTCTTCTCTGGGCACGGCAGAGGACGGCGGCTTCCGCTGCATCAAGCATGTACCCCGTGTTGCCTCGCTTAACATGTGCTTTTGCCTGCCGCGATCAAATCCAGTCAGTCGGGCGCGCCCGGCCTCAACGTGGTCTCGCGGGGAACGTATTGGAAAAGAAAACGCTCGAGGCATGCGACTATCCGTCTGGCAGACGTCATCGTGCCCTTTTGTGTTTGCTGGTGGCTGGCGACGTGTGGTCGCCGCACCAGACCAACGGGAGGAGAACCCTTCGCTCGGGATAATGATTGGTTTTTGCGGGAATTTTAGCCGATCGATATCCCTTCGTGTGGAATGGACGCGACGAACACCATCGGAAAGCGAGGGCGGGATCAGAGCACCTATCATTTACTCTGATCCCGTTCTTTGGAGATCGGGGTGGCCGCATCGCTTGATCTCCTGCCATGCCGCTTTTCTCGTATGTCCTGCTCTTGCTGCTGATGGCCCGAAGGCAGTAAAAGCAATGCTAAGGTTGCTCCTCATCGAGGTGAAACTCTATCCATCTTAGTACTTGCGGAAAACTTGCTGCTATACGCCAATCCCTGTACATCCCCTATCAGTGCATCATACAGAGAGCTGACGATATTCTGGTTTGCGGGAATTTGGAACATGACCTCGAACGGCTGGGTACCATTGCTCGGGACTGACGCCTCGCCCCAACTCGAGAACGAGATATCCCTTAGACACCAGTATCGCTCACAAGCCAGGGATTGTGTCGGGGTTTGAATGTCTCGCATCCAGATCGATGATTTGTCGGTCTCGATCGATGTATTCATACATCTGCCTTCGTACCTCCTTCCGCGGGATTTGGGCAGCAACCAGTCAGGGAGTGGTTGGCTAGCCTTGAACAGCCTGGAACGGAGTATGTGATGCTGATGGCAACTGCTGACCGGTAGCGTAGGTAGCCACCAGCTTTTGTAGAACTACTGCAACCTCCCATGGCTGGAGCTTGTTAGGACGAGCACTTCCACCATTCGAGACCCCCTTGGTAAGGAATGTACTTGTTAGTCATGGGTACAGCATGGCTCTTATCACAGTTGAGAACAAGTGTCCATGGTAAGTATGGGGTTAACTGATTGTTAGACTAAAAAGTCGATTCATATGAACTCAGCGGGCAGTGCTAATAAATCTACCACATAGCTGCCGAGATACTATATACACTCGAAGATGGTCGTATAACCTGATATATACTACAAGAAATGAAGGCCGGGGTATCGCACTGTGGAGAGGCCAAAACATAAACTCCTAAAGAATCCCAGAAACGCCGGTGCTATGCAAGCAAGAGACGGCTCAACTTGCCTACGCAGCACCGTCATCAGGGAAACCATCCAGGGGTTCCGCCCTTCGGAGAAAGCCTGCTAATGTGGCTTGGACAATAGCATCCATCCACACGTTGGCCATTTTGACGTAGCCAGCGTCGGTCGGATGTGTTCCGTCTTGCACGAGGTCGGCAGCCGTAGGTCCAGCAGCCGATTGCATGTCGGCGAAAACGATCTGACGGCCTTGGCCCCTCAAGGTGTTGACGACGTTGTCGTACTGTTTGTTGATCTGAACCGCACGACTTTGGGCATCAGCATTGCGGTTCGGAATCAGAGACGAGAGAACCACGGTGGCTTGTGGTGACTGCTTGAAGATGTCGTTGATCATGCTAGTCATGCGTGCTCCCGCGTTGGCGACGTCCCGGTTCTGAAGGGCATCGTTGGTTCCTGCGTTGATCAAGACAAGATTGGGCTTGGTGATTGGCACGTTCTGGTTCGACTTGTCATGGACTTCGTCAATGACGAAGCCCGGCCAGCCCTCGTTCTCGTTGTCCTTCATGGTTCCGTTGGGATGGCTTCCCACCATGTTCACTGGGTTTCCGAACGCCGTGAGCTTGTTGCGCAGAGCTTGGCGGTAGCCATTGCCATCGGTAGACGCCGTGCCGAACGTGATGGAGGCGCCGAGCGGCATAATGCGGAGCGGAAGTCCGCTGACTAGAGCCAGTCGGGGATCGGCATCCCTGGAGTCCAGCTTTGGGATCGCGAGACCTGGGCATTCAGTGTTAGCACACCATTTCGATACTCCAGGTTATACGAAGTGGAGGCCAATGCTTACCTGTTACCACACTGCATAGACATAAGATGGCATGCAATGCCATGGTGGACTTTGAGCTCAACATAGCAGCGGTGATAACGACGACCTGGTCTAACACGATCTGAGAGAAAGGGAAGGGGGTTCCACAGCGAGCGCCTGGCCCTTTAAAAATGAGCTCAGCTCGAAGAAGAAATGAAAGTAGAACAATATCAAGAATGGTCGCAGACCGTAGAGAAGGAAGAGGTTAGGCTTGGAACATGGCGGCCCGTCTTTGCTTTTAAGCCACCGGGCTCACACTCGGGCTCTCGTCCATCTTGGAGCCAATGGGGAAGCAACACCCATGACAGGTACTCAGTGTCTTAGCATTTTTGTTTTGTTCACGGGGGCCTCTTTGGGTGTTGCGCTGATGGAGTCCATGTGGACTGCCTCCTTGGGCTCGGGGCTCGCCCGGCGGGTATTCTTACCAACATGTGGGAGTTTGGATGCTGTCAAGTGCGTGCCTCATCCCATGGACATCTTGGCATACCCGGGGGGCATCCTGGGTAGCCACCTGCATATGGTGTGCATTTTGGTAAATATCCCGGCCAGAGAGTCGAAAAAGAGGCTCTCGACGCTGCATGTGGGGAGTGGAATGTTCAGATGAAGTTTCGCGTCCTGGGCGTTGTGGTTTGATCTACGCCCGGGTATCCACCAAGGCTGCGACTATGATCGCAATTAGACACTTTGGGACCCCGGCCCTCCGGCGTTTAACTGCTTCTCGATCAATGGAATTGGTTTTTTTTTTGGTTTTTTTTTCCCTTCTTCATTCTGACCTGGACTACCTACACTTAGAAACTAGACCTTAGACAGGTAGGTAGCACGGCTGAGGGATGGCAAAGGATCCCAAGGGAGGAATGACCCAATTTTACATATTTACTAACTCATGGCCAGCTCCAGTGACCACCAAGAGATGTTGTCTTGGGGACTAGATCTGCTAAGTAATCATACACTGCAGGCTGGCAGTGTCTCAGACGTTGAATATAATCTGGTAATAGGAGTCATCTGGCCAAGGAAATAAGCAATAGCCGGGGGGGAGGGGGGTTACAACACTGTACGCATGTTATTTCCTAGCTCCATCGCGAATGTGACGTGTTCCCAATTGGCCGCCCGGGCTGGAGCGTCACTGGATCGTCTAATGTGGTGGTGGTAACAGCATGGGGATGGCTAGATGGGCAGGTTATCCCGAATCGGAAGAGCCACACGAGCGAACAGGGGGGCACCCGGTCTGGAAACATCGCGCTGCCTCAGCTTGTGCCCGCGAGAACTACCAACCACTACGGTTCTGTTTCTATTTCTCGGCCCTATCACCAAGCTTAGCATTATCTCACACACCAGCCGCCCGCCCACCTTACTACTTCACTTTTTCTTTCTTTCTATTTCCATCCATTGCAAGACACCGGCCAGAACCTGGCTGCGTGCTAGGTAAGAATTAAGAGATAACCTAGAAATCAAATCGGCAGTGCTCCGAAGATGGCTGGCCAAGCCAAGCCAAGGCTGGGCTTGGCTGGGTGTTTTGTGCAGGTATGCAAGTGCCCGTAGCGGAGATCTTTCTATTCATAGACTTTCTTTTTCTTCTGGCTTGCTGGGTCCTGCAACTGTCGCAGATTGCCAAGGAGGGTGGAGATTGGCATCCCTCCAGTCTTGTCCAGCTTTTGCTTTCGGCAATTCGCTGATTTGGTGACCCAAGCGTTCGTCTGCTGCAACGCTTCGCCTCGACTTTCTCTCTCGCGCACGGTTTCTCTTGGCTTGGCCCTCAATAAAACGATTTTCCATCGTTCGCAGATCAAAGGAAAAATACTAAAAAAAAACTGGTCTTTTGGGGAATGATACGCAGGCTTCGCCAAAGCTTGGCTACCTCTGAATTATATATACTGCATATTCACCTAATTCCAACTACAGTAACTGGAACTATGCGAGCCAGCGCGTATAGCTTACTGTCTAACGTAAATGTTCCGACCCCCCGGGGCCGCAGTGGCACATTCTGATTGAACCATTTTCGCCATCTGCCGATCAACTAAGGTTAATACAGACAGGGCAGAGTCTAGCAGAGCCTCTTGAGCCTCAAATGGCTAGCAGGAAAAGTAGGTACCCAGCTAAGCTGCTGAGCTGCTAAGCTATGTACATGTGTTCACCGCAAACCATCCTCCATTGAGTCCGGCATATGTCGATCATCGATCGCTAAAGCTGACCGCCCAGCAGCTTTTCTCCCCGAGGTGTTATTGCCGTAAATTAATTGCATACACCAAAACAGCTCAGCTATCTACTCCAGCATCCCTACCTGCCTACACCCCTATCTGGAGCACTGGGGCTCCCTAGTAACTGCTGATCACGCATAGCTTTGTTTGGTGTTTACAATAGTGAGTGTCAATCACTGCAGACCCAGCTGTTCGCTCTGTTGTTTTATCGGGTGATTGCCGATCATGTGTATGCAGTTCGTCTTAAGCATACTCAAGCATACAGTAACCTTGCCGTCGGCAGCAAAGACAGGCATATCCCAGGACGAAAGAACGCTTCAATTTAAGCTAATGACGTCAAACAAGTGAACCGTGGGGAGGTTGAGGTGTTTTTCTTCTCCTTCTTTCCCCTGCTGATTGCTTTCGGCCTTTGGGGGGGTTTTTCTTTGGCCCCATCCCCAAAACCAGGCTTCTAAACGCATGTGAGACGGGGGCGATGGAGATGGACATGCATAGCTGCATGGGCGCCAACCAGACTTGGCAGAGCAGGATTCGAGGGAAAAAAAGAACGCTTACTACTTATGGTACATCACATTGTGGACTGACTGACTGACTCGCTAAGCAAGCCATGTCGGCGTTTTCATGAGTTTTTTCTCGAAACGGATGGGCTTGCATCTGTGCATCTTGCCCAACAGCCCGATCTATGATATTCGTAAACAACCGCAGCAGACTCTCGACGACGGACGGTCAAACGCCAGCGAGCCTCGTTTCTTCCAGCCAGCTGAGCCTGGAGACCTTTCGAACATGATTTGTTTACTTATCCATTTATCGGCTCTGTATTCGACTCTTTGTTTCTCGGCATGGTCAGGGAAAACAACCGAAATCTCTAGTCCGCACGGCTGATATCGAGAGAAAGTGTTCCTCCATCTGGGCGAGGCCAATGACTCTTGTCCACGATGCCTGCGACCCGGCTGGAAGTGGCATTGCAAGGAGGAAGGGCCGCAGTGGGCTTGGGACATTTACATGCAATAGGTATAGTACTATATCCTGCGCGCAGTTCCTCTCCTTTCTCTTCGGATGTTCACCGATGGAAAGATCCGCACCCCACGATCTTTTCTTCTCTTCGTCCCAGGTAGGTAGGTATTGCCGGCACCTCCCACAGGGTCATCAGAGAGGGCAGGGGCGCAAAGACTGACTCTTCACCTGCATGTGAGCGGGCTCGCCATCTTGCATGGGCGCACGCCAGCCTGCCAGCTTCACTAGGAGCCCTTGCCGCAGCACCAACCCAAGTTCCCATGACGGTACCCACAAGCGAGTCATATCCAGACAATGGGCAACTTTAGCCTAGGAAGCCTAAATTTATGGTTAGTTGGGCGAAGCGAGGCCGGCTCTCTTGTCGAGTTACTCCAGGTATGGATCGGATCTGTGGCGTGGTTCTTCATGTGTTTCACTATGGGCAAAAGATCACAAGGGGGAGGAGGATTTCTATTCGAAGAGCGAGGTTACCTTCAACAATGCAGTCAAGCCTTGGCGAGTGTTATACACCACCCAGTGTCATGGCCGCCGTATGTAAGTACATGTCCCTTGGCGGACGATGGGAAGGCTGGCCTCACCTGCGACATACCCATCCTGCCCGGCCTTCGACCCAACTCGACAAGACTTGCCTATCCACCTCCTTTCCGACGACCGGGACAACCCAATGTAAGCATGTATCCAAAGTGTTGATACAGCATGCACCAATGCCTGCCAAGGGGCTGGCTTCTGTCTACTCGTATGGTTGTATTAATTCCACTTGCCTCCTCCGCTCCCAAAGCAGCCCGCAGGTTCTACTTCATTGTCGACCTAATCAAGTCGCGGGACTCGCTTTGACAACCATTGTGTATACTTCCTACATGTGCGTCCTGCCGTCCTTGTGATATACGCAGATTCATGGCGCCATCGGCATCTGGGCTGTGATGAACCCCATAGATTCATTGAAAGAGTTCTGGTAGCCTGGCACACCTGCTCGAGAGGCAGCATATTTGTTCTCTCGGTCCCGGGAGCACCGCTGTTCGCCGCCCCTACGGACCACCTTCGCACCAGGTTTCTGACCCCGGCCACTGGTGGCCGGTCTGAGGGCGTCGGCCTTTCATCGCGTCTGCTGCCTCAAGACTGTGTGTCCCCTGACACGCGTCACGGCATCCTCTGTGCCAGGTACCGTCTAATGGTGCGCGAGATCGAGAACTCGGATTTCCCAGAGAGAGTGAACGGGAGAGAGATCTCATCATCGACCGATAAAGCTTTGCAACAGAGCGCGGAGCCCAACGGATGTACCCGGGCTCACATCCCCTCCCGTTGATTATATCCTTTCGTCTTGTCTGCATCCATTGCCTGCTTATATACAGTGGCTGATGTGTTTACAGTCGCAGTAGCAAACTAGGTCAAGTAGTCAAGACTGCCTCCTGTTCCCAGCGCGGCGCTTGCGTATGACCATTGGAGGGCCTCCAGTTCTTTCGTAGGACATCTTTCGGGATGCAATTCCCAGTGAGAGGCAGACAGAGAGCACACCGCAGTCCCTTTCCACATGGCCAGACGGAAACACCATGGACGAGATCATAAGCAAAAAGGATGTGAACGTATGGTCAGTTGCGTATTCCACCCCAGCCACGTTTAAAGGAGGCCCATGTCCACCAAATTCTCAAAGTTGCCTGCCTTAAGCCACGTCCCATGACATCGCCAAAGCTTATAATTTGCGCACCCAGCCGCAAAAAGAGAAAACCATCCCCGCCCATTCGAGGGTGTGTTTGTTTTATAAGGCATGTTAACCGGGACCTCTAATGACCGGGCTGGTGTAGCCTAGCGGTAAAATCCTGGGTTATATACTTATACTCAAAGGCAAGAGGGTTCGATTCCCTCTGCGGTCACTACTTTTTGGGGGGGTTTCCCCCCTTGAACCCCTTTTTTTGTCTTCCCTTAAACGACAACTACCACCTACTGCATAAAATGCCTGGCACTCAATATTTCCCCTGTTCCTGGACGCTGTTAATTAAAAAAGAAAGAAAGGAATTCTCTTTCCCCTTAGTCGTGTTGCCTATCAGAATGAGACGACTTTAGGGAAACCGGAATACGAGACCGGCGTGTTCCCGCACCATGTGTGTACTTGCCTCTTTCCCCCCTCCAATCCGACTCGTAGTGTCTTTCCATGCGATGAGCCTCTTCATTTCAACAGGTATGTCAAGGTGAGGCACCACGTCTTCTGTGGGCAGGTGGCAGCCGATTTCGTTCATGTTGACACCTTGTCACGAAAGAACGTATACATACACACCCCAGCATGAGAGCATACAATGTCAAGGAACACGGACATGAAATCAGTCAGCACACGCTTTGGAGATGGATATCATGGTGGCATCCAACACTCAAAGCGGGAGGGTGGTGAGTGGTAGATTTACTTCATCTGGATTACATACCCGTGGGAGCACGGCGCCGCGGCCATTCCTCGCTTCGAGGCTTGCCTTCAATATACGTAGCAGGAGATACACGGGAAGCCTCAACTAAATTCTAACGACTGGCTATACAAAACAGGAGAAACCTCCTCGGCATTCCTCTATGTGCAAGCTTGTCTGTTACACGTGGTCTCTTCAGGTACTGCCCAAGTCATACCAATCAGTATGGAAGAGGACTATAAATTCAGGGGCTAGAAACAGTAAACCCCATTCTCTCCTTGTAGGGTTTACTGAGTCAAAAGTCGTTGATCCTCGAGTACATGGGCAATTCTCAGGATTCTATCCCCTAAACGCATCATGCTGTGGCGCCATTAATATGTAGAAATAATTATGATTATCCTTACCAGCTTTAAGCTTGGCGAGAGGCAATCTCATACAAGAAATAACCGCGCAATATTACAAGAACCCCCTTTTACCCCAGCTCTTGAAAGTTTAGAAACACAATAAAATACCGCCTGAATGCTGCTGCTGCTGTTTCAAGTAGTCGAATAGTCATTCTCAGGCGTACCTGAGCCTCCTGATCCTTCATGTTCGTCACGGACTCGTCTCCCATTTTCTTCCTTTCGAGAACTTAACCGTCAAACAAAACGTTCTGCCATCTAAGTCTCGTTTCGCCGATTATTGTTGGTTCTTCTTCAAAGGGCCGCTTGTGAAAACCCAACCAAGGATGGCAGCGATGATGATCAGAATGATCACAACGACGAGCAGGCACCACCACTTGAGCTTTCGTCGGTTGCGGGCACTGTTTTGGGCCTTAACCACATGAGCGTTTCCTTCATCGATGTGCTTGGTGGTGTCTTCGGCGTTGTTAACAGCCGTCTGGATGGGGATCTCCTGCTGCTCAACGAGCACAGCCAGGTCCTGGAACATGGACGCCAGCTCAATCATGGTCTGCTCAATTCGTTGAAGTTCATTGTGACGCGCTCGCACATTGCCCAGGACCGAGGTAGCCTGGCCCGTACGGTTGCTGCGAAGCTGAAGAAGGGGTCAATATATACTACCAGCATCTACTTCTGAGCAGGTTAGGCAACACTTACAGCACTTTGGAAAACACTCTCGTTACCCCAGTCGGCATTAGCGGCCCTTTGTACTTCGTCTTCTGTGGCATCGGGGTTTACGATGCGGTATTGACGGGCAATTTGGTCGCGGTAGCGCCTGCTGAAGGCGCTCTCCTCCTCTTGGTAGGCCTGAAGTTCGGACTGGAAGTTGTTCTTGATGGTGCTGACTTGGCTGTCCTTGGTCGTCTTGGAGCCGTCTCTGGTGTTGGCGGCGTCTTGAGCCAAGAACTTCAGCTGATCGCGGATGCCCTGGATGAGGGCGCGGGTATCGGTGGTTAAGCTCTCGAGCTGCTGTTGCGACGTGCCGTTGTCGGCTTCGTCCAAGGCGCGCGCGTGCAACGATGAGATATGGTGGACATTCTTCTGGAAAGTGGCGAGTTCATTGCGGAGCACGCCGACGCGCGAGAGGAAATCGCCCTGGGAGAGTGTCGCCGGTGTCGATGTGTTTTGTGCGCCATAGTTGTTCATCTCGTAACCCTGCAAGCAGACAAGCGGTCATGGTTAGCCATTGGTTCCGCGTACAGTATCGTATCGTCTCGATGAGGAAACGTAGGGGAGGAGGAGCTGTCGCATTGGCGCGCCAGATTGGCTTTGTGAAAAGGAAGTTGGTGTTTTGGGCCTGGCTCACCTGTTGTTGGCCATCGTAGCCGTATCCCTGCTCGGCGGCCGGGGCGTTCGAGTACGGATTGTTGTAAGACATGGCGGGCTAAATCTGATGGTTGAAGCGACTCTGATGGCTGGGCCCGTACAAAGTCGTAATTTTGTTGATGGAAAGAATTGAAGAAGGAATGAATAATGAATGGTCGCTGGCCCGTCGAATGACCTTGGTTGGTGGTGTTGTTGTTAGTGGAGCGAAAAGCTCAGTGCCAATCTCCCAGGCTGGTTCCTGCTTGAATGGCGGCGGCGGCGGATCCGGGGGGTTTGTTGGATTAGGCTTAGTAGTGTCGTAGTAACCCGTCAACCCAGCGTCTGGCTGTCTGGCCCTCTAGATTAAGTACCGTAAATTGCGATGATACAGGAATTGGGGAGGATCTCCTGGAAAATGACGTCTTGGTTCTTTCCTCCGTGGTTTTCTGATCACAATGCGACGAAATTCAATCGGGGTACCGGTATCTATCAATCTGAAACAGGATTGCTTGGTCTGGCCCAGGTGGGTAGAAGGAAAGAAAGAGACAAGACGATAGGAAAAGTGAGAGACAGGAAACGAAACAAATACGTCTAGCCGCCGGGGAGGTTCAGAAGATTCTTATTATCCGTCAATTGCACTCAAGTTTTATGAGGTAGCCTAGACCTGTACCTTGGCTATATAAATTGGGTGAAGAGATACATCCATTACTTCCATTGATTGCCAAGGTATTTGATGTATGTAAGCGGCAGCGTGGGTTCATGAAGGCTTAGATGGATCAAATGGCAAAACTGCGCATCGCTTTTGGCGAAGACCGCTCCAAATGCCCAATATGAGCTCCTGTAAGGGTTCAGGATGATGGGCCCATTTGGTCCATAGGCCCATTAGCCCATTGGCACAGCAAGTTCAGTGGAGCAGGGAGAGAGAGGCCCAGAGGCCTTAGCCGAAAGCGAACTTTAGCTGCATGTGCTTTTGTGTGCTGCTCTCGGCGCAGCCACGCCAGTAGCAGCCAACCAACGACCCCATCAGCCGTCTAAAATAAGCACAGCCCGCTCAACTACAGCAACGATCTCTAGTTCACGGTTACATGCCCGCTCTTAAGGTTAGTGCTGCTTCCATCAAAATGGCAAAGGCCTGCGCGTCAGCCTGAGGCTGTGTTGGCTGTTCGCTGTCGCCTCTGGTAGAGATGTATTAATTCCTATTGCTATGTATACTTACGTATCACGAGGATCGAGTCCACGCGCACCGATCAACCCGATGCAGCCAACAACTACTATACGAGTTAACCAGTCGGTATAATACTGTAACCGTGAACAGCTTTCTCCTATCTCCAATCTTTCGGCTCCAGCAGCTAGGTTAGGCTCCAGCATTGAATAAAACCCCCCACTCTTCCCGACAAACCATACGGCTTCTACTCAACCTTGGCAGACAAACCTACGACCATCGTATGCGCCCAGAGGATTACGAGATGCCTACCACGGATGAATCCCGTCCGTGACGACGCAACCCGGAGCGCAGTCACATGAGATAAGCATGGGCCATAGCGTTCAGCCCTGAACTTCATCGGCGTGGTCTGGAATCTTCTGCTCGTGCTATATTCCATGTTTGCCTGCCGGTTCTGGCAACCGTTTGGAAATCTATACCGCCTATCTTCTTTTCAACACCCTTTTGTTGGTCGTGAGACATAGTTCCTCATATCCTGCGTAGCCCCTTTGTTAACGATGGCCACGCTCGCATCATTGAATATCCATGTCTCGGGGGCCTGAAACGTCAAGAAATGGAGGATTATATGATTGCTACTGCTTTCTAGATGCTAGTAGAATAGGCTGTACCTGATGCTGTCGGTAACGCTTGCCTATAATTTGCTCTCTTCCCTGTCCCAAGGGCTCGTGCGAGTTGTTTTTGGCGAGTACATCTGTCACCTTGAAGACGCCCCTCAGCACCACTCTCAGCACCAAGTCCAGAATGAGAAGTCTAATCTGCTCCCACAGTGGCGCAGAAGTCGTGCGCTCCGTTGCTGGGCGCTACGCCGGTGCCCTCTTTGCACCCCCTATTGTCTTTGCCATTCCCTTGTACGGAGGTATGAATGGTTTCGCCACGAAGTCCAACATAGCCCAGTAAACCACGTCTTCGTATAAACGGAAACGACCCGTACTGCTGTCCGAGTTACCCAGCCAATTTTGCTCACAGGTAATCCTTCTTGCGGCCTGTTCGTGTATACTGGCTCAAATGCCACTCGACGTCCGCATCCTTGTTGTCTAGCAGCCCGTTGCGAATTTCGAAGATTCTCATCGTCATACGCGGACCTTTGCATTGTCCAGTGTTAGTATTGCTCTTCTTACTCGGGTTGTATTGTACACGCGTGATACCGAGGAATCTAGACGATTCAATGCCGTAGGGAAAGGGGAGGCGGAAACTCTTATCTTGAGATACTTACCGACTTCGCTCAACTCTACACTGTCGTATCCTGTCTTTACAAAGACATGATGCCTGATTTCAATGGAGTCATTGATATTCACAAACGTCACGACTCTGGACCCAAGCTTCGTTTGACTCGTCAATGGCTCTCGCGGAGGAAACAGGTTCTTAAGCACCCTGCAAACCCTTCGGCCCAGTCTCGTTGAGAATCCCTCAAACAGGATATGCGGATAGCTTTCGCTCCTATTGAAAAACAATCAGAAGGTGTCTCATTGAAGAAATACGCCGTCGCACAGTCACACCCGACAGAACACTTACACTGTACCGCGGATGCTACCTGGGATGTCATGACGCTATACGAGATAATTTAGCAAGCGGTTCGTCCTCCTTAGCCCGTTGAGAGCCAGGGTGACCTGGAGGGGGGTCTTACCAACACCACGTTATGTAGAGAAAAGCTGACCGTTGGCCCGTGGGGAAGATGACTGACGGTAAGAGCTGTCGGAGTACCGCGCCTGGTGTAATCATGTGAGCATTGGCAACCTTCCCGATGGCAAAAGGGTAGACAAACTTCTCGTGCAGCAGAACAATATCAGATAGACCGGCAGACTGTGTACTGCGAACCAAGTCGGGGAGGATCACATTTCCGCGGTTGAGTCGTACGGATGTTGGGAATAAGAGCCTAATCTCTTTCTGTTCAGGCTGGTTAGCCTATGTTCTTTGTTCTGGCTTGGTGTCCGGCTCTCTCCTTTCCTATTGGGGAAGGCCGTCAGTGTTGGTAGATGAGATCGAACGTACTGCAAAGGCGGATAAGCGGGCTGAAGGGTCGCGCGATGTGGTGACTAGGATCCGAGGCTCTACGATGCCCTCAAGCTGGGAGTACTGCGTCCGGGTTTCAAGGTCAGCTGGGAGATTTCCAAGAGTATCAGAGATAGTAGATGACGGCCAGATAACCACATACCTCGTCGTCAAGTTCGCCCTCTTCCTCTACTGTTCTATCGGGACGCGATTCATCGTACACGAAATCCTGTCGCAGCTGCTTGTCCTGTGCGATCGAATTTGCTAGAGGCTTTCCGCTTGCCAAGCTTTGACGAAGTTTTGCCCGTTTTTCGCTCTAGATGAAGCCGGTCAGTCTCTCGTGTTATTAGCGACCATTCTGGACGAACGTACTATCTCGGCATCTCGTAACGTAAGTGCTTTGCGATATAGATAATCGCGCCCTGTAGAGAGATCTCTGTTAGCATTCGCCCCGAATAACGGAATCAGAATAGAATGACACGTACTTTGACGGGCTTGTCGACGGATCATGGCTGCGACTGGGTTCCGTCTAGTCGGTTGTTATTGGTGCAGAGCGCAGTACGAGTCACTAGAAGGTAATTGAACGTTTTGCGATAGTGTGGTGATGAAAGACTGGCTGCACTGCAGGAGCGACGTCGAGAACATTTCAGGCGGCCCCACTAAAAAGTTCACAGGCAGGTAAGGCAGGTTAGGCTTATCGCCTATCAGTGACAATCCATGAGCAGGTGGACCCACTACAGCCCACCTCAACCTCGCCGCACTTTTGGGGACGAGCCTTCCATACATACTTTGGGTTGGGATTTGGATTTGGGGGGAACAATGAACCCATGTGGGCTTTTTCCCCAAGTCTAATAATTGTAAAACTCCATCGCTGACAACAAAATAAATCACCATTCAACACCTACGAATGGGAGATTCGTGTGCTGGGCAACCTCTCTTCTCGGCCACTGCCACTGCGACGAGCGACTCGATGATGTGACACATTTTACTTTCGCGTCCCATTCATCAACTCCCGCATTCATCCGCCCACTTATCCCTCCCGCCGAACCAGGCTTGGACTGAACCAAAGGGAAATCCAAATTATTGACCTATTATTAGTGAGTGGCATGCTCTTGTTTTCCTGTCCATGTTTCGACTTTTTTCTACCCATCCCTTGTTTGATACAAGCGACGTGAATTCTTTTGGCCTCAGGGCCTCGTCGCCTTCTTTTCCTGACCTCACGCTTGTCGCCGCGCAAACATGGCTTCTAATCTACATTCACAGCGTAGCGTTCCACCCAAGGCTCGCAAAGCGAGGCCAAGCAAAGCTCCCACTTCAACCCCGGCCACCTTCGCCGCGGCCATGGAGGGCGCATTTACCCATGTCGGCAACCACCTAATCTCCGACTCGGCTGCTGCCATTAATGCTGGCGACGATGATCTTTCCACGATAGACCCCGGCGAGAGCTTGCTGTATGGAAAGCTCGGTGGTCGCAACCCCACGAGAGATGCGCGCCGCCGCACCGACGACGACGACAATGAGACCGAGGCCGCATTCGACGATGACGATAACGAGAGCATGGCAAGCGCTGCTGTTGGCGCCATGAAGGGCCTCAACCTCAAGAACACCCCCGAGGAAGAGAAGAAGCTGCCTGATCATGCCTGCGCGTATGTATACCTAGCCATGGCCATTATTCGCATACCATGGCACAGCACTTACTGACTACCTCATAGATACTGCGGCATCCACGCTCCCGGCTCTGTTGTGAAGTGTCTTGCATGTAGCAAGTGGTTTTGCAGTGCCCGCGGAAATGCCAGTTCGTCTCACATCGTCAACCACTTAGTAAGAGCTCGCCACAAGGAAGTCCAGCTTCACCCTCAGTCCACCCTGGGCGATACCATTCTCGAGTGCTACAACTGCGGTACCAAGAACGTCTTCCTTCTTGGTTTTATTCCGGCCAAGTCAGACACTGTCGTCGTTCTCCTCTGTCGCCAGCCCTGCGGTGCCGCACCATCGTCCAAGGATATGAGTTGGGATATTTCGAGATGGCAACCTCTGATCGAAGATCGCGGATTTCTGTCGTGGCTCGTAGCCCCTCCCAGCGATACCGAACAACTGCGAGCTAGACACTTGACACCTCCCATGATTGCTAAACTCGAAGAGATGTGGAAGGACAACACCAATGCCACCGTGGCTGATCTTGAAAAGGCTGCCAGCGTCGACGACGAGCCTCATCCTGTGTTGCTGAAATACGAGGACCCCTACCAATATCAGAACATTTTCGGCCCGCTGGTCAAGATGGAATCCGACTACGACAAGAAGCTTAAAGAAGCGCAGTCTGAGGACGGGTTGGTCGTTCGCTGGGATATCGGTCTCAACTACAAGCATACGGCCAGCTTTACGTTTCCTAAGCTCGAGTCCGGTGACGTCAAGCTTGCTGTAGGCGACGAAATGCGCCTCAAGTACAAGGGAGAGTTGCGCCCGGGTTGGGAAGGCGTAGGCTATGTGATCAAAATCCCGAACAGCCAGAACGACGAAGTCACACTGGAATTGCGCAAGACTGGTAACGACAAATCTGTACCGACCGAATGCACGCATAACTTCTCGGCCGATTACGTTTGGAAAGCGACTTCGTACGATCGCATGCAAGCTGCCATGAAGACATTCGCTGTTGATGATATGAGCGTATCAGGCTATATCTTCCACAAGCTGTTGGGCCACGAAGTTGCCGTTGCTCCCATGAAGACCAACCTACCTAAGAAGTTCAGTGTTCCTGGCCTTCCAGAGCTGAACGGCAGCCAGATCAACGCTATCAAGAATGTCCTCTCTACGCCACTTAGTCTAATCCAGGGCCCGCCTGGAACCGGCAAGACAGTCACCTCGGCTACTATCATCTATCATCTTGCCAAGATGAACAACGGCCAAGTTCTGGTGTGCGCGCCATCGAACGTCGCAGTTGATCAGCTCTGCGAGCGTATCAACCTCACTGGTCTCAAGGTGGTCCGACTCACGGCCAAATCCCGCGAAGATGTAGAGTCATCGGTTAGCTTCCTGGCTCTGCACGAGCAGGTGCGCATGCTTGATAGCAATCCCGAGTTGATGAAGTTCACTCAGCTCAAGAACGAAGCCAACGAACTTTCGAGCCAAGATGAGAAGAAGTTCAAACAACTCACCAGAGCAGCCGAACGAGAAATCCTCAGCAACGCTGATGTTGTGTGCTGCACTTGCGTCGGTGCTGGAGATCCTCGACTCGCAAAGATGAAGTTCCGCAACGTTCTGATTGATGAATCGACCCAATCTGCCGAGCCGGAGTGTATGATCCCCCTGGTTTTGGGATGCAAGCAGGTTGTGTTGGTGGGAGACCACAAGCAACTTGGACCTGTGATTATGAACAAGAAGGCCGCCAAGGCTGGTTTGAACCAATCCCTCTTCGAGCGACTGGTCCGAATTGGTTTCACACCCATCCGACTGAACATTCAATATCGTATGCATCCTTGCTTGTCCAAGTTCCCTTCCAATATGTTCTATGAAGGGTCACTGCAGAACGGCGTTTCTGCGCCAAGCAGAATCCGCAAGGACGTTGATTTCCCGTGGCCCGTGGCCGAGTCTCCCATGATGTTCTGGTGCAATCTTGGAAATGAGGAGATTTCCGCGTCCGGAACATCCTACCTCAACCGAACAGAAGCCTCCAATGTCGAGAAGATTGTCACGCGCTTCTTCAAGGCGGGTGTCCGACCAGGAGACATTGGTGTGATTACCCCGTACGAAGGCCAGCGTAGCTACATTGTGAACACTATGCAAAACACGGGTACTTTCAAGAAGGAATCCTACAAGGAGGTTGAAGTGGCTTCTGTCGACGCCTTCCAAGGCCGAGAGAAGGACTTCATTGTCTTGTCTTGTGTGCGTTCCAACGACAACCAGGGCATTGGTTTCTTATCTGACCCACGCCGTCTCAATGTCGCTCTCACTCGTGCCAAATACGGATTGGTCATCATCGGAAACCCGAAGGTGTTGGCCAAGCATGATCTCTGGCATCATCTGCTTGTGCATTTCAAGGAGCAGAAGTGTCTGGTCGAAGGTCCTCTGACGAACCTACAGACGTCCCTCATGCAATTCGGAAGGCCCAAGAACACATTCCGTCAGAGACCTCACCAAATGTCATACATCTCAAGCGGCAGTGGCTACCCCAATGGAGGCCGAAATGGCGGATTTAACGGCCCATCGCCGAGCCATGAGTTCGATTCAAGCTCGATGATGTCCTACATCCCTGATGACGTTTCGAGTCTTCACAGTTCGGCCTTGGGAGGTGCTGGGATTGGCAACACGGCCTTCCCGCCAATGTTTGCGCATTTCAACGCGGAGCAGTGGCCTGGCCTACCTGGGTTCAACCCAGCCTCTGGTCGCGCAAGTGGCAAGCGTGGTGGTCGTGGAACTGAGAGTGTTGCCGGTGAAAGCGTTGCGACTTCCGAGTACACCGACACGACTTCGAGTATCATTGGCGGCAAAGGTGTTGGGCAGGGCGGTGCCAGTCTTGGAGCTGGCCTGCCCGATGTGCTTCGATCTCGACCCACTTCGTACACGCATTCGGATCGATTGAAGCAATACGTGGAGAGCTCTGGAGGTCGACCCGGATACACCAACGGCTTTGGACGTCGCTATGATGACGACGAGAAGAGCATCAGCACGGCTTTTGCCAGTCAGATCGGCGGCGGCTTTGATTGATTTGAATTTACAGTGACAGACTCTGCAATCATCACACATCCTCCACCAGGCGAGGCCAACATCAAGCCGACATGCTGGGCAGCATCGAGTGTTCTTCGGTATTGCCTAACACCCGATCCCAAACAGAATTGGAAACGGAAATCTCATGATGGAGGGCCAGTGAAAACTATACAGCCCAAAGCCACAAGACGGTTGCATGACCGATGCGAAGGGTGGAAGGATGTCAATACCTGGTCCATCAAGTATTAAAGGGGCTCGGAACCAGGCGATTCGTAACGTTCGCCTCGAGTTGGAGACGCCGAAAGCTTGACGGCACCTGAGGGCTGCATGCATTTCCTCTTGGGAGGCAGCTGGCAATCTAACATGAAGTGCCAAGCAGAAGACGCAGGACTATCATTCTTAGACGGCATTGCTATGTGCTAGTATGATTAAGCCTGTTCTCCTCAAGGAGAATCCCCCAAGGCCAGAAGACTCGTGGCAGTGGTTGATGAGGCGGGATATGCTTCAGAGGCATGATGAGTCAGGCGGGTGCCATGCCCCTGTTTGCTTCTGGTCTTCACGTAGTTGATTTGGTAGTTCACCAGTACAGTGCGGTAAGCTAGGCACTCGATTGCCTTGAGACACGTTCGTTAATACACACTCATTTGCATATGATAGTATGAATCTTGACTCTCTCTCTCTCTCTCTTTTTCTCCTTCTCTCTACCTCTGTGTGATTTGTGAGATATGCGCTGTTAGTATTCCTACAGTATAACTAACTGACTGACTGGCTAGCTGGGTCAGGCCGCAAGAGAGCCAAGCCTGTGGGGGGCAAGGGGGGCGACGGGAGTAGTGTCTTGTCCCGACGGTTAGGTAAGCGTTAGGTTGACTTTGGGTTGGGGTTGGGCGAGTAAGCGGGGATGACCTCATACGCCGCTGAAACACATGGCACTTTCCTAGGGGAAAAAAAAAACAGACCGCAACTGATTAGTTTATAAGACCCTGCCCTGTTTTAAAAGCAACTAAAATAAATCTACGATATTGAAGCAATAAGAGGTCTACTAGTCAGAGTCAGTCAGCCCAGCCAGTCGCAATAATCCGTTGCCCCAACTGTCCTGGAAATGTTTCGTAAGTGGCTTTTTCAGACTCGGACTTTTGTTCAAACTTGAGCTCAGATCAGGATCTGCTCAGGGCCCTAGGGGCATCCACCCACCACCCACGATAACCGAGTTGATGGATCCATCCTGCCGCCTGCTCTGCTGGAAGTACAGCTTTCTGATACGATATGGTGTGCTCATCGGTAATCCAGTAATCGCACCCCCGTTCGGGTTCCCTCCCGCTGCTAGCTCCATCGACCTGGATGTGGCATTCTGATGGTCCAGTGGCAGGTGGGTGGTTGCTCAGCATGGCCCATGGGCATGGGTAGGCCGTCTAGACTCCCGTCGTCTCTGAACACCGCTTCTAGCCAAGGCATGGATGATTCCCAAGATTCCTGCTTTTCCCTGTCCCTTTACGTCCCTTCACTTCGCATTCGCAACAGACTGACTGAGGTCTTTCGTGTCTATTCATCATTGGTACCTGATTTGTCTTCTTTGCTTCTTCTTTTTCTTCCCCATCCACCGTCATACCCACCTAGCCAGCAACTATCTGCATCCGTCGTAGCTTGGTGGAAACATCACACCATCACCCAGCATAGCATATGTTTATGACACGGCCCTTCAACCACCTACCTCCCTTGTCTCGGTTTCATACTTAGACACCCAAACCCCCCAGCATTTCATCCTTGGAACCTAGGTCTCTACCTTGAAGATTTTCCTTTCGCCATCTAGCTCAGATTTCTATACAATTCTTGTATTTTTTGCTCTGCCGACCGGACCACCCTACAAAAGGTTGCCAACATGTCTTCGACAACCGAGCCACAGGCAAACGAGACCGCCGGCGCACTCGATCCCAAAGCTGGCACTACCGAAGCCACCAAAATTGAGCCAAACACCACAGCAGAACAGCATACGGCGCAGCCCACTCCTCAGCCGTCTGAGAAGACAGCAACTATGGCCAACAATAGTGCTGCTGCTCCTACACCCTTAGATACCACCGTCAAATCAACTACCGAGACGACGTCATCATCACCGACGGCTGCAACCCACGCCACGACACCCATTGTTGCCACGATCAACACAGTTGCTTCAACGGCAGCACCGACGGAAGGTACGAACGGAACAAATGGCGCAGCCGCTCCCACCGGCGACCTTTCGGTAAAATCGACAAACCTCAAAGATGACGATACCAACCCGCCTGATTTCCAGGGCGAGGTGCAGACCAACAACGATCTTCCGACCCAGGCGACTTTGAAGAAGTTGGAGAACCATACAGTACTGGACGCCAGTCGCAAATCCCATACCTTCAAGAGCCTGTACTCGGGCCCCAATGTGGCACGCCGCGTGCTGCTTATCTTCGTGCGCCACTTCTTTTGCGGTGTAAGTCATTGTTGCCCTTACGTAGGCATATTGCGGTAATTGAAGCTAAGACTCCCTCCCCCACAAACAGAACTGCCAGGAGTATCTGCGCATGCTATCCGCTGCGATCACGCCCGACGCGCTTCTGGCCTTACCCGTGCCGACCTTCATTGCCGTAATCGGCTGTGGTGCGCCGGAGCTGATTAACTCGTACATTTCGGAAACCAAGTGCCCATACCCCGTCTACGCCGACCCCACCAAGGTTCTCTATAACGAGCTTGGCATGGTCCGGACCCTGGCCATGGGCGACCGACCGGCGTACATGCAGAACAAGTCGATGGCCCAAACGGTCATGTCGGGCATCGTGCAAGGGCTGAAGCAGGTCAAGTCCGGGCTCGTGCTCAAGATGGGCGACCAGCGGCAAGTGGGCGGCGAGTTCCTGTTCGAGCCGGCATCGCTGTCGCTCGACTCGCCCATCCCCACGCCCTCGGACGAGGAGAAGACGATCGACCTGGACGAGAAGACGGGACCCAACGGCCCAACCGACGAGCGCGTCGAGGAGAAGAAGGTGACGTGGTGTCACCGCATGCGCACCACGCGCGACCACGTCGAGATCCCCGAGCTCATGGAGGTGCTGGGGCTCGATAGCGAGGGCACACCCCAGTCCAAACAGAAACCCCAGAAGCGCTACGAGAGCGCCCTCAAGGCCCGCAAGGGCACCGGCGTCAGCATGGCCAGCCAGATGAGCCGCGCCAGTATGGACGCCAAGGCGGCGAGCCAGATGAGCCGGACCAGCATGGATGCTAGGGCGGTGGCGGCGAGGAGTAGCGTCGGGAGCTTCACGGGGGAGCGGGAGCGGGAGCCTACCACCACATCTACTACAACGGGTGTAGTAGCATAGACGAGAAAGAAGAAAACGAATAGCACATGAAATTTCCGGGTCCCAGTTCATCAACTGCTACTACTACTACTACGACAACTACATTATTCCTCACGATGAACGAGCAAAGCATGCCATGGATATTGGAAAGTTGGATGAGTATTGGGAAACAGAACAAGCGAAAAAGCTCCTTAGATCTGTGTGCTCCTGGATTCAGGACGCAAAGCAGCAGAGCGGTGCGGGCGGTTGAGTTTGGGTTGAGTTTGGGTTATGATTGTGTTTTTTTGTTTTACTCGATAGCATTGCAAGAGTCTTTTTGATTCTATGATACCTCATAATGATATCCTCCTTTTTAACGTTTCTACTTCTCCCTCTGGAACTGAAGTTGCTGGTCATCAAGTATATATATGTTCCCCACGTGGCGGCAGTTGGAATATGGCATTACATGGCTTGGGTGTGTGGAGATTTTTATTTCATAGTAGTTACATCTTTACAGACCAAGCTCCAAGAGTCATGGTGTATAGTACAAAGTTGGGAGGGAGGGTGGCCAGGAGGGGTGTGGATGGATAGGAAGGAGTAGAGGAAAGTCGCTTACGTACGATACCGATACGGGGCCGTGGGCGGTGGTGCGTTTTTGTTGCTGATTATATACAATACAGCCATGGAATTCATACTTTTGGGTGGTATAAAAGCCTCCACCCGGTTTGCTTCGTCATACGTCTTTTTCCGTTCCCTCCGTCTTCTTCTTCTTCTCTTATCTCTTCTTCTCTTTGTACGGCTGCTTCTTCTTTTTTTCCCTCTTCTCCTGGCATCATCATTCATACCGGTCTGGTTCTTCCAAAATAAACGTTGCCACATCACTCACTCCCTAGCCGACACCGCCTATCCACAACACAGCGTGTGAACGGGCGGGCCGGCGCGGGACGCGACCAGCGCCAGGAGAAACACCAGAAAAGCAAACACGGTGCGCCTGCTTCCTGAAGAAAAAAATATACATACACTACATTTGCTCGTAGGCAACTGAGTCACCAAGTCGAATCCAGAAACATTCGTGTAACTAGAACCGAGGGGGGTAAGAAGGCTCATAGCCTGCTATTAAAACATGCAACATGTGTCATGACAATTTCATGCACTTGCGCCGGGGCTGTACACGCAGCCTTTCTCGAAAACTCGACAAGATCTTTAGCGACCCGGGAAGCCAGGGCCACCCATGCCTTGCAGCTTGTTTGCCAGCTGAGGGTACTTCTCCTGGACTTGTAATTGGGTTCGGGTAGCTTCGGCATATGATAGGGCGTTGACAATCTCGCCGGGGGTTCTGGCCAGCTCGGCAGCACGCTCGAAGTACTTCAGGGCATCAGTGACCTTGCCTTGCTGCAGAAGGAGCTGGGCCATCGTCGCGACAGCAATGTCACACTCGGGATCGACTAATCAAATGGGTCAGCAAAAGGGGAAATAGGGGCATGATTCAGGGGGTAAGACTTACTAATCAGAGCCTTCTCACATAGCTTCTCGGCCTCGGTGAACTCCGACTTTTGCTGGAAGAGAGCCAGGGCCTTGTTGATGAGAGGCAGCACATTCATGGCCATCGGCTTGGTTTGCTTCTCCATCTCCATGGCGGTGTCGAACTTCTGGATGGCTTCGTCATGCTTGCCTTGGTCAAGGAGCAGCTCGCCGTAGTAGTTGTAGACGTCTGGCACCTTCTCGAAGTTCTTAATGCATCGGCGGAAGGTGGCCATCGAGGAGGCAATGGAGCCCATCTTGTACTGAGTCACACCAAGCTGGATGTGGGAGAAGATGAAAGCGGGGTCGAGATCGATCGACTTCTGGTAGTCCTTGGCAGCTTCCTGGAATTCGCTGTGGATGAACAGAAGCTGGGCGCGGTGGTAGTAGATATCCGGATCTTGGTCGTTCTGCTGGACCGCCTTATCCAAATCTTCCGTGGCCTTATCCCGGGCACCCTGCTCAAGGTGCATACTAGCACGCTTGACATAGCTCTGTGTCATGGACGGGTCAAGCTCGATGCTCTTGTCCATGTCAGCCAACGCCTCTGCTGTCAGCCCGCGCAGGGTTCGGAAGGTGCCACGCAGGTTGTAGGCAAGAGCCTCGTAAGGGGTCAGGTCGCCAAGCTCGAGTGCCTTCTCGAAGGCGATGGCAGCCTCCTCATAGCCCTCGTGTGTCTTCCTCTCCATAGCCCGCAGGCCGATCTGCAGCTGGCCCTTGCCGCTCTCGGGCTCCAGCTCGTCCGTATCCTCCAAACCAACAGGGCGGTCCTTAACACGGAAGCTCTGGATGTAGTTGGAAACGAATGTTGGGCTGGGCAGCTTCGACGGGTTCTTAGACTTGATGATCTCCTCGGCCTTCTGCTCGGCCACCTTCTTAAGCAATCTCTCGACGGCATTGGCACTTGACTCATTCTTGAACTCGTCAATGATGCAGCTGGCGGTGAAATCCAGCAGGGCGTCGCTGTACGACTCGAGGTGCTCGTAAGCGTTAGCACGTCGGTTCAGGGCCTTGACGTAGTCCGGGTCCAAGTTGATGGCGGCTGTGGTATCCTCGACAACCTTATCCCAGACGCTCAGGGCGTTGTAGCAGGCAGCGCGGTTGGAGTAGAAGATGGGGTCGGGCTTGCAAAGGATAGCCTGCGAGTACAGCTCGATGGCCTTGTTGTAGTCCTTGCCGCCGTAGGCCTTGTTGCCCGAAGCCTTGAGCTGTTGCGAGTAGTCCTTTCGCTGCTCGGCGGTCAGGGTGTCGACCATGTCTTGTGTAATGACGGGCAGCTCATCGGCGCCCTCGACAGTGGCCGACTTGGGTTGCTTTGAAGAGGCATCGGCAGCTTGCGACTCGGGCTTCTTTTCACCAGGGGCTTGGCGCTCCTGCTCCTTTTTTTTCCGGCGCTCCTTCTTGGACATCTTGGGTTGTGTCGACTTGGGCTTCTTGTGTGCATGGTTAGTTGGGCTTTCGTCATAGTGAGCGAAGCGAAAGTATGGCAAGAAGCAACTCACGGAATCATTGCTGAGATAGTAAACAACACCGGCGCTCGTCACGACCAGAGTAGCTCCGGCGATTGTGTAGACGAGGGTCTTGTTCTCGGCGGCCCAGTTGGTGATGCGCTCCCATACTGAAGGCTCGGCGATGGGGACAGCGATTCGAGTAACCGGGGGCGGCACGGGGGCAGCAGATGCGCCAGACATGGTCTCGAGAGGAGTTTGAGTAAGTGCTGAAGCGGACGGCGATGGTCAAAGCAATGATATCAAGTATACAGACTGGGGGAAGTCAGGCGTGGTCCCTCTTGGGTTGCGATAACGACTATGGGGAATGGTCGAGCGGAGGCCGGAGGGGTCGAATGGGAGGATGAGAAATTGGATTAGAGGAATTGGTTGTTTTGACCTGGATTGTTTTGTTGATTCGAGTCAATGTCAAATGCAGGACAGATTGGCAGGCACCGTCTGTCGTCTGTAGTCTGGAGTCTGGAGTGGCAGGCAGTCAAATTGGTCGATGATGCTGTTTTGCAGGAGCATTAAAAGTGCATTGAACACGAAAAATTATTAGCGTGACATTTCCTTGGAGGTGCTGGTGCTTGCTGGTGCTGGTGCTGGTGCTGGTGCTGGTGCTGGATGGCTGGCGGGCTGGATGGCGGGCTGGCTGGTGGGCTACTACTTACGGCTTACTACTGGGCAGAACTGGGTGCTTGCTGTCATGGGCATGGGCATGGGCATGGCCAGGAGCTCTTTCCCGCTGCCGGACAGCTTTTTTTGCGATGCTCTCAGCTGGCTGGGTGCTGGCTGAGCTGGTTTTGCTGGCTCTCGACCACTCAGACCACGTCTTGCACCAAGCTTTGGGCCCTTTTAGTGGGTAGCTCCCCTGCAAGGCCAGCCATCAGCAGCGTGGCCCAGGTGGCCCAGGTGGCCTAGGTGGCCCTCACTTGGGCCCTCACTGCTGTTGAATCTTTTTAAGTGGTAGCTATTCCATCATACGACCAACAGACGACCTTGTCCAGCCAATCATCTCCCGAACCGATGCACCCGGGTGGGGGGTGAATCGCCCCGAAGCCCGCCGAAGCAAAGCACTTACAGTACCAGCCAGTGCCACCAGCCGGATTGATTCGATTCGATTCATCTTTTCCCTTGTAAGTGAGATAAACATTTGATTGATTGATTGATTGATAGATGCATCGATGAGGTCAGCTCAGCTGCAGGTGGTACATACTTATTTATTTATGTAACTGATGTTTCGCTGCCTCCTCTATCTCCATACATGATCTACTTATCTCCACGACAGTCTGATTGGAAACAACCTTGCCTCAATATGGACCACGACGACTTCAAACTCTTCACCACTTTGCGCTATGACCCCGCTTTGCTTTCGGTGCCTGAACAGGGGTTCACCAACCTGGGTTGGAACCAAACACCATCTCCCTTCTACAATTTGGACTATCACAGGGATCGGATGCTGCAAGCTGCGACTCATTGGCGCTGGGAAGCCGCTGTCAAGCTCATCTCGGGACAAGAGGGCCTGAAGAACTTAGAAGACTACCTGAAGACAGCTGCCAGCTCCTTCACCAATGCCCCGCACCGAGTCAAGGTAACGCTAAGTCGTGACGGCCAGCTGGCTCACGAGGCCGCACCCATTGCCAACGTTCCCTCCCGGAATCTTTTCCCGGTTGCTTTGCCCAGCCCTCTCCATGCAGATAGCCAAACGGATGCTGCCGGTCATGGTGAGAAGGCAGCCACTAGAGGAGCCGAGTGGCAAGTTCTTGTCGACAGCAAGTTCACAGAGGGCAGTGAGTATACTCACTTCAAGACCACGAAACGCCCCATGTACGATGTTGCACGAAGCCGTGTTGAGCTGAAGCCGACGGATACAAAAGAGGTTCTCCTTATCAATGCTCAGAATGGCCAAATTATGGAGGCCAGTCTGACCACGCCGTATTTTTGGCGGCACGGGCAGTGGGTGACGCCCCCTATTCCTACAAACTTCATCCCGGGCGAGGGGAGCGGAGGAAACTGTGGAACTTCCAGGCGATGGGCATTAGAAAGGTATGCCTTGTCGTTTCTCTAGATCACATTTATCCCCTTCTTACTCTGACTGCGTGCTAGGGGTTTGGCCATTGAAGAGCCTATTCTTGCAGTGGACCTCGTGGATGGGGAAGATTGCTGGCTCAGCAATGGTGCCCGAGGCTTCATGCTCGGCCGAGTTCAACTAACGAACGGGAAATGAGCATGGCTCTGCGGGGTTTGACCTTCCATTCCGTGCGAAGCGATGGCAGCTTCCGAGTTAGACCTGCGTCGGGGCATATATCCCAATGCCTCCGTAGCTAAGCCTTTGACGGCATCTATGCAGTGAATTTGTAAGATGTATACTCCATCTAATTACAGGTATATTGACAGCAGACGAGACCAGTGCAATGCTGGTAGATGGGTCAGTCCCTACGTAAATTGCAATTTACGCATTAGGTTGCATTCGATCTGCTGACGGAACTTCGATGGTGATTTCTCCATAATGTAACCCCCCAGTGTGCCCTGAAGTAAGTACAGAATAACTTGGGAATCGGACTACGCTCGATGATGTTGCTCCTTACTCAGAATGACAACGTTGTTCTCCCCGTGAACTCCGTCGGCCTGCCAAACGTGACTTGGGCGCTCTTTTCGACCAAGTTCATAATGATAGTAAACAAGGTCTGGGTTTTCACTTGCGGCAGACTCTGCAGCCGGTTGATGGACGCCGGGAAGCCCTGCTCATCCTTTAGGACGTTGAACAGCGCCTCGGTACTCGGCGCTTCCACCTTGTGGCCTCCCCAGTCAGCCGTGAGCTCCTTGGCCCGTACCAGCCGCGGTCTCGAGTCAGTCAGCCATAGTGAGTCCTCGACGTCGCGTTCTTCTGGCTTCAAAAGGAGAAGATGGTTCGTGTGGTGCACGCTCCCCACCTCGTCCATGTCCACCTCCCGGATCCATCGGCTTGTACACTCCAGGCCCACGCCGCCCGTCGCCGCGTCCGCCACGAGCAGGTGCCCGCACCCTGCCAGCCCGGTCTCCTTTAGGGCCTCGACCGCCTCGTCACGGGAGCTGGACTCCAGCACCCGCCGCAGCGCGAGGTGGATCGGTAATTGGTCGCGGTTGACGCCGCGGCAACGCAGCGCGTTGAGACAGACGCCTACGCCGGCCGAGTTGAGACCCGTCTTGGCGAGGAGGCCGGCCTCGGTCACGGTGGCGATCTTGGGGAGGCCCGATGTGGCGTGATCAATGTGCAGGATCACAATGTTGGCACGCTGGGCCGGCATCCAGTCCCAGTTCTGGGCCAGATAGGAAGATGACTTCTTTGGTGACGGAGCTGACTGATCTTCTTGGTCGCCGGTGAACCAACTCAGGCTAGTGCACCCATCGCTCTCTGGCATCTCACTGACGGCGATGGCGTTGGTGCCATTAGTGGAAGATGAGGGGTCCGTGAAAAGGCCGAACGTGATCTCGGTCCGCACGTTGAGGGCCAGGACGTCGAGGAAGTCGACGCCGCTGCCCTCGGCGATACCGCGGATCTCTTCGAGGTGCCGCGGCGCGAGGCGCTCGAGCGTTGCGACGTAGCGCTCTGCCTCGGCTCGGACCGCGGGCCAATCCAGGCCGCATGTCTCCTGGAACTGCTGCCGGTAGAAGGCGATGGATCCTAGGACTTGGGCGCGGCCCTTTTGCCCATGCGTAACTCCTATCTGTGTTACACATGTGGCTGTTAGTTCTTGGTTGTTTCTCTACGTCAAGTAGTGACGGTCCGAAAGCCAAGCTTTAGGCTTGGAGCGTAGACCGTAGCGTACCTCATGAGGGGTTCCAGAGCAACGGATCTCGAGCATCTTGGCGTTCTCTTCCTCTGATGCTGATAGAATGGCAGAAATGTCAATGTCTGAATGAAATTGAACTCGCGAGCCTGAGAAATCTAATATCAAGGGAGGCTAAAGCTTTCCATGGTTTCCTAGCAGGCGAAAGGCAACGTTATCTCCAAACAGCTTCGGAGGAGATATGCACCAAGACGGTGCTCCGAAACCCCGCCCTTTCTCCGCATCACGAATAGCGGCATCGCAAGCACGTCTTCAGTGCCATCACTCTGCAGCGACTTTCAGGACTGCCATGAGGTGGTCGTGAGTTCGAGGAGTGTCTATGGACAACTCTAGCCCTTCTTCCGTCTCATCCAAGCTGTGTATTGAAATTGACAAATATCGAGACTGGGTGCCGCGGGACGCCGTCACACCGATGGTCACCCCGACATCTGATTCGCAGACACAAGATGCATTTAGCTTCAATAGCCTGTCAATACGACTACGGTCGAGCCATCACTACATCGATGCGACTCGTCCCAGGTTTAGCAGTCAATATTCCAAAACGGGTCGATCCACTTGCTGAAAGCCTAATCCAACTACGCTTTCACTCCTACTTACTCTCTGCTCGAACGTTGCCCGATTGCTGGTGTAAACTAGCACCAACCTCTTACACCTCCAGCCACAAGATTCATCCAAAATAAAGTGACGGGGTCTGGGTCTTCGAGGTGGTCCGCTATGTTTCAAACAACGGGCTGCTACAATGTATCGAGACTGATATCGAATTCAATTTGCTGATGAGCAACGTTTCAAGATGCGCCTCGTAGATTGCGACATGAAGACAGATATTCAGTCTTCAAACCGACATATATTCGACTATCCTCATAAAAGAGGGAGCGCCGCCATGGCACAACCCTGTCCCATGGACTCTTGATGTGTTGGTTTTACATTGTTTCCTTTGTGTTCATACTTACTCGTTCAGCTTGTGCGGCTCCAATACCCTTCAGAAGAATGAAGAATCTTCTACTTGTTGCTTTGCTCCCTTTCCTCTCATCCTGTCTAGCGGTAGCAGTAGAGGATGGCACGAAGCTCAGGGGTATCAATGATATTGACCACCAGCTCCCGTCTTCCCACACCCGGCAGACTCAGGGAAAAGTAGTATATGCGTGCGGAGATTCGGGACCATGTTCTACTCCGTCAGATGCAGCACCGGAAGCTCAAAAGCAGGAGCTTCGCCGGCAAGATTCTCGACCTCCTGGACCACCACCTCCTGGGGCCTCAGCACCGCCGCCGCCCTCGCACCTACCTCCACCTCCACTGCCGTACCCACCACCACCACCACCACCACCACCACCACCACCGCCGCCGCCGCTGCCGCCGCCGCCGCCGCAACTGCAACCGCAGACTGGATCAACAGGTCCGGTCCCATCACCGCCATCACCACCCTCACCGCGGGGGAGCCAAGCCCCACCGGTTTCTCAGCCTACACAGCTACCCGCCGGTGCAGTGTTCTTCCCAGATGCCGCCCTCGCTGAAGTAATGGCAGGCAACGGGCTCGGGAACGCCTACTGCCCCTGCGTCTCAGATCTATCCCGCGGGGGTACCAGCATCCTGAGCGTGGGCTATTCATCAGCGGACATCATCCTGATCGCGGGAGCATCACTGTTCGGGGCTTGGCTAGGCGGCGCGACGGCAGCTGTGGTGTTGGGTCTGCTTTTACAAAGGCGTTTTGTTGTTTACTGAGAGGAGGTACTGGATGTTGTTGGCGACTCGTGTTGGTTTCCGACACCTTTGGTCTTGTCGTCGTATCCCTGTGTGATGTATTGACGCCCAACCCATTTCTTTCTTTTATATTAATCATGAGCAAATTAATCGTTAATACAGACATGGAATTCGCTCTGACTAAATCCATGGTTTTGTTCTCCTGATAACCTGGGAGTGTGCTGAGAGGCATCTCACTTTACTAAAGATCGTGTCTTTAGAAAGACTTAGGGCGCCGTGTCTTTTTCCACTTATCAAACAAGTCTTTCGCATATTTCTTGTCATCAATTAATCGATGTCCCGTTTAACGCCTGAAATATGAAAGAAGTGACGCAGAGCCAATTCGGTGAGCGTAAGCTTACAGTCGCCGGTGACTCATCTCGCTTTGGAAGGGCTTAGAGGCAGTTTTGCCTACGCAAGCTGTGCCAACCCACCCAACAAGCAACTTACTCGGCAAAAACAACAACTTTAGTTGTTTCTAGGCAATGTTTGTCCTACCATAAATTGTCGAGAAGGCAACAAGACAAGAAACATATTTTTCGTTCTCGTCACCTTTCCCACACATCATCACATTTACCCATTGACCTTGCGGAAATGGCGCTTCATGACGACGATGCCTGGAGCAATGCATCCGGTCACGAGGAATCGGTGACTTCTGTGGATTCATCTGATGATGAAGGCTCAGCCATTTCTGAGCTACAATTCGATCCTGAAGACGCAGTCAAGTTGGAGATGCCGGACTCCGTGTTTGATAGAATAAGCCTTGCGCCTCTGGAAAGCTTGACCGAGCAGGTATACGTCGCTGGCCGCGCCCCTCGTTACGGAAAGTCCAACCCCGAAGTCATGGATGTACCTTTCTGGTCTGCCATGATTACTGCACAAAAAGACCCGTACGGTGCATATTGCATTCTGAAGAATTCGGACAACTTTCCCAATCATAAGGACACGACCGACTTCTTGAATCTAGACGCCCAAGACCTGGCCGAGGATGAAGAACTGGGCAAGGAGCAGCAGCAGGTGGCCCGCAATATGGGTAGACGATTCCCCACGTGGACTTTCGCGAACCGCATGGGGCAGACCATGACGACGCTCCCCGACGGCCGCACCGTCTACATCGCCGGCGAGCACGAAGACTTTTACGACCCGGACTTCCACATTTATAATGATGTTTGCGTCCATGATGGCAACAGCACGGCCTCGGATCTCGGCGACTCCTTCGTGGTCTACGGCTACCCGCTCAAGGTGTTCCCGCCCACCGACTTCCACACTGCGACGCTGGTGACCGGCACGCCTGACATCTACATCATCGGTGCCGTGGGGTATGCGGACCAGCAGCGCACAGGTGAGACCCCAGTGTATCGTCTCGACACCCGCGACTTCTCCATGCATGCGGTGGAGACGTCGGGGGAGAAACCTGGCTGGATCAATCATCATTCCGCCAATCTCACGGAGGACCGGACGGCCATCCGGGTGGTGGGAAAGCAGAGGAGATACTTCAGTTCAAAGGTTTACGTGGAGGACAAAGAGGGCCGGAAGGATATCGTCGACTTCGTAGGGGAATATCTGCTGCACCTGGAGACACGCCGGTGGACTAAAGTATCGTAGGGCAGACTACTCAGCTATCGTTGCACATTCTATAGCAGACAAGGCAACGAGGACTTCTATTGTTTCTCACGGCAGCTCTTGCGCCCCACTGTAACTATACAATAACGAAGGAGTAAATCTTCTCGCCTCCAAGAAATGTCTCGGACATCCTCTCGTGAACATAACATTCCCCTACAACCGTGAAACTCTCACCCTGGGGTCGTAAAACCATAGGCATGGTGCCACCCCGTAGATAGCAAACTATGTCACCCGGCTGCGCCCACTCCGGACAGAGGCCGACTCTTCCCAACCTGCAAGTCCGGAACAGGGCCCGCCCAACTCTTATCTTGTCCGCAAGTGCCATGTGCTCGGCACTAATATCGGGACCAGATATGTCGTTGTAGGGGGGAATATATTGCTGTGGCGCAAATGCGCCTCTGAATATGTCTGGAGGAGGCTTGTCCATAAAGTAGTGCCAGACTGGGTGGCCGGGTTCGAAATCGTCCAGATTCAGCGAAAGGCCCGCCGTTTGGAGATCCAGATACTGCCGTATTAGCCAGTGTGTTGTCCACATCAGGCCGAAGGACTGGGAGCCCCATGTAATGACGTCCTGCATTGCGGTGAACACGTTCCCCAGTCTGGTTCTTGGGTCGCTCCGGGCCCTCGTACGTAGAGAAATCATCATGAAATCATGCATGGGCTTTAGAAAAGCGGAAACATCGGTTTCCGTCCAAAGCTCTTGGCCCGGTTTGTACACATCTGCCAGCCAGATGTCCGTACGAACTTCCTCAATTGTATCCAAACAGAAACCATATACTTTGAGGGTCCGAAGGTCTGTCCTCAAGTCGACGAGGTCGCTCCAGGCCCACCGAGGACTGTTGTAGAATGGCCTTTTTCCAGGCCTGGTCTCACCAAGGATTCTGATGGTGGCCGGTTCGCGCCAGTCAGGAACCCAGGAAGGCAGGGGATTCGATGTCGACCTTCGTTGAACATGGCATAACATGCTAAGGGTGCCTGTCTCATGCATGATCCGTTTTGCAGTAACGCAATACAGCAATCCAATGTCTATCGTGTAGTCTGGGATGATATTGGCTTTCCCCTCACAAATGGACCTTACCATATCATCAGACCAGCCACGTCCTACAGTGCTATCCAACAAATCTTGCTCATAAGTAGTACCATTAGCAAGGCCGTGGAAGGCATATACCTTATCGCGCGGGTCTGTTGCTTTCAGATGTCGGGTACTCGGCAGTAGCTTTTCAAGACTACCATTCGAGCCTTGTTGTGGCTGAAGGGCTTCTAGTAGCAGAACCATGTTGTTGGCATTATGAATGTCAATAGGGATTCCCCATGGATCTATTGGCTCTGTATATTAGCATTCTCGCCCAAGAGCACACTTATACCAGGTACGTATTCCAGTTCCATTAACCACCCCTGAGGTACATCTGAAAATCGGACAGGATAGGAAATTTCATACCTCGCTGCTCTCGTATAAAGTAGCAAGTCATTCTCACTGTGTCCCAGCCCATTTCGAGGCTTCCGCAGCGCAAAGTCAACCGTTTTGCGCAGGTTGCTTCTTGGACAACCCATGACCTTGTAAACCACGGGCTGCCCAGGAGGCGCACAATCTCGGAGCGCAGTTTCTGCCCGAGCAAGGGTTTCTTCACAACTGGCCCTTTTCCTTGCTTATCGAGTAGGAAACTTTCGTACTCATCAATCGAGTGCATAGCCTCCCAAGCTTGGCGTGTCGACGGTTGCGGAGGTCCGAGCCAGATAATCACACCGACTGCCGTCGTGTAGATGTTCCTCATCAGGGTGACCTGGTACGAACGCTCCTGGGCATCATCTTGGTTGATGCAGATTGCATCGACCCACACGAATCGAACATTTGCAGGTAGCCTGAGTTCCTGGAGGGCGCTGAAGACATTCGATGTCACCGCCAAATCCGCCCCCTCGCATTTCACGACGTGGTCACGGACACCTGTGCCCCAAACGTAGGAAAGTGCCTCAAACACTGGCGACGAAGACACGGGATAGGCCCTCAGCGTTATACAAATGTCATCTAAGCGTTCTTCGGATGGCTGTAACCCGATAATCCGTATGGTGTCCTGGGCAGACAGGCTTTGGTAGACATAATCAGCCATCTCGTCTCGCGATTGGTAATCAAGAGATATACAAAAGTATGGCTGGAATAGAGAATAGCTCGCTTCTGTGTTGTGCGGAACAGTGATATTTGGCTGGGCAGTTGTATGATACTGCTGGTTGTGACTCCAGGAGGAAAGACGTGATGATTGCTGATTGTGCGGAGACTTGATTGCTTTTGCTCTCCAACTCCGCAGGCTGGCAGAGGACAAATATGTAGCACGAGCCTTGCTGACCTGATCTGACAACATTGTATCAATAATCTCGGGGTGATTAACGTTATATGTCGTGACACCAAACCATAGACCGCAGAGAGAAGAGGCAGCACTACTCATTTGCCACGAATAGTCGGACCAAGGCTCCCGGTTATTAGACCCTGCACAGTTGCAACAAGGTAAACAAATCCTGGCAGGTGCACTGCTTACTAAACAGTCCAGCTGCTTGATGAGGATCATGGCATTTTCATTCGCAGTGCCAATGGAAATAGTAAATGGACGCAGTCTTATAAGGCAGCCCCGATCGGGCGCTTATTGACCAAGAATGCGGTTTCTGATATGTAACGTTTGGTCTTCCTACCGGCAACATTGTTCATCACAGTAAAACCTCCTCTGTCAAATATCCCAAGAGACACAGGGCAATCCTCACTGTTGGGTCGTGAAGGCGGATTGAATTAGGCACGTCAAATCGTGGCGGCTGGCTTATGTCCGCACCAAGTCGGAAAAGCAAATTCACGGGGAGAACGGGTACCTATAGATAGGCAGAGCGAGCTAGGTAAGTAGGTACTTTTATTTAGGTAAAATTCTGAACGAAAGTGCGAAGGAACCAAGTTGAAAGAACTTGCAAACACTGTGCAATGCAGTAGAGCGCGAGGAATGAACTTCGGCAAGATCAAACAACAGGAAATCAAAAGTATCATTGGACAAAACATGGAACAACGCTTGTTCCGCCGCATGAATGGAGCACAATATACCACTGCTGATGCGTCGGGTGACACAATGAGCAAAACTTTAATACGCTGCTAGGTGCTAGAATAGAACAGGCCATCGGCCGTAGAACTGCTCTTTGTCACCTACTGGCCGCATAAGAGAAAGCGGTGCTGGTGCCTATGGGTGGAGGCTGGCTGGTAGCCCCTGAAATATATGAGCTACCCCTATTCAAGTCGAGGATAGGGGTAACTCGTATATTTCACGGGTAGTATCACCCAACTTCACATGTAAAAGAAGTCGTGACAGACCACAGAATGCACTTATGGTGAGTGAAACAGTAGGTGCTATTACGTGCTCTTAGAATTGGATGTACTGATGATTCTTTCTCCAGCCTCAATCTTGTCCTCCGTAACAAAGCCTCGACGCTGATAGAACTAGCAGATCAATCGCCCCAATTGCAATCTCAATGCTCCAGTCAGACATTCCGTTGAGGCATACAGCTTTTTGACATTTATTTTGGACTCTTCCGAAAGGTTGTCATCTGACAACGGCAACCCCGGGATATGTCTGCCCAAGAAATCGCACTGGGGCTCCCAGCCAGAACAACTCAACGCAGAAGAAGTCCCGGGTACGAACCCCCCAGTCCGCTTGCAGAGTTGTGCTCTGTACGCTTCGATACCAGGCATCACGTTTGCGGCGCACGTTGAGGATGACTTTGGCGTCTGGGTAGGCGCGAATGAGGTCGTGGGCAAACACTACGGCGTCCAGGTCGGCGATGGTTGCGCAGTGGTCTATGACGGCGTTGAAGCCCTTGGCGGCCAGGGGGCTTGAGATGACAAAAAACCTCTCAGGTGGGTTTTGATTACGCATAATGACAAGAATAATACTGGTACATATTTTGTTAAATGGGCATATTCGAAAACCTCATGACTTTTTGTTCATATCCAAACACAGCAGTAAAGTCCACATCGAAAAGTTGTGTTATACTTTCTTTTAAGGAATAATATGACCATTTATAAGTGAAGAAATAGGGGCCTGGTTCAAGGGAACATAGATATTGCATTACACAATAAAAGTAAATAGCAGAACACCCATCTAACTGCAGAAAATATGCTACAATTAACATAATTGAATAAACACATAGGCCAGTCTGTCCATAAATAGGCTTGTAATAGGTGCCTCCTAATGTCCTTTTCGATCTCCTGATACCCATTAGAAGAACTTACTTATGATTTTTTTTCTTTTTTTTTTCAAGCCCAAAACCTACCAAACCACTTTATCCTTTAATCAAGTGGCCTACTAGGCCCTTTGAGCAGTCGAAAGTTCGATTGTCAAGTCATTACAAAAGTACTATGACACTATCACAACTTTATGTTGAGCAGAGACCCTATAGATCTAGCGTCATACGGCTTGTGTATAGTTCACAGCGAATCCTTTGTATCTGAGACCGGCATACAATTCTACAAGTATACCAGTATTTGATGGTCCAGCGAAGATCCAAGCATGTCCACACCTTCTACAGAGCTGTCAACCCAAGGAGAAACCGGATGGTTAGTAGATATGCACCAACCGATGAATATAAAACGCTCCAACTGGTGTTTGGTGTACATACTTAGACCCGTGCTTAAACAGAAGATAATTCGAAAGGGAGAAACTCGCCGGCATGGAAGAAGCAAAGGGGGCATGTGATGGCACACACAATGAACCGCTCCCGTATCAAAGCTATATACCACAACAATCTCCAATTTAGGAGTATACATGCACTGGCGTAGAATCATGTTGCTGTCTCCTTCGATCAATGAACCAGGAAACCTAATTCAAGGAGGGCAACTTGCAATATAGCTCCAGCTCAGGCAGGAGTTTGTGCCATTGATATTCTACTCCAAATGGGGTTGGATTTGTGTCACGACTTCACTGCCCTGATATCGCCAGAGGGAATACGTGATTGACACATGTTGGCGTTGGGAGCATATTCCAAGCGTAGACGTAAAAAACGGCGGGAACTCTAGCAGCACTTATGTATGCAAGCCATCTGCAGAACATGAAAAGCAATTTTGAGCTTCGATCGTATGGTCCGCTCTCAATTTGAACAACTTTCGATGTTACAAATCATGGACCACCAGACCAGTATATAAGCTTTGCGACGATAACTGAGTGGTGGAAGAAATGGAGCGATCACCACTATCGACTTGTTTTTCTCGGGCACTCCGCGGATAAGGGGCAAGCTTGGGGGCCTGTAATTAAGGGATGGTTAACAAGGCTGGTAGCGAATTGGCTCAACAGGCACTTCCATCGGAACGAGACCTCTTTAGCTTGCTGGTCGACCCGCATCTGCATCGCCCGGGCAACCCCGGGATTGAAGCACGCGTGATGGCCCGGCTCCTCCCCATGCTTGCCAACGTACATACATATCGTACATAGCTGGTGGGACCGCGGGCGACGGAAATGCAGAAATGGCATGCCCACTCAATCAGAACGGGCGGGCAGTACGGCAAGTCGGGGGCGACGTCAGGCGCAGGCGTGATGCTGTTCAATTGATTCGCGCTCAAGCTATGGCGACCACCCTTGCGCTGCCACGCTGACCCACTAGTTCCTTTGGTAGCTTGACTTTTCTCCCCCGAAATGGACTCGCTCGTAAATCATCGGAAAGCCCCTTAAATTCGAGCAGCACCCCGTTCCACGCCGCCCCGAGCCGTGCAGCCGGCGAAGGTCAGGTTGGCCATCACGGCTGGAAGAATATCGATGCGAAACACCGACTCGATGGGGGGTTTTGAAATGACAAGATGCGCGACGACCATTGCTCCAGAGCCCGGCAAAGTCCAGGCTGTTGGCTAGGCTTCTAAAGATGATTGCTCAGATCTCAGGGGGGCGAAAATGCCATGTGCTTCATTGGCGTTTCTGTGGTCTTCGTGGACATAACCGCAACGAGTGCTTCGTACCGAAGCCTCGATACGCCAAGTTCGAGAGATACAAAGTGGCACGATTTGTAGACATCTCAAATACAGAAGAAGCGGTAGACAATTGTTCAAGTAAGTACGTACCGTAGAGAGAAAGAGAGAGAGAGAGAGAGAGAGAGAGTGTGTGTGTGTGTGTTATTTCGGCTGGTGTTGGACCTTGAAATGACTGCCAACTAAGTTTTCTTTGTCTTACAGCATGGCATGTACGCCATGACCCACATGATTGCCTCCCATCTCTTCCGTTTCTCGACGGAAACAGCATGCCGACTCAGAGGCAAAAGAGCTCGTCTTTTAAATATCTACAAGGTGCTCAAGCTGGAAATTCATCAGTGGTGATAAGCAAGCGCTCGTGCTCAAGAGGCATCCATGGTTGCATTCGTAGCAACGACCAGCAGCTTGTATGGTGGAGCGGTAAGGCGTGTTGATACTGGGGCCGCATCGGGGCTTTTGGGGGCTTTGGGGCCGCGATAAACAGGTCTTTGCTCGGTAGTTGCCAGACAACGGGGGCTTAAGCCTGGAAAAAAACAGCTTTTTAGAATCTAGAGACTGTAGCGTATCGTAGCGCAGGGACAACAACGCACAAGATGACGTTTTACTAAGTGGTGAAGAGGGAAAGCTGGAGAGAGAGCAAGACCCTTGGATACCATACCCATAGCTAATGTTCTCGGCTTGCTCGCTCAGCTCCTCAGCGCTTGCCGCCAACGGGTAGAAGGTTTAGAGGGTTTAGAGAGGTTGCTAGGACAATAAGTACCTTAGTGACCACCCCCACAATTAACCCTGCCTGCCCTGCTGCCAAAACACCTTTAATGGTGATAGCTCCTCTTCGGCCTAATTTAATTACTTTAATCCCTCCAACTAATTTCCCCCTCGTCCTCCCAAAGTTCAATGTTAGCATGTCCTTACCGACACCAACCTACATCATACAAATTGAAACACCTACAACCAAACCCATTGTTTCCCGACAGACGGTTCAATCGGGAACGCTGTCCATATTTGAATAAAGACCTCAAAGGCGTGTGCACTTTTACGCTCTTCTGCCAGAGTTGATATATGGCTTCGCCCCTCACACCTGCGCCCAGCGCGTCGTTAAACATAGCTACACCTCTGACCGCGCGCCACAATTTCAACTCCATAATGGAAACTCCCACTCCCAACAACGAGTCTCTCTCCAAACACGCCGACACAAGCTCGCCCATGATTGCGGGCACACCAGAGCCGCAAACAGAAAACAATCCTCCCAGAGAAGATCAAGAGCAGGAACACGCGTCGTCGCCCGGCAAAACACGCCATTCTAGGATACTGTCGGGAAATGGCATTGCGCCCCTGAGGATCCTTAGCCCGCGCGGGGAGACCTTTGCACCCGAGGGCTTAGCACCCATGGGCATTGATGCGGTGGCTAAGAGTCCACTGCGAAAAGAGGTATCACCTGCCAGGAGATTCCCCGTCAAGGTCAACACCGGATTTCCTGTCCGCACGAGCAGTGGCAGCAGTCATACTACCACGCAAGATTCACCTTCGTCAAAGCAGACGCAGAGTGATGCTACGTCACAAGACTCCCCTGTGGCGAAGTCTCTACAGAACAATGCTGCCCGGCAACATTCTCCAGCATCCAGATCGTCGCAGCACGATGCAAGTCAAGATTCCTCGGAAGCAAAGCCATCCCAACCGGATTTGGTGGTGAGGCAGGAAATGACATTCGAGGAAGCTCTTGCATCAAACGATGGCCTGAAGCATGCTATCAAGATATTCGAGGATGAGTCCACCATGCTGGAGGAGGGCGAGGGGTTAGATGACCCTGACGTGACCTCGATGACCGTGGATGACGAGCATGTGGATAAGGACGACGTGTCTGCCGCCCACGACGACACTATGGTCAGCACTTTCAGTAACTTCTCAGTTATTCCTAATCTTACGACGTTTGCCAAGTTGGGCACGAGCCCAAACAAATTCGGCAGTCTAACCACGCCCCGGCCACGGGATCGCTATGATCCTTCAACTGCCAGGACGGCGCGGCGATCTGAACAGGAACACTGTGGTGATACGACCAGTCTGTTGGACTTTACCGAGCAGATGTCCGCAATTTCATCACAGTACAGGCCCGCATCACCTACCAAGGGGGCCCGTTCACGCTCGCCGGCCAAGACCAATGGACATCAGCACCCCAGCGCTACACCTAAGAGAGGTGACGCAAATCTACTAGACTTCGATATCCCGCCAATGCCAACTCCACGAAGCATCCCCACAGTGACGCCGCGTGAACTTGAGTCTCTGAAGTCTGCATTCCTTTCTGAGATTAGCAGCCTCAAAGCCTCGCTTTCCGGAAAGGAGGCAGAGGTCACTTCGCTCAAGACCGCTGTTGGAGATGCAGAGAAGCGGGTAGGTCAAACCATGGAGAAACTGCGGGAGACAGAGTGCCTCAAGGACTCTATAACAGAGGAGAAGGATTCCTGGGAGAAACGGGGACGGGACATGGAATCCGTTCTGCGCAAGGTGAAGTCGGAAATCGTACATAACCAGCATGAGCGCGACGAACTCGAGTCCAAGCTGGACGAAAGCGAGAAGCGGAGGGAGGCAGCTGAGATGATGGCGCAAGAGGCCGAATCCAAGATGGCCAGTCTCCGCGCAGGCCGTTCTACCCCCGACGTCAAATCGCCCGACAGATCATCAGATAGCAGGATGGCAGCCCAGCGCGAGGCTGAGAATATGGAGCGCGTAGCTAGGGAGCTGCACGCTCTTTACAAGTCCAAGCATGAGACCAAAGTCACCGCGCTCAAGAAGAGCTACGAGGCACGCTGGGAGAAGAAGATCCGCGAGTTGGAAAACCAAATCGAAGAGCTGACCAACGACAACGAGCGCCTCAAGCTGAACCGTGATGCGACCATGACGCGCGTCGAGTTCGGCCAGGCTGTCGCTAACGAGACTGCGGAACTCAAGGCCCAGTCCAGCAAAGATGCTGCACAAATCAAGGAGCTTGGCGCCGAGGTACAGAAGCTTGAGGCTATTGTATCCAGCGTGAAGCAAGATAACCACGAACTTATTGTCCTTCTGGAGCGCGAGCGCGTGGAGAAGGGCGAACTTGTTCAGTTGGCAGAGGAGATGATGGAGATGCAACACTCTTTCGTCGCCGCCAACCAGGTCAAGGCGGAACCTAAGCCTGAGCCCCAACCAGAGCCCAACTTCGAGGAGGAAGTGCGACGTACACCGCGACCAGTACGATCGTCAGTTCCGCCCCCGGCTCGTACACCAGCGAAGCAAACGCCGGCTCGTAGCAACAGTGTTCGCAGCATGGGAGCATCCCCTGCACAGAAGCAAGCTTTCCGAAGCAGTCTCACCCGACCTGGTCCCACTGGTATTCGGGCACCTGGCAGTGCTCTCCCCAAGTCCCAAACGGAGAGCCGCATTGGTGGCCTGGCTCATGGAGCTACCAAAAGCATTAGCGGCGGTTTGCCGAGACCGGGGAGCAGACCGGGGAGCGGGCTGGGTGCGCGTAGCGGTATCATGAGCTCGATCGAGAAGATGGGCAACTACCGCACCCGGGGCGATTAGGCATCGTCAACAAAAATTCGGCGCCCACTATGATACCAAGCCCTGCCAAGGCCCCTATACGATCTTATTCATGACAGGACATACGCGGAAGAGGTGAATCGAAGCACACTCGGACGGCGCTAGAACTCTTCTGGATATAATGAGTGATGACGCTATGCTACGGGTGTGTTGGAGTCACGGTGCGACGGAGAATGGATTCTCTGTACTGTATTGGTGTCCCATGCCCTCTTGCGGCAATGGATCTTGTATGTACTAGCTACTGTTTTTCCTGATGATGATGATGAAGACATGATTGAAAGCTTCGTATTTGCTTTACTGGACCTCCAGGTCTCGTTTCTTGGAAGTTCTTGGCAAGGCCTTCTAATTTATAAACTTATTCATGATACCTTTACCTTTGAAGCAGAATTGCCCTTTTAAACCCCAGGCGACTTGAGAACAGAGGCGACTCGTAGTAAATGCGTGAAGAACAGAAAAATACTACCGAGTGCACAGCGGGGGCGCATATAGCCAGGACTTGAAAGTAATTCGCCAAGGCGGCTGATGGGCGATCCAATGTAGCCATGCCAGCCAATCGTGACAATGCCGATTTAGCCACCACTATAAAGACTCCTGTAGTATATATCGATTTTGGGTCCCTGGATATGGAACAGATTCCGAGACAGACTAATATAACCCACCGATCTCTGTGCAAGAGGCGCTTGTATAGACTTTCCTGTCCTACCAAGCTACCAAACCAATTCTCTCTTTGACGAAGATCATACCAACCCAGTAAGATGCAGCTATCTGGCTTATACACACTTTTTGTGCTCGTGGGCCTCTCCGCGGCACAGACTCCAGCTGGATTCGTGCCGGAGGTCACGCCTCATCTAGATGTTATTTTTGGCGCGAAGGAGGTTACCCCGGGGCTATCGTTAACGAAAACTGGTGCGCATTCCCCATGTGCAGTAAATAGAGCGTCACGGCTAACACA
This sequence comes from Apiospora malaysiana, assembly GCA_006508115.1. NCBI lineage: Eukaryota > Fungi > Ascomycota > Sordariomycetes > Amphisphaeriales > Apiosporaceae > Apiospora > Apiospora malaysiana. The sequence continues at coordinate 1,965,250 of QUSE01000039.1, read as the reverse complement.
ACCTTAGACACTGCGAGAGCGCCCACGATCGGCCTGAAAACTCAACCGAACGGGACCTATGTATGGATGATGATTGGTAATGTGTCCCCGCCCCTTGATCAGGGCCTGAACGTATCTAATTGATCACAATCCAGACCTCGATGCGTACGTAGAGTCCAGACATGATGCAAATTGACCATGCCAGCCCGCAGCATGTTGACATAGAGTTTGTTACGCTACAGGTCGACGAATCCGTTCAACCCTAAGCAGGGAAAACCAGCCACCTACCTCCACACGGTGCTGAGAGACTTCAAGGCCAGCGGTCAGAAGACGGACAGCGGAGTCTACACGTTGACCACCAGGGCCACCGGCCCGGTGGCGTGGTTTGTAAGTGGGATAATCCGAACTTGTTGCCATTGATGCATCACCATAAGTACCGACCTAAGTTAACTGTCTTGTTTCAAATAAACAGGCGCCAGCTCCCCCGGCAGAGAACCCGCCGCACCCTCATCGCTACACCCATCTTCTCTGGGAGCAGCCGGAGAACTGGGTCATCCCCCAGGCCGCGCAGACACAGCTCCAGAGCGGGAAGACGGCGTTCAACGTCTCGTCGTTCCAGAAGGCCGCGGGGCTGGCGAACCCGATTGCTGGGAACTACTTTAACCAAACTGGTTGAGTCAGCAAGTAGGTAGCTCGCAGAGGGAGGGTTGAGCGGGGAGGGGGGGTAGAAAATAAGGGTCTGGCAACAATTGAGTTGGATGGCGTACACGAAGCAAATCCGAGCTGAGTTTGATTTAATTGAGTAACTGCATACTGAACTTCGATACAATATGACAGGACGATTATGCCGTGATGTTTGCTTTTGCCCCCTGATCGGCCCCAATGCTTCGTTTTGTGTATATTGCCTTCCTGGTCACGCAAGTTCATTCACTATTGACTTGATGCTGCTGTTGTATAAACTCTTTACCCAACTCAGTCGAACATGACCTGCATTTGAATCTTTACTTCCATATATGTTAAGAAGTAGTGAATAGTAGCAATGGACATAATAGCAATAGCATTGGTCAATGCCGAGCATTGAATCATTGAATGCAGGTACAGGCTCAGTGGGCAGTGGGCTTGCACTTACCCCATAATGTTGCACTAACCCCCCACACGGGTAAATCAGTGGGTCGCCTGTTAAATCCACAATCCACACACACCACAGTGCTCTCAGTCTCGTCAGTCGTTTCGAAATAGGCAACAAGCAGTCATCATCTCATTTCGCCCTCACAATCGTCGTCTCAATCTCCCGGTTGGTAACTCAGCATTGGCGTCATTTCGTATACACCGGTCTTTGCAATGCCCATGCCCTGATGCTTGAGGTTAGTAGAGAGCTCGGCATTTGTTGTCTGCATCCATTATCGCATCACATGCCTTGCCTGCAACCTGGGGTGGATTCATCATGGACCAGCCATGGCTCTCAAAGTACATCCCAGCCGGATGTCTTCGACTGTCTTTGAGAGAAAACACCACTCTCCTGTCAGACAAAACTGCAGAACGGCCTATTTTTAATGACTGGCTCTTTCTAAGTCGTGATGAATACGATGACATCCCGACGGCACTATCAATCCCAACTGCATTCCGGGCACCGATTTTGGCATCGCCAACACTGTCTCGTTTTGAGGCCATATTTCGAGCAAGATGGATCCAGTTTGAGATAAAGAATCATACCGTTCGCGTCTACCTCCTTCCTCATGATGTCGATCGAATATCCATTGATCGCCAAGGCTCTAAGTTATCCAGGGAACTAGGGTCACTGTTGAAGCAGTTAGACTATTCGCCTGCTACATGGAAAGGGGAAGCAAGCCACGACACGAGTGGGCCCGGTGGTGACAAGGAGGAAGACGACCGCATGTCTTTACTGGAACGATTCAACCAATTCCCCTCTCCAGAACCCCAAGCTCATCATGTCACGAATACGTTTGACAGAAGGTTGATCAGAGATGTCCTCAACAGCAGGATCTCCGGCATCAAAACCACCCTAATACCCATCCAGCGGAAATCGGTCGCAGAGATGCTCCGGCGCGAGCTAGCCCCCAGTTACGTGGTTGATCCAAGGTTACTGATGAGAACAGACCAGAGCGGTAGCCCGTGGTATTCAGATTTCGTCAAAGGAGAAGTACTGCGAGATCCCCGCTATTACGACGCTGTTCGAGGAGGGCTTCTTTGCGAAGAAATGGGACTGGGCAAGACCTTGATGTGCTTGTCCGTGATATGTGCCACCAAGGGCATGCCCACTACAGCACCCGAGCCTTACAGTATCTCGAACCCGAAGAGGGAGAAGAGTGCATGTCTCATGGACATGGCAGCGGCCGCTGCAAATCGACATTCCGTCCCTTGGCGCCAACATCAAGACCGCTTTCACAATATTCCGGTCATGTGTGTAGAAGCCCTTGAAAAGAACAAGAACCGGGCCTTCTACAAATTGGAACCTGCTATTAATACCCTGGTCCAACCGAGGAGAGGCAAACGGAGCGGGGCTTCACGCTCACAGTACGGCAGAGAGGTTCAGATAACAAGTTCCAACCTTGTCATCGTACCGAATAATCTTGTGCGACAGTGGCAGAAGGAGATCAAGAAACACACCGACAGTCTTTCGACACTAGTACTTGAGGACTTGAAGGAAGAGATTCCAGTGGCTTCCATCTTAAAAACTTATGATATCATACTGTTCTCCAAGAGTCGATTTGAGAAGATCGAGAGGGATCGCGACATGGACCAGGGATACGAAATCAGTATCCTGCAAGGTCTACGTTTCAAGCGTTGCATCATTGACGAGGGACATGGACTGGGCAATGGTAGCCGACAGTGGAAAACAGACTTCATGGTTCTGCTTGACGCGCTTGAAATCGACATACGCTGGGTAGTAACAGGCACACCTACGAAGGGTCTCTATGGAGTCTCCATTCCATCAGAATTGAGCCCTGTGAAAAAAAGATACAAAGCCAGTGATAAGGGGACCTCCCAAAGAGGTGCTAGCATTTCTGACACGGGCAAAGATCTAGACAAAGAATTCAACGATGGGTTTGGCGAGGATCAAGTTCTCGCCATTCAGGAGCGAGACGACCTTCTGCGAATCGGCAACATCGCCGCAAAGTTCTTGAAAGTCCGGCCATGGTCGAATGCCAAACATGAAGCTGGCGATACCCAGGCAGACTGGAACGTTTACGTATTGCAGCCAAAGCACTCCAAGAAAAGCAGTGGCAGTATACACTGCCTTGAGACAACACTGAAGTCCCTGATGGTTCGGCACCGCTTATCTGACGTTGAAGCAGCGCTTCCGCCAGTAGAAACAAAGAACGTGATCTTAGAAGGATCATATCAGGACAAGCTAGCCTTGAACCTCTTCTCGATGATGATCATATTTAACTCCGTTCAGTCACAGCGGACAGACATGGATTACTTTTTCCATCCCAAGCAACGCTCGGCACTTCTTCAGTTAGTTAGCAACCTCAAGCAAGCGAGCTTTTTCGGGGGAGTCTTTTTCTCCGATCAAGCAATCGACGATGCTGTGGAAAGGGCTGATGAGTTCATGGGGAGTAAGGAAGTTCCTATCAGTGAAACAGACAGGGAATTGCTACAAAACGCCATTGCTTTTGGAGAAGTGGCATTCAAAAATGATTTGAAAGACATAAGCCACAGGTTCCACACGCTACCTCTGTATCTCGAACACTTCCCCGGCGGTTCAAGTCACGCGAAATCCTGGGCTCTCTCTGATCAAGATCCTCGGGATGGAGAACCGATCTGCACTGATGCCGGCCTGATACGAGCTCTACAGAAATTCTTGAACCCCATGATCGATTCACCGAACTCGCTACAGGTAATGATAGATTCCGGTACCTTGGACCGGCAAGGCGTGTCCGAAAGGACGAGCATGTTGAACATGGCAGGAGCCTATGGAGATAACACGTCTTCGTCCACTTTGGCCGGGAGCACCGCAGTTGGTGTAGATCACCATACGATAGCGCAATCCCTGAAAACGTCTTCGCAAGTAGATCGGGACCCAAGTGAAGTGGACATTGCCCCTTCGCATGGCAAAATTGAAATCGCAGCAGCCTTAACGAATACTCGAATCGTGTCGACGGTGTCGGCAAAACTCACATATCTAATCGACTCCATCATCAAGTATCAGAATGAGGAGAAGATTATTATTTTCTTCGAGAACGATAACATTGCGTACTACTTGGCACAGGTCCTTGAGATAGTAAGTCACATAAGTACCCCAAGGAGCGCGCATGGCTAATATGTCTGTCTGGCTAGTTGCAAGTAGAACATCTTATCTACACTCGGCAAGGACTTACCGCCCAACGACGTGCGCAATACATTCAGACCTTCCTCGAAAATGACAAATTTCGCGTTTGTCTGATGGACCTTTCACAAGCAGCATTTGGGTTGGACATGAGAACTGCTTCACGGATATACTTCTTGACGCCGGTTCTTAACCCTCAAATCGAGCAACAGGCCATCGGACGAGCTCGACGCTTAACCCAGCCGAAACCTATCAAGGTCGAGACGTTGGTTTTGAAGGGAAGTATCGAGGAGTTGATCATTGAACGACGAGAGGCGATACCCCAGGCAGAACATCGAAGGATCAAGTCCATCCTCGACGACAAGCCGATACATGACTGGATCCTGAACGCGCGTATACTTCCCATGCCTGAGACTCCGCCTGATGTGGAACAGACAGCCCGACTGGAGATGCCACAGCTCATTTTTGGCCGCGACTTCGGGCGCGATGTACACCCCGATGAGGGCTTGGCTCTCGCATCGCCAGAAGGCAAGGACAAGGGCAAGTCGGAGCGCAATTCAAGGGCTGAAGACGAAAATTCGGAGGAAAACACAAACCACGCCGAGCTGATGCTATCTGGGGGTGCGAAGAGATCCTACACTTCGATGTTTGGGAGTGGCGCATCGGGATCTGGACCAGGTGAAGCGACCACGGCAGAGTCTGGGCCTGCCACCAAGAAACAGAAGAAACACGCTCGCGTAGCATTTGCGGAGTAACTAGAGAGGACCAGCCAGACAATTATCTATATATAACGGCAAGAACCGGGAAGTGTAAGAACATGGCATGCGCATTGGATGGGCCTGACCTGGGACTTGTTGATACCATGTACGAGTGAGAGTGTATTGTATATAAAAGGCGGGTTCGTTAAAAATGGCGTCGAGGATGATGTATGCGTTTTAAATTCAAAAGCGAGTAACAATAAATACGCAATAAGTGTGATATAGGGAAATTCGCCGTCTTGCCAGGACCGCTGAAGTGGACAGTATTATTCATTAGGCACAACCCGTTAGGGCAACAATTTATGGAGATAAAGGGAGAAAAGGCATGAGAAGAAATCGAGTACGTGAAAGAGAACCTAGACGAGCCCCAGCAGCCATGGTCACAAGGGAAGAAGGGAGCTGCATACGGCATTGTCATCACTCGCTGACGTTCTAATACCTCTCCGATCTCCCTCAGCTTGTTGAGAGCATCCGGATGAAGCTATGAGGCAGTAGGAATCGACGGCTTCCGGAAGGTCCACTGCGGCACCGGCCCCTACCACAGTCTGCTTTTGGAGAGTCGGCAAGAGTTGATGGATTTTGTGGGGTCCTGGCGAGGAGAGGCAGGAATGAGAGACAGAATGCGGGAGAAGACGAGTTTAACTCAACGCCCTCTTTTTGAGATTAGACGAAAGATATATCCAGCGATGACCATAGTGAGTCATCGCGAGTCAACCACGTAAATATACTGCTACATTACTCAATACTTACATGTCAAGTGTCTTTCATCCCATATTCCTGTCATGCTTGCAATCGACCAGATGAGTGGTACATATTGCACTTTGAAAAATTGATTAGGAGGAGTTGCACATCCACGCGGCACCATTCTCATAATATAGTGTCTCTGAACCAAACAGTCTGGCTTTGCACGAAACTGTGCTGAGGTTGATGTTGGACAAAAACATGTGATACAGTGATCCGGGGAAATTCGACTGCCGGGTTCCGTGGGTTTCCTATTTAGGTGACTTCGCCCTGGGCAAGTCCTGGGGGGCGGGCGTGGGAATCCCTGGGAGGCTTAGTGCAGATCTATGTACCGTGCGTCACTCATCGTTGGGGCTGATTGATTAGGCAGGCAGATCAAACCACCACTTCCATCCATCCCTCAAGTGCTCTTTCAATCGTTTGGCCATTTTCAATCCGCATAGAGAGCGCATGCAAGGCGTTGTTTGCTGTGGATTTGTCTTGCGCAGCTTGTCTTAGAAGAACTCCGCCTAAAAAGCCTGGAGTTTGCTGGCCTTGTGGCTCTCCCTGTCTCCTGCGCATATACTTGCTCTCCTTGGCAGCTCCATCAAAACGCATCAGCGATAAGCCCTGAACCTACGGAGTACCTGGAGCTTGGCCGAGCCGTACTGACCACCGCTACCGTAGCTCTCTCCCAATTGCGGACCTCAGGGTACCTTACGTGACGGACGACGTGAACGACGGATTGAATGAACTTGATCCAGCCTACCTATTTCCTTGCCTACTACCTACCTGGCCCTCCAACCTCCGCAATCGCAATCGATACGCCCAAACCAACTACCCAGTCAGCCTCGCCTCGCCTCGCCTCGCGCTCGCCATCGACGAACCAGGGCCCCAGCGACATCCGGAAGCTGGGAGAATATGGTAGAGAGTCCTCTCGCATCATCAGGACAGATTGCCTGAATGCAACCCTTGAATCCCTTCCTGGCCGCCTTCTTCCGACCGGGCAACCCTATCGTCGGCCAGTGCTCGCCCGTCCACCACTATATCATCCTCGTCCCGACCGCCGAATTCCTTCTTACCTCCCGCGAGACCGAGGCTGGATCGTCGACTGCAGAGTTTATTGCGTCGGAAGATTTCCTCGGAAGCCATGTCCTCAAGATCCCTAGCAGTGCGGCTACAGCGGGAGGGAAAGATGCCGGTGTGGGCAACTTGCGCGAGCTGAGGGGTAAAGCGCGCCAGTACAACACAGTGAATGGGAGGAGCGTCGTCATCAAAGATGCCTTCGTCTACAGCAATAAAGGTATGTATGGTCGGTCCCCGGTGGCGACTGTGCTACTCGTTCCTAGCTCCATCGTCGCCGCCCAAACCTGACTGATCCAATACTCGCAGGATTTCGAACACTTGCCCAAGCTCAGATTCTAGGCGATACGTTGTGGTACGCCGATGCGCTTGAACCGCGGCAATGGCTCCTCTACTACATCTCCCGCCCACTCGTGGGAACTTGGGAGGAGGTTCCGATCCCGAAAGCCATTTTTATGGAGGGCATGGCCAAGTTCGTGGAGGCTGAAGTCAAGGAGGCCGCCGCTATCGAGAACGGAGAACCCAGCTTGCCGAGGAAGAAAGAAATCAAGAGTTTCCATGACCTTTTGAACCACTTCCCCGCCATCGCAAGGCAAATGCAGCCCGGCCTCGAGAAGCTCTTCCGCGAGTTCACCACCGTCTTTGAGCGGCCTTTGCCCCCACCACCCTCGGCTTCTCACATCCCGGATCCCATGCCCGACGGTCCAATTGCCACTGCGATGAAGAAGGTCCGGTCGAATAGCGTGTCCGTGCGGAGGCAGAGTCTTCATAGTCTCAACGGGGCTGATAGCGGTCGATTGGCGAGGAGCTTCTTTTCCGAGGAAGACGAGGATGTTATGAGAGCCTCATTAGAGACGGCTGTAACCACGGCAATTGACCTTTTCCAAAATGTCGATAAGCAGCAGTTGTCAATGTTGGGTGCTACGACGGAGCTTACTGGGCCCTTAGTGGAGCGCCTCATCGAACGATACGTGGCCGAGAACGTTCATAACTTCATATGGACACGGCTAGCAGCCATGCGCCGTCAAGAGGATCTAGAATTGGAAGCCAAGATTCGCCAGATGGAGCATATCGATATTTCGCAACTTGGTCTGGCTATCGAGGGCGGCCTACCGGAGAAGCATTTGCTTGTAGTCAGCCTTGGCCGAGCCGTGGGAGAATTCGGAAAGATGACTACCGCCCTGTGTCCACAGGAGATGATGGAGTTGCTGCTGTCCACGATGAAGTCTGTCACGAACCTGACTGAACAGACTCGGCCAGAAATCAGCGGTGTTTCAGGAGCCGAAAAACCGCCCCTTACTATCAACGCAGATACGCTTGTGTCCTTGCTCCTTTTTGTGGTTATTAGGGCCGGCGTTAAGAATTTACAAGCTCGCCTGAACTACATTCGTCACTTCATCTTCATCGATGATGTTGAAAGTGGTGAGATGGGATATGCTGTGAGCACATTTGAGGCGGTCCTATCTTATCTCCAACGAGATTCCAGTGGCCTGAGACGAGCCAGTCGACGCAACAAAGCCCTCTGGGATGCGGCTTCTAAAGGCGAACTCGGGGAGTTGAAGAGAATCATGGATCCAGACGCCGACCCAGTCGAAGATGACATAGAGGACGAGGTTGACCAATCGCCTGTCTCTAGTCATGCCCCTTCGGTTAGTTGGAGTATGGTCAACGGCTCCAGTCGGAGGTCTTCCGGAACTTATACTATGTCCGAACCGTACTCAAAAGGATCAGGACTCAGCCATGTGTTCCCCTTTCAAACTGATGGGGTGACAGACACGCAGGGTCCGTTCAGAAAACGTGTCAAAAAGGTCTCCATGGATGTTCGAAGCATGTCCAGTGGTTCAGAGTACTCCTATCGCTCCAGAGCTACAAGCATTGTGACAACAGGCAGTGGCCTTGAGGGCGACACATCTGTTGCGCGCCTTTGTCAGACACAGGATCCCTCTGGGGAGTCCGTTCCGATGATGGCAGTTCAGAATACACGACCCGAGACCTTAAGATATCTTCTGTCGCTAAAAGAACTGTATCCACCGGAGATGATCCTGCAGGATGTCAACAACTCAAACACCACCCTTTTGAACGCCGCCGTGCAGCTTGGCCATACCGAACTCATCGACATAATACTGGACTTTGTGGTTGGCTCGACCAACTCTGTGCAAATCAAAAACTATTTGGCTCTGCAGGACAATATGGGTCGGAGCGTCGCGCATTACCTATTCCACGCACCATATCTGATCCGGCGCATTGGCAAGCTGCTGCCCTGGAGGCAAAAAGACAAAAATGGCCTGACACCGCTCTTCGCCTTGTGCAGATCGTATGATCATATAGACTATTACGCCATGGTTGAAGCTGGGCTTGAGGCGGCAACTGAAGCGCAAGGCGACGGGCAACCACTGCACCTGGATGATCACGTGGACTCCAAAGGTAACACGTTGTTGCATATTGTGCACGACGCGTTGCTGATTATGAAGATACTGCAACAGTGCGATGTGGATGTCAACGCTACCAATGAGAAAAGGTTCACGGCGCTTATGGTAGCCAGCAAATATGGCCGCTTCGATGTTGTTCGCTCTCTCTACGGAGACCCACGTGTTGATGTTGCAGCTAAAGAGTTGCGAGGCTTGACAGCAGTTGAGCTAGCTAAGGACGATGAGGTGCGGAATAGGATCGACGATCTGACGCTGTTCTCGATGCCTTCGGGCGACGATTCTCGCGTGACGGGCGTAGTCCGGTCCTTCTTCGTTGAGGATGCTACTATCCGCCTTGTGATCAAATCTGGCGCCCCCAACAACGACAACAGCTTCACCGTGACGACTTGTCGGCGATCCATGGCCGACTTTGAGCGACTTGCCCACTTGCTCTCGATTGAGAATCCAGCATCATGGATCCCCAATCCAGCTGGTCAACGCTCACCTTTCCAGATACCCAGCAAGCCATCTCGAGCCGTGTTGAAGGATATACAGACACGTACAGACTGGTTCTTAAAGATCCTTCTGGCCCACCCTACATTTGCGACACACGAGATGTTATGGGAGTTCTTCTTGGTTCCCGACTTACAGGCTGAGATGATGGAGCAACGTAGTAGACTTAAGGCCGAGACGAGGGCTGAGAAGGTACGCGAAGAGATGGAACCGCTGGAAGACATGCGAGAGGTAGAACAATTCGTCGACCATGCACGTGACATGGTCCGAAGCGTCAACTACTCGACAAAGAGCGTTGCGAGACGATCCAATGCGTTGAGCGTCGTTGCTAATGGTAAGTTTGGCCCATCCCGTCCTATACTCGTGAACTAGGTTGACCTCAAATAATAGATCTCTACGACGCTACAGCGCTACTCTCGAAGCAAGTTTCCAACCTGGCATTCTTACCTCCGACATATATTTCAGCCGTCGACACTTACACGCGTAACCTTTGCCCGCAAGCATCGTTGCCTTCTACGACGCTACATTCGTCTCTATTAGCCCTCCAGTCCACAATTTCTGCCATGTTGGCGGCCCTCGCGCGCCCACCACAGCTTGTGGCTCAGATTATTTCTACTCGAAAAAGCATAGAGCGCTCTTACAACTCACTTTCACGATCCACACGATGGCCACTTGGCTTGCTAGACGAGACTCGCCAACGCATGAACGAAGAGAAGGAGGAGCGCGCCAAAGAAAAGGTGAAGGAGGTAGAAGAGATAGGTAGGGAGCTTCGATACACGCAACAAGTTGTGGCAGGTGAACTTGCAGGGTGGCAAGAAATGCACGAAAAGATGGCCAGGCGGGCGATCCGGGAATACGCCAGGGGCATGGTGGTCCAAGAGAGATGCAGACTGGAGGGGCTGCGGAGGGCGATCAGGAGGCTAAAAGAGGTCGATCCAGGCCCAGTTGAAGCGGAGCATCCTCCTGCCACTCAAGTTGATGGCGTCGTGGATGAACTTGAGATGATCAAGGCGAAGCAAGGACAGGCCGCTAATGAGGAGGTGCAGGCAGTCAGAGCAACCTCGGTTACTCAGGAAGATATGCCAGGTGGCGAGCCCCTCATGCCCCTAGAGAACGGCATCAGTCAAGGAATACCAACCAGCTCAAGTGAGGGTGGCGAGTCCAGTGCAATGGGTGCTGCTGGAGGATCTTCCTTGAATGCTACGCTATAGAAGCATGTCTGATGCCGTTGTCGTTATGATCAGATGATGATAGAATAGACGCGGTAGACAACGCGACTTGGACATGCCGCACTGAATAGAGCAGTCATTCGGCTCAAAGTCACATGAGTTACGAGAGCCCTCGGTGGTACATGCTAACACAGAAGGGCCCCATATACGAAGCAGCCTGGCCCCCTACTACATGAAGCGAGGTGTGCCGGTGGCGGACTTGCAGACTTACCAGATAGTAGGGCATCAAGTGATGTTGTCCTGCGAGCGAAACGAGTGTGGGATAGATAGCACGGCAGCCATGCACCACGAGGTTACTTCTCACACGCATCGAACCAGTTGGAGGCAGCCCACATGGACTTTATGATGTCCCCGAAGCGTAAGATCAGCTCCTCAGAAGTGGCAGTGTCGGTACCTGGGTTTCGGAGTAGGTCGAGTAATGGGCCAGAGAAGGCCACCACCAGACTGCCAAGCCAGATTCGGACCAGAAATTCTCTACATGGCAGCTCGGGCCCAGATCGCATACTGATGATGACCACGTCCAGATAGCTGGCGTGTCCAAGGAAAAGCCTCGCGGAGACCAGCGGAACCTAGCATGGCACCGTCTGGATGGTTTGCCCCCCTGCATACGAGTTGTTGTGAGCGACGTGGCTTCCCAGCCACTTGACTTTTGGATTTGGGATATGTCCCGGACGGGATGATGTTTGTGTTGAGCCAGAATCGAGTCGGCAGACTCGCCCGCCCCCGATTATCTATGAGTTGTATACTAGGGACATGGGTTAACAAGGGTGATGGATATTCTGATAGTCGATGGACTAGTCAGTGAGTCATCTTTCCTGGTCGCAATATGCACAAGATGCAAAAGCGACCCCCAAAAAGACGATCATGACGATGCGTTGGTTGCGTGGTCATAGCTCCCTACATAGTCAACCCTGGCATTGCTACGTTCAGTGCTACGTTGTATATCCACCGACGGATGGGAAGCTAGGAAACCAGTCATACTTGCATGCAGCCTAAGGACCTAAGGCAGATGGGAAGGGCCAGGGAGAGAGCCTCTAGAGCCGAGATGGGAAACCTGAAACAATCAAACAAAAATGTTTCAACTCTGTCCAAAGGGCCAAGGCTCTAAGGGTAAAGGGCTTTCCCGCCAATCCGGAGTAGACGGTGAGCTAAGGAAACATCTTGAAGGGCTGCAGGCCAATCGACCCGAAATCAACACGCTCGCGCTGGTGGGGTGGGCGTCGTCCGGCCCCCCCATTGGGCGCAAGTCAAGCTCGCGCCCGCATGGCACATGTGGGAATGTGGGCGCGTGCTGGTGTGCCAATCAGATCTGATATTCAAGTTGCACGCTCAACCTTCTTCGCGCCTCACTCTTCCTTTTTGCACGAGTCTCACGTGGCTAGTACTCCGTAGGTGAGGTGAAAGGATGAAAAGAATTTACGCGCCCGCGATTAAGAGTGCGGCTGTGCAAAAGGGAAAAGATTTCGCGCGCGCGCGGTTGCCCACACGCACACACCTACGTAGTACAGGCTACCTGCCCACAGACGGACGGGTCAGACGGATGGCATGGCATGAAGATGGTGAGATGATGATGAAAATCAGACGGGCCTGCCTGGCCCCGGACCCCGGAAGCTGTCACGGGTCTGTTCGGTATACGCAACCGCCCAGCCCAGCCCAGCCCAGCAACGGCAGCTGACCCAGGCTGTTCACTCACTCACCTGCCCTCGCCTTATGAGACAAGCGCTGCGCTGCGCCGCGCCGACAAGAGCCGGCCGGGTGCAATCTTATCTTACACAGGTGCTGTTCCAGGGACTTTGATTAGGCGCTGTAGCAGCCGACCTGCCCCCAATTTCCACCGTGTTATGCACTGGAAGTCCCTCTTCCGGGTCCATTTTTTGCTTACTTACTTTTCTCTGCCATACTTATATCGTAGCCGCCGACTGACTAACCGCGCGGGCGGCTACACGCCGCAGCGCAATTTCCTGCTTTCCTTGCTCTTGCTTTCTTTGCACTGTCGCTCGCTGGGGCCGTCTGGATACTGTCTCATTTCCGTAGGCGCCTACCCTTTGCCTACCATAACTCCGATCTGCCCTTTTGCACCCCCAAAGCTTAAGCGGGCGACAAAAATAGCAGCCGACGATGATGCGTGCTACTTTACATTTGTCGGAATGAAGCGGCAAATCACCCGCAAGCTGTGCAGATAGTGATCGAATGAACATAGTCAGCAGGACACACACGGGCAATGCCTCGTTCAATGCTACTGCTAGGCAAAAAACTCTGACTGGTAGCATTGGCGCTTGAAGGGACACCCACGGTACCGCGCAATGCGAGCATAAGTCAGTAATGAATGGCTTTCGTGGGCGAGCAGGCGAGCAGGTGCATGCACAAAGGCACTGCTGCCCAAGTCACGCTAGCCCATTGTCCTGTTAGAAAGGGCGACGGGCGTCGCGAGGATTTCTGGTTCGTCGCGACAACACCCTTCCTCCGACACGGGCACGCATCGCAGACGCAGACGCATCGCGACGTGGACGAGTTCTGCGATTGATAGCAGACGTGTCGAATTGGAGTTTAGCTCAAGTCACCACCTGCACCCATGTTACCGGATTTTGCGTGTATCCCCCACACAAGCAGCGCGTTTGGCCAGCATGAATCCCATCCCACAAAAACAGAAAGAAAAAGGCAGCTAAAGAAAAGCGAGGCTAATGCAGGCGGGCCCGCACTGTCTATATTTTGAGTGAGTCATAGACGCCAGGCCTGTCGCTAGCTGCATGGAACGATGGCAGTCTTTTCTACAAGGTATGCAATGAGCGATGGGATTGGCGACCTGGTGCCGACCCGGATGGGGTTCGTACTGTATTGGCAGTAGGGAATGTCGTCGACAAACCCCTGAAAAGATGTTGATTCCTGCGCGAAGCCAGAGCACCCACTGCGTGCGCCAACTCGACAGCGGACGGTGCTGACCCTTTAGCATCCCTCGCCTCTGATAGGCTGCGTGTCTTTGGTGGTGTTGCAGGGGTCGTTGACGACTATCAATGGGGAACGACCATGTACATGCTGCTGCTGCATGGCTTTCCGCTCCGGGTCGCAGCCAGCCAGACCGTCTATAAGCCAGAACCAGGACGCAATACTCGCGAGATCTATCCATCTACCGCCTATGTGGCATGTACCCTTGCCCACCCTGTTCTATATGGCTCCACCCTACCTAAATCTTGCCTTTCTGTAGGTGAAAGCGAACCCGCTCAGCAACCTCAACCCAGCCCAATGCTAGGCCGGCCTCCCGTCCAGACCAAGAAACCTATCCACATAACGGGTTCGGGCTCTTGCATACACACGCTTGAAGAAGAGAAAGAAGAAAAAAACACGAGCCGAATGGGCTTGTAGCTCGTCTTTCTCCACGTTTCAGAAATGCGGTATCGATGTACACCGCATACCTCATCTCTCGTCAACTCAACTCGTGCCCGAGTGGGCTGATGATGGCCTATCCCTCGCGAGGATAAGAGGACCGACTTCCTCCCTCTCATCCTGTCGTTCCCTTTTCGTCTATATGCTCTTTCCAGTCAACTGCTCCAGTCCAATACAATTCTTTCCTATTTTCCTCTTGCCGTCTATTGTTTAAAACTTGTTACTAGATCTCCATAAAGAGGTTGGCCGCCAGTTACGCGACCCTGGATATCCCTCTTCTTGCTTCACAGCAGCTTGCATACCCATCTCTCGCCATCAGCAGCATCATCATCATCTCGTATACTCTTGCTTCACAGCATCAGTAACGAAAACAACAAACAAACAAACAAACAACGGAGCTGGTCTCCAAACTCTCGGTTCCAATAATCACGATAATCAGCATATACTGGTGTCTAAGCCAGGCAACGCCCCCATCCACATCTCTCGACATGGATTCGTAAGTCTTTGGTCCCACATATCCCATATCACTTACACGGAGGATATGATTGGACTAACACCACATCCACCATACAGTCTGGCAGGAGACATGTCTTTTGACTTCCAAGACTTCACATACCCATCCTGCGAGCCGGCCACCCCGCCGAGCTTCTCCTTTGACCCGTCTCTGCTCGAGATCCCCTATCATCCCGGGCATGCTCGCTCAAGCTCGTATGGTTCCTTCTGCTCCACAATCGAGTCGTCGCCCTCCGACTCGATCAGCACGCGCGTCAGCACGCCGTCAAGATCCCCGCCTCCCATCCGCCAGCATGGCCCCGTCTTGTTGCCCAAGATCCGATCGCAAGATCAAGCCATCGAGAACCCTCCCAAGCGTGTCAAGACAACGCCCACGCCCATCTGCAAGCCCAAGGCCCGCCGTTCGGCAAGCTCTCGTCCGTCTCATGCCCGTAGCTATACCAACCCTGAGACTCTGAACAAATTCGCCAACTCGTACTTCATCCCTGCCGCTGAGGAGCAGAACCAGTTCTCCCAGTCGCTCATGTGCTCGCCCGTTATCTTCCCTCAGGATGACATGCACTCTCGCCGCGCATCCACTTGCAGCCTTGACGGCTCTGCGCTTGAGAAGTATGGTTTCCCCACCTACCGCCAGATGCCATCTTATGTGCCCTCAGCTCCTCAACCCCAGGTTGAGCCTTTTATGTATGCCCCTCAGTACACGCCTCGTGCACCGTCGCCTCTCAGCATCGCCTCCACTCCTGAGCCTGTCCAGTCCACCACTCTCATGAACTACCTCACCACCTCCAACCCGGCCCCATCCTTGGTGCGCACAATCTCGTTCCCTCTTCGGGACCCCAACACCAAGCACTTCTGGTGGGATGTAAGACAAATCCGCCCCTGGACCTCCTTCAATGCCTCCACCATCCTTTCTCTGCCTAATGCCTCGGCGCTCCTCAACTGCCCGGTGCCAGCACCTCTTCTCTCCCAGCCTTCCAGCTCGGCACGTAACCCTGAGACAGAGGCCGCCCTCCACGGCATCTACAGCGCATACTACCTGCCCAAGCTCAACTCGGCACTCTCCATCTCTTCGCAGCGCCCCCTGCAGTTCTCCGTCCCTACTACCAAGTCGACCACCCCCAACACAGAACATGTCTTCGTTGCCAATGTGGCCGGAGAGTCTTCTAGCGCTGCCACCATCTTCGGCGGCAAGCCCAATGCGCGCGTGGTCGGTCTGGTCAAGAGCTTCGACCGCTTCAACACGGGCATGCGCGTCGAAGGCAATATCAAACGCGTTGAATACCTACGCGGGCTGGCGCATCTGCACCACACCATGCGCGAGCACGGCTGCCGGTACGGCTTCATCCTCACCGAGATCGAGCTCGTCATCGTGCGCAACGGCAGTGAGAGCGTGCCGCACTTTGGCTACCTCGAGGTCACCAGCGTCCAGCTGGCGGCCACGGGCTCCAACAACGACCATGACAACAGCGAGGCCGGCGAGCCGCAGCTGACGGCTTGCCTGGCCCTCTGGGGCTTGTGCATGATGGCCAGCGACGAGGCGGCACCCGGCCAGGCTCCTTGGAAGTCCGAGATTGGCGCGCCGGCTGAGGGCACGCGCCGCAAGGCCCTCCCCAAGGACGACTGGATGCCGCAGCCCCAGCTCGCTGAGAAGCGCGAGGCCAAGCGGGCCAGAGGCTGGGTGCTCCCCGAGGACCCTGTTGGACGCAAGGAGCTGGGCAAGCGTGGTGTGCGATACGGCGGCTGCTAGAGAACACGGGGAAAATGAAGATCTGGGCTGGATCCCAGATCTTTTAACGACTTAGACAAAGGGATAATGATTTCTTGGGAACGATGGATTTGACGAAGATTTATGATGGATTACGATGGGTTTTGATGAGAAAAATGAGGCGGTGTTTTGGGGGATTTGTCATTGGACTGGAGCATTCATTATATCAGATCCATATACAGATCACACGATGGTTACATCAGAGCTTACTTATTTTATAATAACACTCATTCTTGATAACACCTACTGCGTATCTCAGCTTCTCTTACTTGATTCTGTTTCCACTGAAGTTCGCTGTGAGACTGAACCGAATGCCTAATGCTAGGTGTATTTGTGTTCTCCTAGGCTATATAAAAAAGTGCTGTACATCACCACTAGTGCAGGAAGTAGCGGCTGTCAGGCTGTCGGAGAGTTCCTGAGTAGGAAAAGCTGACCCCATGCTCTTTTCAGTACTCATTGTCACATTGAGAGCCAAAGGCAACATGCGATGGAAGGCGTGAGGGAAACCCCGGCGCAAGTAGCACCTTCCCCAGATCTAAAGGAGGAACCCAAATATCGAAAAGAAGATATTCGAGGTTCTTGGAAGGTGTCGCCTAAGCTGTTGACGTTTGGTTGGACTCCCATTCCTTCAACCAACCTCATGGCCATCCCCGACACTAATCTGGTCCAATACCCATTTCTACTCTGCAAACTTGCTTCTATCGACACTCGTATTCCCATCTCCTTTTTTGGCAAAGATATCTTGGAATCAGCTTTTCGGAATCAGTATCAACCTTAATCATGAAGCTTTGGCCTATCAACCAAGGGATATTGTTAAACCCAGGGGTGGAGGAATTTCCGAACGGCTTGATCATCAGACCAATTGCGAACTCTATACAGATACAACCTCTTATACCAAGTCTTCAACACCTGGTCAGATGTTGCGTTGGCGAGATGTGGGATCGCCCGTCTCTCATGTTGGGTGGTGTTGGCTATGGGACTGCCCTCGACTACAATCACAACTACTGGCGAGACCTATTGCCCATGTGGCCTGATCCCCCCCGCCTCTTCGTCCTCTCCCATAAGAACACCATCAACAAGGTCGTGGCCACACTCCAGCTCGAATTCCCCACGACCGGGCAAGCGGCTCTAACCTGCGAGATAGTCAACCTGATGGTGCTGCCGACATCCCAATACCGAGCGCTGGACTGGATCCTCGTCACGTATGCAATGAAAATCTGCATGTACATGGAAAGGACACAGATCACGGCTCATGCCGACTCCCAGTCGGTCCATGAGCTATTGCTGCAAAAAGGTTTCACCACCCCGTGGCTTTGTAAGCTGTATGCAGTGAACCTGAATGGCCGAAACATATACCACTGGTTCTACACGAAGACATTGGCGAGTGAAACACGGTCCGGACTGACAGGCCCGACGATTACACAAAGGGCTCCAGTGGGACACAGACCGGCATATCCAGCGAATACGGGAGAAGCTCCAACGGGACCCGGACTGGCAGACCCAACGGACACAGGAGAGGTTCAAGTGAAAACCTCACCGTCAGATACATCTGTTCCGAGGCAAGGATGGATAGATGCGCGCACAAAACAGCAGGAATAAGCACCATTGAATGTCCGATTGCGAGATGATGGAATATCTCACGAAGTATTGTCCTCAGACCAGCATTGTTTTATAGCGATTTGTCTTCATAGCATTACATAAAAGCTTCATAGCGACATATGAATACTGATATTAATCCATAACAACTGTAGCCTTAGCCTTGTCGACGGGAGTTCAAACGGCATGTGGCGTGTGGCGTATGGCGTGTAACATAAGTATGTAACGCTGTGATATATGGCTCTGATGATTACTTGGTCACTGCATATCATTGGAGTACAGAGTATGCAAGTCTTGGACTGTGAAGCGCTTTCGTCAGACATGCATATATGGAGTGGGTTGTGCGGAGAATGTGACAGCCAAGCCAGTCCCCAGATCCAGCATTGCCGTCATCGTCGGCGATAGGAAATAAGACGGACAATCACCGCGAAGATCTATTAAAACAACATACACGGTGAGATTAATGTGGACATATGCAGTGAATCTGTTCCTATATTAGAACCGTCCGGGTCACACCTTTATCGTTCGCTGGAACCTACCTCTCTATCTTCTCTTGTTTTGGTTGAACCGCTGACCGAGCCCCCCCCCCTGATACTCACACCATTCACTGATCAACACACAATCTTCCTTGAACAGCATGTCACTCACTCAATTCCTTGCCTCAGCGCCCGAGCCGCCCACCGCGCTCGGCCGCCTGCGCATCCTGTCGCCCAACGCCGCCGTGCGCGTGTCGCCGCTGCAGCTCGGCGCCATGTCCATCGGCGACGCCTGGACCGACTTCATGGGATCCATGGACAAGGCGGCGTCCTTCAAGCTGCTCGACGCCTTCGTTGCGGCGGGCGGCAACTTCATCGACACGGCCAACAGCTACCAGAACGAGCAGTCGGAGCAGTGGCTCGGCGCGTGGATGGCGGCGCGCGGCAACCGCGACAGCCTGGTGCTGGCCACCAAGTACACGAGCGACTACCAGAGCTACGCCCTGGGCAAGGGGCCCCAGGCCGCCAACCACACGGGCAACTCGCGCCGCACCCTGCGCAACAGTGTGCGTGACTCGCTGGCCAAGCTGGGGACGGACTACATCGACATCCTGTACCTGCACTGGTGGGACTACACGACGTCCATCAAGGAGGTCATGGACAGCCTGCACATGCTCGTCGAGCAGGGCAAGGTCCTGTACCTGGGCATCAGCGACACCCCGGCCTGGGTGGTGGCGGCGGCCAACACGTACGCCGTGGAGCAGGGCAAGACGCCCTTCAGCATCTACCAGGGCCGCTGGAACGTCATGCTGCGGGACATGGAGAGAGACATCATCCCCATGGCTCGCCACTTTGGCATGGCGCTCGCTCCGTAAGTCTCTCCCCAGGCAACCCCCTTTTTAGACAGGCCCCGAAACATTCGCTTGCACGTAACTTGAAATCCTGCTGACCAGTGAAAAATTAAACAGATGGGACGTCCTGGGCGGCGGGAAATTCCAGACCAAAGCGGAACTAGAACGCCGCAAGAACGCGGGCGAGGGCCTGCGCAGCCTGTACAACGAGGGCAAGCAGAGCGACGACGAGGCGCGGATGAGCGAGGCGCTGGCGCAGGTGGCGGCCGAGCACGGCACCGAGTCGGTGACGGCCATCGCGCTGGCCTACGTGCGGTCCAAGGCCGACCACGTGTTCCCGCTGGTGGGCGGGCGCAAGGTCGAGCACCTGCAGCAGAACATTGCGGCGCTGAGCATCGAACTGACGCCGGCGCAGATCGCCTTCCTCGAGGGCGTGAAGCCGTTCGCGCCGGGCTTCCCCCACGACTTCCTGGGCCCGGATCCCAACGTCGCGGGGAGCAGCGCCCGCTTGAACCGCGCGG
This sequence comes from Apiospora malaysiana, assembly GCA_006508115.1. Classification (NCBI taxonomy): domain Eukaryota; kingdom Fungi; phylum Ascomycota; class Sordariomycetes; order Amphisphaeriales; family Apiosporaceae; genus Apiospora; species Apiospora malaysiana. Next base: position 1,945,166 of record QUSE01000039.1, on the reverse strand, counting down.
CCGTCACGGACTTCCCCAACGCGCGCCAGCCTAGCTCGGTTTAGAAGGGCTGTTTTCTGTTGACCACCTGCAATTATGGATAGATGAGCAACCGGCATGGGAAAGAGAGATTAAAAGTTTTTGAAGGGGTGGAGGAGAACAATCTGTAGAAACCCTGATTTATGTAGCTCAAGTACCCAAAGCCATGCATATTTCAACGTCAGGTGATCGAGTGGCAAATCGATTGCCGACATGTTCATCTACATTCTTCACTTCAAACAATTTCAGTGTGATATCGACTAAACGACACCCTGCAGGGAAAGTTCGCCCGTGGATGTGCAGCTCCTGCTTCGACCAAGTGCGCCTTCTCGAAATCCACATGTGTCAAGTCCATCTTGTTATTCCCGTCCATCTCGTCGTAGCATTCCTTAATGTCGAATTCTCGGGCCAACAGGACCAGAAACGCCTTCACCTCCTTCATGACGAGCTGCTGTCCCGTGCACAGGCGCGGGCCGTACTCGAACGGCCTCCAGGCGCCCCTGACCGGATACAGTTCGTGTCCGGGCTCCACCAGGAACCGCTCCGGCAGGAAATCCAGGGGCCGCACCCATGCTTTGGGGTTACGCTGGATCGCGTAGTGCAGCATCTGGACGGAGCAGCCCTCGGTCGGGAACTCGTTGCCTTGCTCGTCGCGGAGCACCAAGTCGCGGTGACCGTGGCGGATGCCATTGGCGGCCGGGAACAGGCGCATGGTTTCCTTGATGACGGCGGTGGTGTAGGGGAGCGAGCTGAGAATGGCCGGGTTCTCACTGATGGTGTCCATGGCTGAGTCAACGTTCGCCCCGAGAACCTGGTCGTGCTCTGCGCGCATTTTGCTCAGCACCTCCGGGTGTTTCCAGATGGTGTAGCAGCAGTAGGCCATGGTTGATGCGGTCGAGTCGTAGCCTGCGAAGAAGAACATGCGCATCTGGGAACATAGCGTCTTCGTGAAGCTGGCGCTCACATCATCCCGCGATGAGTCCGTGCTGTTTTGTGCCATGTATGACTCGAGCGCAACGTCCAACAACGACTTGAACTCGTTCTGCTCGTCTCGTGTCTTCTCTAAACGGCAGGCTTGTACTCTGGCATCTATCTGCGCCTTGATGTGGTTGTTGAGAATACGGCTGTTGTTCCACATGTTGAATTTCTTTAGAGGATTCAGCTGGCCTAGATTGTCCAGAGGGTTGTTGATGGCGAACTTCAGTTGCAGCTGTCGTATCATAGTTTCGGCGAGCGGGTGCGAGCCATGCTGGGTACCCAGATCCGCGTTGAGCACCAGCTTGCCGATGACGTCGTTCATCATCGAGAGCACCAACGGTTCGAGGGGGAACATGTCGCTTCCGTCGCTGCCGCCCTTGGTGGCCCTCTCCCGGAGTTTCTCGCGGAAGGTGGTCATCTGGCCGACGATGAAGGGTATCGACGCGTCGAGGTTCTGGTTGCTGAAGAAGGGTAAGAAGTGATCGCGGTCACGTTTCCACGTGGCGCCATTCTGGGTGAACAGAGAGGGGCCGTTGGTAATGGGATGGAACCAGGCGTAGAGCTCCTCGGGCTTGTAAGCGCCGACAATAGGGTGCTCGACGACCTGGGTGGCCAGGCTCGGATCCGTCACGACCAGCATGGGCCAAGCCATAGGGGTGAGGTCGATATAGTAGGCGCCCTGGGGCGCATACTTGGTGGCTATCCGGTTCAGGATGTAAGCGCTATGGGCTCCTGGGGGTAGCTCGTCCACAGCAGCCTTTGCTTCTAGGAGATGGCCCAAGAGGATGTTGAAGGGCGGCATTGGCTGGTGACCGGGATCAGACATTGTGTAAGTATCGGCACATCCGACTTGGAAGGACTTAACCTACCTTGGCTTGTTTGTTGAGTCTCTGCATGAGACATCTCTTCTTCCACGTGTCTGCCAGAAAGGACACAGTCTGCAGGAGAACCACAGCTACGAGCGTGCCAATGCAGGCATTGGTCAAAAGGAGCGAGGTCGCCATGACGCCGTTCGCGTCCTGATGGCACGACAGTAGCTTGCGAAATGAAGTCTCTCCTTGGGTCTTGGATCTGGATCAATTTGGCGCCGGAAGATCAGCTTGAGGCCTTCTCGATGCAAACAAGGTTCAACAGCAGTGTAAACAGTGCAACCCTGCTGTCGCCAAAACCTTAAGTGGGTAGAACCGAATAACCGGGGCGGATATTGCCCACCATCCATTTCACCCGTCCATTTTACCCACTAACCTTCCAGTAGCCTTCACTACTTACGGCGTAAAAGGAGCGTCTATCGCCATCTACCACTACTGCTTACTGCTAAATGGGGACATTGATGCCAACTAACCTAGTGGTACATCGTCTTCTCTTTACATAATCTTGCAGTCTTCGCGCCTAGTCCCTCTTCCCTAGTGTACGGTACCGCGTTTGCATCCTCGTTCACGTCAAAGGGCCAGAATCTCCGACAACCAGACGAACACCCCGATACGGGTTTGAAACATCTTGCCGATCTCTTCGTCTGTGCGGGCTCTTGGGCTTCGGCAGGACCTGGTAACCGGGAAAACCTAAATACAAGCAATCGACCGCAGTGTCGGGTATGAGTGCGTTGCATCACGTCGGCGGTCATGATATGGGGACCAAGTACGCATCCCTGGCAGCACCGTCGACTACCCCTGAAGTTCTCGGCGAACAACGTACCCAGGATGCTGAATTACTGGCAGTGCTCTGAGCCGAACCCACCGCCGGCCAAAGCTGAATAGCCGCTGGTAGTGATCGGCTGCATCTTGTGACTTTTGGCCAGCCGCTCGACTTCCTTAACAAAAGAAAACGCTTGGTAGAGGCGGGTAGAAGGAACTCTTACAATAAAGCTGCATGTCCCTCCTAATCACCCATGGTGGCTCGGGGTATGGGCGTCCCCTTTCAAGTGAACCACTGCTAGTTCACGTACCCGCACCTTCCACACCACACCCTACATGCGTGAAATCACCATATTATGTCATTCAAGATGTTTGAAGGGTTTTGATTGGGTCCGGGTCTACCCCGATATCCGCGCCCGCAGTGTTCCCGGCCAAGCGCACTCCCTTCACCTGAAAATGGGATTCAGTTGCGCCATCAGCCGCTCATGATCGACACCAGTAGCCTCTTCTGCAGCCAAGGCGGCATAGATTCGAAGCGGAGACGGACGGACACAACCTTCACGCCTTCGTCAATTTCATCTTTCTCCCTGAAGTTGAAGCCTCTGGACCTGCCCTTGAAAGCGAAACACTCGAACACGGTCTCGTTGAAGTCGCCGCAGCAGAGTGGCCACGAGTGCTACCATCACGCAGGCGTTGCGTTCGTTGCACACGTACTATGCCGCAAGCCGTGTATGGCAATGGAAATGCAGTTGATCCATTGAAAACCTTTGGCGTCGTTCAACCTTGGATACCTTGGAATCACAAAACGGACGCCCAACTAACTATGCAGCTGCAAAGCAATATAAGGTACAACAGATGTGGGATGCAACTGAATATGTCCACATCCACCCCGTTGTGAGACATGCATTCGATTCGGGACGTGTGCAACAGAGAATGAGCCAGTTGACTGCTCGATTCAGCAGACAGGCAGGTTGCTTGTAAGGTATGCGAACGGTGACTGGTGTTGCAAGCCCTATTACAGCCGCAAAAATGCATGATTGTATAGCGTTGTACTTCCCCGGTCGTGTAGGTAGGAGCCCGAGTATTGTCATAGATTTCCACACATACTGTGCGCTGCACTCGATCGACACGGCGTTCATACTGGTAGTAACCACCGCCATCATGACGGACCGGATTTGGTCCTCGATCACAGGAACACAGCTCTACTTAAAGACACCCACACTCACTGGTGTCCCAGATTCCAAAATAGCAACCAACCCAGTCCTGCCCCCCCCCTCTCGTATTCAGCCCATTATGCCGCCCAAGAAGCATGCTCCCAACGGGACTGCTGGTTCCCAGAGAAGGTCTGAGAACACGGCTTACAATACAACTTCAACCCATGAAGACAAGTCTCACCAGATCATCTCATCGTACTTCATAGGACCTCAGGCCGAGAACCTGGGCTACTTCAAGGAGAATATCCATGCTATCCTAGACGAGCTCGAGAAAGCTCGACACAACTATTTCCCAGGCGACGGGGTACGTATCGGACCAGTTCCTGTATCATGACCTTCCGTGGGATACTAACGTAACTCAAATGGTATAATTAGAAATTCATCAGCGAAAAGACGCAACAGACCAAAGCTTTCATCCGGTCCAAGGATAATCTCAAGAATGCCGTCCGAAAGGCGTCCAGCATCATTGCCCGAGCCAGCATCCCGTTCTGGTCTCCTCGCTACCAGGCCCATATGTGCACCGATCTGAGCATGGCATCGCTTCTGGGCTACTTTATGACCATGTTATACAATCCCAACAATGTCGCCATTGAAGCCAGCCCCGTCTCGACCGTGGCAGAGATCGAAGTCGGAGAGCAGCTGTGTCAGCTCTTTGGCTACAACATTCACGAGGACAATACTGAGGCTCCTACAGCATGGGGCCATGTGACCTGTGGCGGTTCAGTGGCCAATCTTGAATCCATCTGGGTCGGTATGTTCTGAACACAGCTAATACCTACATCAAATCACTGGGATACTTACAATATCAAAGCTCGGAACATGAAGTTCTACCCACTCGCACTCCGCAAAGCCTTCGATCCCGACCAAAAGCTCAACTTCCTTGCTGACAACTTCTACGTCGAGACTTGCAAGGGAGAGCGCAAGCTTTTCGCCCGCTTATCGAATTGGGAACTGCTGAACCTGAAGCCATCCGACATCCTTGACCTCCCAGACAGACTCTACCAGGAGCATGGCGTGTCTAACAAATTCATCTCAGAAGTCATGAACGAATTCAATATCCAGTCTACGGGGAAGGACGAGTTGGAGAGGGAGCTGGGCTTAACGAAGCCATGCCAATATATGCTGTCCAACACTCGACACTACTCTTGGCCTAAAGGAGCTGGTGAGTCTATCATCCTGCCAAATAATTGTAGCTAGGCGCTGATAAAGATAGCCATCTGCGGCTTGGGCTCTGACAACGTGGTCGGCATCCCTGTGGACCTAGGCGCGCGTCTCGACTTGGGAGAGCTTGAGAAGAGGCTGAGGCGCAATCTGGAAGAGAAACAGCCCGTCCTGGCCGTTGTAGCAATCATTGGCTCAACTGAAGGTGAGAAGGCCATTCGCCGTAATATGAAACTTGCCGTACATGAGCTGACTATCATCATCTTGTTTGAAGAGGGTGCCGTCGATAGACTCAGTGGCATTCTCGCCCTACGCAAGCAGCTCCAATCCGAGGGTCTGTCTTTCCTGGTCCACGCCGACGCTGCCTGGGGAGGATATTTCTGCTCCATGCTGCCCAAGGACTACCAGCCCGGGGATTGTACCAATCTTCCCACCGAGATGGGTACCGCCGACGGGTTCGTCCCCGACGCGAGCCTGCGTGTCGAAACCCAGGAGGATCTGTACGCCATGCGGTTTGCTGACTCAATTACCGTGGACCCCCACAAAGCCGGCTACATCCCTTACCCTGCCGGTGGACTCTGTTATCGGGACGGACGTATGCGCTTCCTGGTCACTTGGACATGTCCTTATGTAGCGCATGGCTCTACCACAAGCATCGGCGTCTACGGCGTCGAGGGCAGTAAGCCTGGTGCAGCGGCCATGTCAACTTGGCTCGCCAATAAAACAATTGGCCTCAATCCGGACGGTTATGGCGCTCTCCTAGGAGAGGTAACGTGGACTTGCACAAGAGTATGTATAACCTAGCCCCTTTTTGTTGCTTGGACTGCTGAAGCTGATTACGGCAACATACAGCTGTCGGCAGAATGGGCTGCTCTAACGGACCCAAGTAGCCCCTTTACCTGCGTACCCTTCAACATGCTTCCGTCTGAGTTGAGCAAGCACACCACCGAAGAAAGGGTCCAGGCCGAGAAGGCGCGCATCCGGAGCGAAATCGTCGACAAGACCAACGCCGAGATCACCAGAGAGGACGTGACCCGCCGCGACGAGGACAAGGCCATGAAACTCATGCGGGAGCTGGGATCCGACCTCAATATCAACGCCTTCGCACTCAATTTCCGCTACGAGGACGGGACTCTGAACGAGGACATCGAGGAGGCCAACTACCTCATGCAGCGCGTTATTAGCGCCCTGTCAGTCGAGAGCCCCACCGATCGTCCCGCTGAGATCCCCCTTTTCCTCACCTCGACCGAGTTTTCGGACGAGTTGTACGGCGAGTGCAAGAGGAACTTTGTCAAGCGGCTCGGCCTCGCGCCCAGCACGCAGGACCTAATGGTGCTTCGAAACGTCGTCATGTCGCCTTTCCCCACTGACCAGAACTTCATACGCGACCTTGCTGGTATCTTCTACGACGTTGTCGCAAAAGAGACCGAGGTTCGTTTTCTTGTTCAAAATACTCTTTGACGCCTGGTCGGACTTACTAACAACTGACACTATACAGACTGTTCGACAGCGCAACAAGCTGGCCCCTGATATCCACAAGTTCCTTATACAAGGAATAACAAAGATTTACCTGGTTCACTTGCCCATGTTCCATGTTGCCAATCATCGCCAGCAGCTCATAGTATCAGCCAGCTTCAACGAGGCTGCCAAAACCAAGTACGATGCCTTGAAGAGGAGCAATCCGACCGAGCCCTTGATTCTCGTCACGAAGCAGAAGATCTTGCTCAAGCACGTGGTGGAACGCAACGGCAGGTTCAAAGCACAGATCATGACCCAAGCATCGTATGTACCTCCCAACTCGCTCCCCGCTTGGATTCCATTAGGTAACACGGACATAACCTGGTTTGCGACAGTGATACTGATATGAACTGCAACAGGGGCATAGTTCTTCAGGATGTAGACGTGTCCTTGGAGGCAAAGGTGGTGAGCCGACCACTGAACTCCAAGTTTCGTCTCGAGAAGTATCCCGATGCGTATATGCCATTTTACCTCTATGGCTCTGGTAAGTCTTGTTCTTGTTCTTATCTGTTTCACTAGTTCAAAAATCCAAGGCGGTGTAGCACAGAAACTGATGATGGAGATAACCTGCAGCGAAAGAAGCCAACATTGACCACGTCATTGTTCGCGCGCCCAACACGCAGCTGTCGGCGGGCCGCTGCACGCTCGATTTCTACCATGAAGTGGACAATGCCATCTGGGACCATGATCTGATTCTGCTCATGGAAAATGTCCGCGAGGAGCCCATGCAGCCGTTCCCACCCAACAGTGACATCGGCAGCAAGAACGGCGCCATAGTTGCCCACGAAAGCTACCATGTACATGCAAAGAAGGCGGCCAAGCAGCAGGGGACCAACGGTCGCATGAGCATCGGAGTTAAAGCCGGCAGGCTCGACGTCGTAAAGCAGGAGGACGGTGTCTTTGATCCTGAGAACGATCCCTACAAAGAGGTAATCACCCGTGCCAGGGGTCACCCGAGCGATGCCCATGATGGCCAGAACGGTAACAGCAGCGACGCCCACGAGGAAGACAGCGCGCCGCGCCTGCACACCGCGGCGCGGGTGGTCAACTCGGAGACCCGGAGCGGGTCCGCGCGGGGGTCCCAGTTCTTCTTCCGCCCCGGCGCGACGTTCAAGGTCAGCGTCTGGCGGGACGCGCACCGAGCCCACCACGAGATCTTCGACGTCAAGAAGCTGCAGTCATCCGGCAGCTTCGTCGGCCGGGGCACGCTGACGCTGGGGGACAGCGTGTTCGTTGACAGCGAGGCCATGAACGCGGACCGGTTCAAGAAGGTCGAGAAGATTGACGAGTGGCGACACGAGTTTGCGCAGATTGGCAAGGAGCTGGTGTGAGAAGCTGAGCTGGGCTGGTGAGCCCAAGACCTTGGCTTACTTTCTAGGAAAGTTTCTTGCTGGGAGTGAAGGAAGTAATGCAATTCGGGTTGAAACTGTTCTCTTAAACCAAAAAGTACTTAAAGTGCATGGCGAACGAGAGCTTCCATTCATTGGCTATGTACCTCAGGGATCGTACCGTATTGCCTCCGCACTTATGTAAGACTTCGCCTCCGTATCCGTATACTATCCATTATCTATTCGAGTTGACATTGACAATTACCCCGATAAAGACCCCTTTGTGTTATTGATGGCATTAAAACTCAAGTATTTGAATTCACATTCTCAACATGTTATCTACATTTTTTGCCTTGCTCGGTCTTGTGTGGATTCTCTCCATCTTGCTGGGTCTCGTAAAGTTCATCAGACTGTATTTCTTAGCCCCTTCAAAGTTACACCGCTACGTATACCGTAGCACCGTCAGCGATGGCGTCCTCCAGACACCCAAGGAGCCCTGGGCCGTCGTGACCGGCGCCTCAGACGGCATCGGCCGCTTCCTAGCCGCCGAGCTCGCCGCCGCCGGCCTCAACGTCGTCCTGCACGGCCGCAGCGCCGCCAAGCTCGAGAAAGTCCAGGCGTCGCTGCAAAGCACCTACCCAGCACGCTCGTTCCGCCTGCTCGTAGCGGATGCCAGCCTCGTACGCGGCGCTGCCCATTTCGCCGACGACTTTAATAACAAGGAAGATGACGATGGGACCCAGGTCGATTTCGCAAACATGTACAACAACGTCCTGCGCGACCTGCACATTACCGTCCTCATCAACAACGTCGGCGGCGGCATCAAGAACCCGCTCATGGGCGACTTCCTCGCCTACACGGCGCGCCAGAACGCCGAGGCCGCGAGCAAGGAGTCGCTGTTCGCGCTGCACCTGACGCACGCCCTGCTGCCCCAGCTCCGGAGGAACGGCCCCGGGGGCGCCCTCGTCGTCGGCGTGGGTTCCATGGCCGATGCGGGCATGCCGCTCGCGGCGGTATACTCAGCGAGTAAGGCGTTCAACAAGACGCTGCTTGCGTGTCTCGCGCTGGAGGAAAGGTTGGACAGACGTGGCGGCGGAAGAAACGGAAACAACCATCGTAAGAAGGACGGCGGCGGCAGTAGTAGTAGTAGGGGCGAGGTGGAGATCATGCACGTCCGGCTCGGGGACGTGACGGACGTCACTTGGCGTCGGGGTGCGTCGTCGCTGCTCATGCCCGATGCCCGGACCGCTGCGCGTGCCATCCTGGCGCGCGTCGGGTGCGGGTGCAGCGTAGTGACGGCGTACTGGGGACACGAGCTTCTGGGCGTGGGCTTAGAGTTGCTTCCCATTTGGCTGCGTGAAAGGTTCCTGCTGTCTATGATGAGCGGCTACCGGGAGTCCATGGAGCACAAGGGCGGGGACGCATCGGCCTCAATAATAGGCAGCGGATTCTTTTAAGGATCACCTGGTTTATCCATGTGCCAGACAAAGGAGGAGAAGGGATGATTTCATATAGCACACAGAATACAACAGAGGTATATGTAAATGGTAGAAAACTGGTATAACTATGAATCGATGTCGAAATATAACGCCTTACTAGGGTACAATCTCACCGATCATTAGATCATCAAGTGTAAATCATCGCTGGAAACCTGGGAAAGAGCTTATCCAAGATGAGGAGACATCCCGTCTCATCCCATCCCATCCCATCACCTTTTGTGTTTTGTTCTTATACTTCGTTGCTAGGATAGGCGACCTTGGTGGTCGATCCGAACTCCTCCTTCATCGTCCGCACGCTCACGAACCTCGTCAGGAAGTCGGCACTTCCGGCCTTGTCGTTGGTGCCGGACGCACGGGCGCCGCCGAATGGCTGCTGGCCGACCACGGCACCGGTGCTCTTGCAGTTGATGTAGAAGTTGCCGGCCGAGTTGCGCAGGGCCTCCTCGGCGGTGCGGATGACTTGTCTGTCCTGTGCGAAGACGGATCCCGTCAGGCCGTACTCGCCTGTCGAGTCGACCACTTTGCAGATGTTCTCGAAGGAGTTGGGAGCGGCGTCGTCATAGACATGAATGGTGAGGACCGGGCCGAAGAGCTCAGTGGACAAGAGCTTGTGGTTGGGGTCGCTGGTTGCGTACACAGTGGGGTGGATGAAATAGCCCTTGCTCTCGTCGTACTTGCCACCCACGAGAAGCTCGAGCTTGCTGTCGTTCTTGGCCTCGTCAATGACGCCCGAGAGCTTCTTGAAGCTGTTGGCGTGGATGACTGGTCCGCAGAAATTACCGTGCTCTGAGGGCTCGCCAATTTTCAGAGCCTCGACCTCGGAAACAAGATGCGATTTGAAGTCGGACCAGACGGACTTGGGTACGTAAGCTCGGCTGGTAGCACTGCACTTCTGTCCCTGGAACTCGAAGGCGCCACGGACGGTCTGAACAGCAGCATTGCGGATATCAGCAGTGTTGTGAACCAAGTGGAAGTTCTTGCCACCAGTCTCGCCAACAATGCGCGGGTAGCTCTTGTACCTGCCCTCGGCGGTACCTTGACCAATCTGTCCATAGAGCTTGCGGAAGATTGCCGTGCTGCCGGTGTAATGTAGAGAGGCAAAGTCCTTGTGGGCAAGAATCGTCTTGGTAACCTCCTCAGGGGGGCCAGGCACAAACTGGACAACGTCCTTGGGCAGACCAGCCTCGATAAGGATCTGGTAGAGCAGCCAGTTCGAGGCAATGGCAAAGTCGGACGGCTTCCAAACGACAACATTACCCAGGAGGGCGGGGGCGCCAATAAGGTTACCGGCAATTGCGGTGAAGTTAAAGGGGCTGATGGCATACACGAAGCCTTCGAGGGGTCGGTACTCGACCCGGTTCCAGACACCAGGGGAGTTGTGCTGAGGCTGCTGGGCATACAGCTCCTCGGCGTATGCTACGTTGAAACGGAAGAAGTCGGCCAACTCAGCAGCCGCGTCAATCTCGGCCTGCCAGGCATTCTTGCCCTGACCCAGCATGGTGGCGGCCATGATATCGTATCGGTACTTGCCAGAGATCAAGTCTGCCGCCTTGAGGAAGACGGCTGCACGGTCGGCAAAGGGCAACGCCGCCCACGCGGGCTTGGCTGCAAGAGCGGCCTCGATGGCATTGTTCACGTCTGCTGGGCTAGCCAGGGAGTATGAAGCCACAGTTTGTGAATGATCTGAGGGGTTCTTCTGGGTCGCGGTCTGCGAGGATTTGATCTAAGGAGAGTGTTAGGGGGGCCGCTAATTTTAGCAGATTTAGTGGGGTACTCTATAAATCATACCTCTTTACCTCCAATGACCAGAGGCACTTCCAGGGGGAGACTCTTCTTCATGGACTCGTAGGAAGCTGTTAGGCCTGCCCGTTGTGATGAGCCCTTGGCATAGTGGTGCTATATTCAATAGTCAGTATGGGTGGTATACCGAACTGTCTGAGTTGCTCGTGTAACTTACGTTGGGCTCGTTGAAGACCTTGGGAGTCTGGAAAGATGCTATTTGGACAGGCCTCGAGCTGGTTGTGCTCAAGGCTCGGGCGCAAGTGAATGTGGAAGGGATCTGTCGGCGCAGGCCGCATCTGGCTGGCGCTTGCAATCTGGGGGTGGTCTGCAATGCCCGTACGGCTTGCAGGCTTGGAGATCCTCTTAACCCCGCCATGTTGGTGGATGTGGGTGAAGTAAGTGACTGACGATGGAGAAACGGAAGGTCGTAGGCTGGAGGGAGAGGCTCGCACAACGCCCGCAATGTATCAGAATATCAGGGTATGAGAATGGGTTACAATGGAAGACCTTTAGTTTGCTCCTCGTCTCGAAATAACTGCATATCAAATAGGATCACTGTTGCTTTTGAATGCAGTCACAAGATAGTACTAGAAGGACTTCAGTTGAATGGCTCGCTTTGTCGCGGCATTGTGCGGGGCTCCTATCGCCCATTGGAATTGGCCAATGACGCTACCCTGGCAGCCCTGGCAGCCCTGGCCCAGACCGATAACCACTGTGGGGTAGCCCAGTGGGAGCCCAGTGGGAGCCCAGTGGGAGCCGAGCTCGGGATATGCACTACGGGAGCAGGCCAAGGAGCCCTGGTGTGCTTTGGAATTCTAACTGTATACGATTCAGCAACTCCTATCATCGGACCCAGTTCTCGTGCATGGTTGGGGAACTTCTTCATGTGCTTGCTAGACCATCATTTCAGTTCGGCATAAGTCGGTTCACGCCGAGTAGGGTCTCTGCCATGTGGAGTCAATTATTAGGTTATCTGTTACTACCAGCCCGGTCGAATATGGACCTGATAAAGGAGTCGCTTGAGATACCTACTGGTTTACACCTTGGATTATTATCATGGTTGCTTGCTTGATTGATTGCATCCCACAATCCCAATTTAACAAAGCTCCCGCGTCATGATGAGATGGCTGCTCTCGTAGTCCCTGGATTGGATAGTCGAAATCGAATGAAATATGTATTTGCCGACACTGTCTCGGCGAGATGTCCTGGAAGACTGACTACAAAAGCCGCTTTGAAAGAAATACATCTAAAAGGGGGCAGGCCTTTGTGCTTTAGCACTACATCAAGTCCCACGTCATTACCCCTACTACGATCAAGAACGAAGCAACCAACACATTAAACCAGGCAGCGCGCCCTTCGGTACTCTCTAAGCCAGAGCTGGGTATCATCAACTCCTCTCTCTCCTGTAGCATTAGGGTCATGTAAAACCTTCAAAACTACTGGGAATCATCCGTCACCGTAAACCCTCATGACTCCCGCCTCTTCATCGAAATTACACAACTGGATCAGCATGATTGTACAAACCGCAAGGATACCAGCGCTACTGGCTAGCTCGGCGGACTGAAGGTTCCGCGCTCCTGGCAGGCTGGGTACCAGGTCTCTCTGAGCCACCCGTTCGCGACACGTGAGAACGAATGGAGCGAGCCTTGTGGCTTGCGTACTTTCCGGCCTCGTAGTTGAGCGCCGGAATCGTCAGGCCATAGGGCTGCGTGAGACCCTCCGCATTGTGTTGGTCGATCTCGACGCGGATGCAGCAATCAAGGGATCCATCGTTACCCTTGCCATGAGTCTCGAGGCGCGAGGCTTTGTGGTCAGTTCCCGCGTTGCGTTCTCCTTTATGCAGGAAACCATGGCCATCCTTCCCCTCGAATTCGTTTCCGGTAGCAGCAGCAGTCTCCGCGTCACCGTTGGACGTCGCTGCGCGGTTGTTGGGCGAGTTCTCGGTTAGGATAGCAAAGTTTCGGCTCGGCATTGTTACATGGTTTGAGCTGGCCGTCTTGTTGGTGTCACCCGGATCCTTGTTGAAGAGGTTCATCAGAGTCTCGTCTGTATCATGGTTGAGATGGTGAATCTTGTTGCGTCTAGCAAGGAGATTCGCGATCGCATTAGGCGGCGGCTTGTTGACAATAGCCGACGAGACCACATTGACGATGTATCGATGGTCTTCCTCGGCAGGAATGTTCAACTTGGGGTTGGAATAAAATCGTCCCAAAGCAGCCAGATGAACGTCACCACCCAGAATCGTAACTCGGACCGAGTGCTCAGCAGCGACACCTTGGAGACGCTCAATGAAAGTGTTACGCTCCTTTTTGTGGGTTTTGGCTGTGTAATGATCGTCCAGGTCATCAAGGAGGTCGACACTTCCGTCGAAATGGTTAAATACACCACCACCTTTGCACGTATATTAGCCTCGGAAGCGAATAAGTTGCAGTATATCATTTACTCACCAAAACCGAAACGCCTGTTCAGGAACTTGATCGGGGCAATCAGTGGGCTTGAGAAAATATTCTCCAACCAAGTAAGACGCTATATATAATCAGTAACAGCTCAAGGCGGTGGGCACGGTAGACTTACAGGATAGGCAATGGGAATTCCGAGAAGGACGATTAAATGCTTGTACCCTTGACCGGTTTGTTCGGCATTCGAAAGCTCCTGCTTGAGTCGGTTAAAGATCATATCATACGTCTCAGGGTAGTTGACCTGATGGCGGGTTCGCTCTGTTCGGGCGTCGACGCCCACAAAGGCGATTCTGGCTCCCAGCCTAGCAAACATATTCATCGAATGCTCGGCAACATAAGGACCTGGCTGCTTGCCAATTATATAGCCTTGTTTCGTATCAAGAGTTTGCTTGGCGACAAACGTGTCCTGGAGCTGAGCATGGTCGGCATTATCGCCCGCCTCCATTGTCTGCGGTGCGTCTGTGGTATAGGTCGACGATGGCGGAGCAAGATGGTGCTGAAACAACATGTAGTATTTGTGGGCGGTACCACCAATGCCACGGAACACATCGCACTTCATGAAGTCGTTGACGTAAGATCCAAATCCATCAATGATATCATGATCGTCCCAGATATTCAGTGCCGGGATCTGTCCATTGGCGGTCGCAAATGGCTCAGTCGAGTACCATCGGATATAGTTGTTGAGGTAGTAATCGTCACAGGCCTTTCGAAGGGACTCCGGGAAAGGATAGTCTCTTCGCGCCTTGGGGTTTCCAATGTCTGTCCAAGCTCGAAGAGGTCCGTCAACTCGAATCCCGTCGTTGTAGATCTGATCACCGCCGCCGATCATAACGTGGAAGGGATTCTCAGCATGACGACGTTGGACGTCGTTCCACAACGCCGCGCCGCTCCAAGCATCCTCATCGGTTCCCACACTGAAGCCGTTGCACGAATGGAACATCATACGCATCGACTCGCTAGCAGCTGGCACAAAGAAGTAATTGACCTTGGGTTTCGTCTGGCTCTCGTAACGTACATCGGCAATCGAGTAGGCCCACTTAGTCTCGGTGTCGTGAATATCGCAAGCCAGAGGAAATTGCCAGAAGGTGTTTCGAGGATCCGAGTACAAACAGTTACCCGTGACATCAGTGCCGTGGTCACTCCGGATACCATTCGGGTCATTCGCCAGGGCCGACTCGGCACCGTTTGCTTCGGCCCCTTCTCCCGTAAGTCCTTGTTGCGGATGGTGGGCTGTCTCGACACGTCCAACGTTCAGAACAGGCTTGAAATCTTGCGTCTTGCCTCCGCCTTTGGTGACGATCAGAACACTACCGTACCAGATACCATTTTCCATGTGTCGGAAGTTGATCAGAGGACCGCAGACAACCTCCTTGCCATCGTTGGTCGCGGCAGCGCCCACGGCGCCATCGTTGACACCATTAGTATCGCCAATTACGATGGGCTTGAAATTCCCCGTGCCCTGTGTTGATGGCCGGTCTCCTTCCACCCTGTTCTTGTTGAGGAAGCTGCTCAGATCCTGGGTATCGGCGCTCGCGAGTTGCGCATCTCGGGGGACAACGTGGCGGTGGAATGAAGACGACTCTTGATGTCGCCATTGGCTCGCAGATGCGTACTGGCTCGAGTGGTCAGCCTCGGCCAGGGGATCCCTGTCAGCGTGCGACGACATATCGAGCGTCGCGAAGAATAGAAAACGGTCGCGTGTGAAGCAATTGGGCGTTCTGGATAGGTGCTCGTCGTGAAAATGTCACTGAAGAGAAGACAGTCGGTCACCACGCGCAAAAACAGTTTGAGGTGTTGTCGCGCCGCAGATTGCCAAGATATTGCTTGCGTAAGTAGCTGGCAACTATGATGGGTAACCGTCGCGCTGATCAGCAACTCAGAAGGCTATAGTCCCCAAAAGCCGAAATCACTACAGGAATTACTTCGAACGAGTGGTCGAGAACCGGTGAGATTTGAAGAGGGCGAGCGGCTTAGGGCGTGCCGTTTATATCGAGAAGACGTATGCCAAGACCAAAATATCAGGGCGATTCAGACCAGGGGGGAGCATCCAACTAAAAGGTACCAAAACCGGTGATTCGCAAGTCGGGCCGCATGCAAAATAAGTATGCCACTACTAGGGATACCAGGAAGAGAAAAAAAAAAGATTGCTTCAAAGAATGCAGATGAGGAAACTCAGGCGGGATGTCACGAAGGGCGAAAAGAAAACATAACACCGGAAATACTGCCAAGACGTCGCAACAGCATATAGGTGTTCCTCTGAGTCTCACGATGGCTCGTCACCATAGAGACCGACCAAGAAGGAAGAAACATGATGGGGTTGGTTTCCGTTTCCCATGATCCGCAAACCAAACCCCCCATGCAAAGGCCAATCTGCCAACCCCTGTCCCCTGTCCCCTGTCCGTTTGGTCCCGGAGTGGGCAAGTGGGTTGGTTCCATCCAGGTATGTAGGCAATAGGTATGTGTGTAGCCACGGCTTCCTCGAATCCTCTCTTGACTCTGCAATCTCGGAAAGCAAACATGGTGACCTGGAGGCCTGTCTTCATGCAGCATTCCGTACGACTAATATATAACTACCGTCCCTAATATACATGGTCGTCATCTCGATATTCGTCTTGGTTACGAAGTCAATTGACCGTCTGATCATTGTCTCGTCTCGTCTTGACAGATCTTCAGTCGATGACCTACCTACCTTATCGACTTTGGATTAACCGGTTACAACGAAAACTCGATCAGTTGGGTTGATGATTCTGAATCATATGTACCACCTGCATGTCAGTTAGCGGCGATTGTACGTAGTAGGAGTGAAGTGCTGAATCACCCAGCTGCACCTAAGGCGCGTTATCCTTGCTTGGCTGCTTGGCTCTGCAAAATCTGGGATTAGCTGACAGCTAAGTCGGTTTAAGCGGCATCCTTGTCTTGGGAAGCTTGATTTGGGACGAACCGTTTCTTCTGTTCCAATTGCCCTTGATGGCCATGGGATTTATCAAGATGACAGATGATCATATCAATGTGGATGGTTGAGTCGTTCGTAAGTTCAAGGGGTGCTGATCTATCCACTACATGCGTGTAACAGTTCAGATACAGAGTACGTCCGTAATTCTTATTTGTGAACAAAGTGAGGTCATTTTGAGGCTAGACATTTGGCTAGAAAGGATAGCGTATACAGATACAGGCCGAAAAGATAGTAACATATGGAGATCTGGTTGTCTGATGACTTATTACAGCATTTCAACTGGTTCATCTGCGATACTGACCCCGCCAAACCACTGAAGCTGTAGCGTCTGTCGGAGACGCCCCGGAGCCGTTCCCCGATCGCCAATGGGGACGGTATATTATATGGCTCTTCTATTACCTGATAAGCGCATGCACTCCCTCAAGCTATTACCTCTTTCCCAACTATCAAGTCCCATGTTGGTATCTTGGTGGAATCGAAGTTGCTGCCAAAACGCTCTTCGGCATGCTTCTTCTCAACGTAGCGCATTGCGGCGTCCCTGACTGAGGTCCAATCCGTTCTAGAAGTGCCGAGGGCCTGAGGGTCTGACGCAAGAGCCTCCATTGCTTCCTTGACCCAGCCAACGCAGTTCCAGCCTTGTACATCCGGCCTTATGGGTATGCCACGGAAGATAGCTTGAAGCCGGTCCTGGTCATTGACTTTAGCGACCAGCACACGGACGAGCAGCCTGTTTACTGGGGCCAGCGCAACTTCTACCTCCTCGTACTGCCACATCGACCCGACAACCCCATTTTGAGACCCCACGAAGTTCTTGACGTGAAACTTAGTGCCATCGCTCCCGATCTCATCTTTAGGCCCAACGATAAACGACCAATGGTACCTATGTCGTGATCAATTTCGCATCCGAGTCAGCAGCTATATAAAGTAAAGTTGGACATACTTGTCCTCGAGCTCGGGCATCGTTGGGGCGCCCCCTCGTGCGAATAGGGCGACATACAGTCGCGGTTTGTTCGAGGGCATTAGGCTAAAGCGACGACGGTCAACTCCTTTGTCCGCCCAACATTGAAAACTTCAGGAGACGTAGGTAAAGTTAACCACCAACCGAAAACGGGTGCAATCTGGAATCTTGTTATATCAGAGGTTTACTAACTGCCCAGGTTTACTTTGTCACATTGCGCGTGGCCGCACTTGGCTCCTTCCCTATATGTATCCTGTGATTGGGCGGATGGGGCAAGCTGAAGTGGTGACTCGCCATCACATAATGTGCATGTTACCAGATTATTATACAGCCAGTACTGAAGGACAACAGCACTCTATGTCTCTCTATATTATTTGTCTCTGGATAAGTCGAACCAGAACTCACTGGAGCGCCCTTTCGATTTAGTGACAAGAAGACCCATCCCTGATACCGATGTTGCGAGACTGGCCAGTCTTCCCCTCCTCCCGTCCCCCCATCCTCCCATCCGATCACGAAAGACCTTGTCACATCTTGCACGTCTAGCATATACTTGACGTCCACAGCTCAATGAAGTTTGTGAGGTCAAATGGCTATTTAAGCAACACACTGTACGAATATAGGCACTCTGGAGAAACTACGATATGATATACCTATCACAAGCAGATCCGATGTAAGTGTCGATTTGCTTGTCCACCTCCGGATGCCGGCTGCTAACCAAGGTTAGTTGCAGCTGGGGTAGGGAACGGTGGGCAACAACAGCACTGGGCTGGTTGGCTGGGCAGTTTGGCAGCAGTTTTGGCAGCAGTTTGGCAGTATATTCTACGTCGTACTGGGCACTGGGGGCACTTGGCCCACTGGAACATGGAATTTGCGGGCCCCGGTCCTTCCGCGCTTGAGCCAAAGTTGCTTTTGGGTGCTTCACCTCTTCAGTCTGCCAGGCTCTCTACCGACTCGACGCATGACTTACTGACTGCTTGACGAATGCATTGATGCACTTCCCATCTGGCTGCTTCTGAGACATGCTCCTGTACACATAGGACTACCGGCCTGGAGTTGCACTGTTGAGGTCGTGTCGCAGCTCTCACCTCTCATTTTCTTCTCAAATAGTCACTCGTTACGTCTAATATACCAAAACCATCCTCTTCTGCACTGACTATCGCGACAATACCCTGCCGTACAGTAGCCCCGGTCTCTGATTGACTCGAAATACTTCCACTACAGCAACGCAAAACACACCCAATCGGTCGCGCGAAACTCTGTTCTTGGAGGCATGGCCACTACCCATCAAAGTGCGGCTGACGATGCAGCTCTTCTCGCTTCTCCGACATCGACAGCTCCGGTGGGCCAGCCTGCATTTGTCCAGCCCGAAACTGGGATAAAGGACGTTTTGGTTCTGGCCCCGGGCGTGTCGCTGACTCTGAAAGGCGATTCCCTGGTGATAAAGGGCAAGTCACTGTACTCCAAAAGCTAAAAGCTTAAGTAGACAACAGCCTGACTGACATCTCGAGCCCGGATAGACAAAAGCCTCACGAAGCGACAGCGATCCCGAATTTGCGGCATACCTATCGGCGCTTCGCCCTCCGATTTCGTCGTTCCTTTTCATAATGTGCTCTGGGCCGAGCTCCTTGGCAATGCCATCTTTGTCGATATCGCGACCGTCTCGAAGAAACACACGCGCCCTTTGAAATTCACGTTTGCGATCCACGATGTCTCCGAAGCTGCCATTACCGCATGGATCGAAGAGCTGTTGAGCCGCGCATACGACCGCGCGCAAAAGCGGAAACGAGCCAAGGTGTTGGTCAATCCATACGCTGGGCCCGGAGGCGCGGTCAAGATCTGGGATAACGAGGTGAAACCGATTTTCGACGCCGCGCGCATGACACTCGACATTGTCCAGACTACCTTCTCCGGGCAGGCAGTCAGCGTCTGTCAAGAGCTTAATATCGATGACTACGACACCATTATACTCTGCTCAGGCGATGGACTGCCACACGAGGCCTTCAATGGTCTGGGCAAGAGACCTGATGCGCGTCGCGCCTTGCAACAGCTTGCTGTGGCGCATATTCCTTGCGGTAGCGGCAACGGCATGAGCTGCAATTTGAATGGGACATCCAACCCCAGTTTGGCTGCTCTGGCCATCGTCAAGGGTGTCCGGACGCCTATGGATCTAGTGAGTCTCTCGCAAGGGGACAACCGAATGCTGAGTTTCTTGAGCCAGTCGTTAGGTATCATCGCGGAGGCCGATTTGGGCACAGAGAACATGCGCTGGATGGGTGCTGCTCGGTTCGATGTCGGTGTTGTGCAGAGAATCTTTGCGAAGAAGACCTATCCTTGCGAAATCTCGGTCAAGGTCGAGATGGCAAGCAAGGATGAGATCAAGAGCCATTACAAGAAGGAACACGAGAGTCTTGATTACACCGTACGGAAGGAGGCCATATCTAACGGCCGTGCTGGATCGACCGAGGATGACTCGATGTCTACCTCTGCTGAGAGTGGAGAGGGTCTTCCACCCCTGAAATATGGAACGATCAAGGATAAAGTACCCAGCGACTGGGAAACCGTCACGCTCGAGAATCTGGGGAACTTCTACTGCGGAAATGTGAGTTCTCCCTGTTGATGCCTTCTACTACTCTGTACTAACGGGATCTCAGATGGCTTGGATGGCGCCCAATGCCAATTTCTTCGCCGCAGCCTGCGCCAACGACGGCCTGATGGACCTTGTCACCAACGACGGCAACATATCCGCCTTGAAGTATCTAGACCTAATGACTTCCGTCGAGTCTGGCCACTTCTTCGACAAGCCTGCGACTTCGTACAAGAAAGTGGTGGCGTATCGCATCACGCCACGATCCAAGGAGGGCTATATCAGCGTGGACGGCGAACGTGTGCCTTTCGAGCCGTTCCAGGCCGAAGTGCACCAAGGCCTCGCCACGGTCCTTTCCAAGAACGGAAAGTACGAGGCCCCCGGGCCTACGGGCTGGGAAAACGCCAATATAGCAGCTAAGGACGCGGCAGCGGCAGCGCATTAGTATCTTCGTTTGCGACAGGGTGTTCACATGCCTTTTGCTGTTGTAAAGCTAAGACGAATTAGAAAGAGATGGACGTGAGACGAGCGAGATACCCATATAGAACACGCTTAGTGGAAGGAAACATTTTTTGTTTCCCCCCGAGCCTGTACTTATACCTCCTTTTGGCTTATCAGGTTTACACTTTACACACATAGTATTACTGGGAATAGCATTTGTAAACAGATTCTACTACTAGATCGGAAAAGCGTGTCGCATTTGCATGGATATCTAGACCTCGTGACCTGGAACTCCTGAAACTCCTGACCCAATTCGCATGAAAGAAGAGCCGATGAAGATGCTCTTGGATAATAATGATTCCGGCGATCAATCGTCGAAGCCAGCCCAGCCGTCCTTCTCTTCGGCATCCTTAGCCTCGTCGCCGTCTTCCATGTCTTCGTCCTCGTCTTCGGCCGTCTTCTCGTTCCAAGGTAACCGCTCGTCCGAGAGTCCCTCCTTGGCCCGCGCGCGGCAGGGCTTGCTAGGGCTCTTGATCTGCTTCTCGACGACGGCCTTGACGCCCTGCAGGAACTCGGCATCGGCCTCGGTGGCGTCCTCGCCCGTCATGCCGGCGCGCTCGACCTCGTCCACCCAGATATCCAGGACGTGCAGGCGGAGTCCTACCGAGACCTTGGCGAGGTCGCCCGTCTCCTCGATGGGCCACTCGCGGAGGAGGGCCAGCATGGCCTCGGCCCTCGTCTCGCCCTCGTTGGCATCCTTGTTCTTGTTCTTGTTGCTCTTCTTCATGGGGCGGGCGCCGCCCTCGCGGGCCCAGACGAAGCTGGCGCCGAGCACGCGGCGCACGAGCAGCATGAACTTCTCCATGCGCAGGACGTCGATGCTGGTCCACTGGCGGCTCAGCGTCTCCCAGAAGGCGCGCAGGAAGGGCACGACGGCGTCGTCGGGCAGGAGAGCGACGAGCGCGGCCAGCTCCGCGCACAGGTTCTGCTGCGGGATCGGGCGGTCGGCCATGTAGAGCGCGTAGAACAGGCCCTTCCAGAGCTTGAGGTGTTCGAGGGGCGACAGGGTGCGGGCCGTCGTCGACGCCGTCAGGAAGGTGCGCAGGGTCGTCAGGGCTTCGGTGCGGACTTTGCGTTCTGTTTGGGGGGGAGGGGTGGGAGTTGCACGTTAGTTTTTCTCACTTGACCTGGTTTTCCTGGTTTCTCTCTCCTGACGGGTTTGCAAAGGGAACAGCGCTGCCTACAGGCATAGCAAGGAGGACGTACCACTCGAGGCGAGGTTTTTAATAAAGGGCATGGTCCTCTCGTCGGCGGCCATCTTGACGGGTTGGGCTGGTTGACTTGAGAAGAGGCGGAAAAGAAGAGGTTTGGGGGTTGTCGCTTAGATGACGTGTGTCGTTTAATTAGAGTGTTTTGCTGAGTTCAACTTCTTATACAATTGCTGTTCCTGTCTCGAGAAGTGCTTGAACCAAAGAATTGCTATCAGATTCTCTGAATTGTTCGGATCTGCTGCGACTGGCATCTCAAAAATTTTGGCCCCGCTTGCTAGACTTACGGAACCTTTTCCGCGACCAGGACCAGGACCCTCTTCCATACCTCTGGTGCTGCTCTGGGCTCTCTACCTTCGGTGCCGATAGACAGACATCGCCATTTCTTCAATTTATAGTATTGATATGCATAAAAACCAGTACAAGCAGATTACGACCTCCATTTCAGATCAATGATCGGGAATGGTGCCAGTGGACTCTATGCTAACCCAATCCTTTCAATTCTACGAAGTTGAAAGTTACCCTGGCACAGCGGGCAGGCGGGGTCTAACCAACCCCCACCGAAGTAATCCGTCTAAACCAACATGCGTATATGGCAGAAGTCTCTGCTAATCCCAGCTGGTATACAGGACACCATAAGCTTCCCTTCTTCCATCAAATAACAAGGCAAGATGGCCGAGCGGTCTAAGGCGCTACGTTCAGGAGATTCTTCGGAATTCACGAGCATCGTAGTCAGGAAACTGGCGTGGGTTCGAATCCCACTCTTGTCATAACTTTTGCATCTCAGAGCCATCTTTACATGGCTTCTTTTTTCTTTTCTCCGGTTTGTTTTTTGCAGTAAAGTTTCTATCTCATCCTTTCCCTTAAACTGCACTTAAGTTATTGGGGCTTTGTCTGGATAGCAGCGCATGTTTTTCCTGTTGTTGTTTTCTCTCTCTTTGAGTGAAGTCGTAGGTTTGTAATAGCAGAGACCGCTGGCTTTGTCCCAGTTTAACCAACATCCTATCCTAGCTTATTCAGATCCCTTCGGAGTCCTACTTCTACTTCGTCTATAGCTTTGAATGATCTATCTGGATCGCTGCTTTGTCCCACGTTTGAAAGACTAGATCTGGTCTTTGAATGTTATCTCCGTATACAATGAACTATACAGATATTCCGACTTCAAGGAACCCTTGAATTAATGAAAGATCTTTTGGATTCATGGATAATTAAAACATGGCCCCCTGGCGTTCCTGAGGCTCCTCGTGGCAGATACCAATTATAAAACATAAAACTGCCAACAATTCACATAAGGCACTGAACAACGAAAATGGGTGAACCCACAGACGAATTGATAGCTATGTTGGACACAGCGATCGAGACTTGGCTTGAAGAGGTCGAGGAAGACTTCCTGGACACTCATGGAGAGCCAGCACCACCAATCCCCTCCCAAAACCCTCGTCGGCGGCTGAAGAGGCCGGGGCCGATGCCCAAATTAATAAGGTCTAATGCGATGATCCTATCACAAGAGCCGACACAGGCCCTGACTGAAGAAGGCAAGGGCACTGATACTGAGCACTCGAACAAGCCCGAGGTTGCAAACACCCAGCTGCCAGCAGAGTCGGACGAGAACAAGTCAGCTGAGGTATGAGGCTATAGCAAAATTATAGACTAGCAACTTTATCACATTCCCTTCCTGTAATGGTCGATCGGATGTAGCGATTTAATTTGAATAGTATTGATCAATCTGATGAAATAAGGGAACTCCTTTCGCTGATGTAGCTAGGCAATCGCAGTCTCCTTTCTTCCATTGCTCGTAGCTATAACTATATTCTCAAATAAGCTTCATACCCACTTGATTAACCTATACCACTATGTGCATTGTTATAACTGGAGAACACAAACAGAGATGGACAGCTGGTGGAGTTGGAATACACTCAATTCAAGAAGGGGAGACAACACCTTCCCATATAGACAGGTATGTACTATGAGAAATGCGACTATTTGTCCACCGAGCAAGAACTATTTTCTGGCGCGTATTTCCATGAAGTATAAGCGGCACAATGTCGATCTCTTCGACCTGTACCAATATCCAAGACCTCCACTCACTTCTTTGTCAAGAGATAGATCTCGCCCTCGGCGCTGTTGTCGCTCCCCACGAACAGCCCGCGGCCCCTCGGGTCCCAAGACGCCGCCGTCAGCCGGAAGCAGTTGCTCATGGTAAGCCCGTTGGCGGTGCAGCCGGCGGGGTTCTGGGCGGAGAAGATGTCGGTGTAGCCCTGGTTGCTGTCGGGGGCGGCGACGGGGTCGTAGCTCCCGTCGCTCTTCTTGGTGAACGGGATCTGGACCACCTTGAAGCCCGTGGGCGGCTGCCGGTCCCAGCTTCCGTGGAACGTGACGTACATGTTGGTCGCGTTGGCGTCGAAGGCGTTCCAGATGGGCGCGCTGTGCGCCATGAAGGTCAGGCGCGGCGCCACCGCCGTCTTGTCGCAGTCGGCGTCCTTGTACGTGTTGTTGGGCGTCAGCACGAAGTGGCTGCCCGTCTTGAGCGCCGTGTTGTCGGTGAAGGCCGACTTGTCCCACACGCTGAAGCAGGTCGGGTAGCCGTACCAAGCGTTGCGGGTGGTGAGCGGGTTTCCGACTAGGGGTGGAGATAGGCGTTGGTTCGTACTCAGACGGGATATGGATGACGAATTAATCACTTACAATAGTTCAGTTTCTCGGCTGGGTTGTTCTGGTGGATGTCCCTTGACTGGCCATTGACGGTACGTCGGAAGTCCTACATGACAGTCCAGTTAGTGAAAGTAGTCGATCGGCTGCAGGTGTTTACTTACATCGCCGCTATTCTCTACGCCCCTATACATCATATAAGTAAATGGATGTAGACTCTTGCGTGGGGCGGAGTGAGGTGTACTTACCAAAGCATACCATTAGGATCCGTGATGAAGCCGATCTCATTCCGTAGTCCATAAGCGACCACCTCTCCTCCGGTGTTGTAGTTGTATCCGTTGGCGGGAGCCTTGCTCATGTCGAAGATCTTGATGAGAGCCCGACCACTAGCCATGTTCAGCGCCTGCTGGTCCAGGTTGGACGTGCTCCCGGTCTGCAGTAGGACCATGTTGGGCTGGGACGGCACGACTAGCAGGTTGCGGGTGGAGTGGATGCCCGAGACCATGCCGTTGACGACGGTCTTCTGGCCGCTGACCCGGCGGGTGGCCGGGTCGTACGCCCACTGGTACGCCACGCGCTCCGTGCTGGCGTAGAGCGTCTTGCCGTCGGGCGTGATGGCGAGGCCGTGGTTGAGCTGGCCTAGCGCGATCAGCGTGCTGCTGCTGTTGATGCAGCCGTTGGCGCCGAAGGTGTGCACCGAGATGCCCTTGCCGCTCTCCGACACGAGCATCTGACCCAGGGGGTCCCAGACAATGGTCCGGACTCCCCGCAGGTTGCCCGCTACCTTGACGACGCTCCATCCGGAGGCCAGGGTATTGGCGTATCTCATCGCAGAGACGCCGCTGCAAGTGGTCGGCACGGGCAAGGGGTTAAGTTGTGCTTGGACATGGCCTAGTCACGTTGTTAGACATGGTCTGGTTGTGGTAGGTAAGGGAGTTGACAATGCTTGCCCACTTACCAACTCCTGCCAGGAGTAGCGCTACTGCGCTGAAGAGTGCCTTGGTCGAAAACATGATCGTTACCAAATTCGTGAGCAACTATGTGATTGCTGCATGGACGGCAAGGCCTTCTGGATTCCACTGGATCGCATTCTCAGGTGGGCAGTCGAAATGTTATAGTGAATCCATCCGGGGCTAAGCCGGAACAGACTGCCCCGTCGTGACACGCTTGGATTGGGATGTACATGTTATTTGATTGCCAAGAGTGGTGTTATCCGGCAGAGCTTTTGTATCTCAACTGATACGGCCGGCAAGTCATCCAACGGTCTTTTATGTTGCCCCTGTTGAAGCGGGGTGTGGGATGCCGGCATTTGGGGGTCCTCGTGGTTGCAATTTACTCACAACACCCTATTGGCCGGGTTCATTTGGTTTGGTAGGATACTACACTTGCTATTCCCAGCTTGGCATTGATGTCGTAGTGTCTGCCTTGACTCTGGTGCAGCCATTCGCCCCTTTCCCCGTACAGCCCAGACAGGCAAAAGAGAATCATTCATACTTGGCCTATACGGGAGCTCTGCATGATATCCGGTTGTACAGCAGAAGTCGAGTATCTCTTAATCTAATCGAAATTGTGCCCAGAGCCGCGTCAATCCACAACATGTGAGGCCACATGATATGTTGTTCATTCACATCGGTATCCCTAGAATGACGCAATGCAATACTTGCAATGGTTTCCAAAGCCATCATACTGAACAATTTTACTGGATTATTGGCCTTCTTTTACTATAGAGGCGCCATGGTTCTGTTCTATTATACATATCTTGTTATGTAGCATATACTTCCTCCCTCTTTCGTTAATGCTATAAAGGGCAAAAGACAAGACATAGGACAGTCTCAGTATGTGCAAATCGTGACGAAATTGAAATGCCAAATTCTATATATCTCTGTCAGAATTGATGTGCTCAAGCAACCTTTCTCGGTGTCTTTCCTTGACTGTCCAACATCCACACGCTCCGGCCAACTTCTCCGGGTGCAAAAGGTGGCCTCTCCGGATGTAGACAAATACCGTATAGCAGCAACTCGCCAAAGCGACCGCGCCGACGGATATAAGAGCCGGCACCATGAACTGTTCCGGACGGAAGAATATCATCGTCAAGGCGTATGATAGAAGCTCAAAGCCATTTTGCCAGGCCGCCTCTACAGACGAGAAGACGCCTCTGATGTCCGCCTCCACGTCCTGGCGATCGATGAGATGAGATATTAGCCGTTACGTCCCCCATGTATACGGCAATTGCGTTTTCAGTACTTACCTCTTGCACAATGATCTGTGTACAAAGGTCGAATCCTCTCAAACCTACCCGACTTAGTACAGTCCCGCCGACGATACCGGTTGCCGAGAGAAGCGGGTCATTCTCGCGATACGTGAGGAACACCGTCATACCGGCGACTAGCATGGTGACCTGCATGGTACTAAACCACAGCCCGGCTCTAACGGGCCCGACGGAGCTCATCAGCCAAGGGCCCACCCAGGTCGCCGACACTTCAAACACGACGCTCAGAGTCCGGGTGGCACCGACCTGTGTCGAGTCGTAGCCCGAGGCGAGCAGGAAGGTGACCATCTGGCCGCCAAAGCTGAGCACAGTGAGGTAGAGGAGGGCGCAAGCCATAGAAGGGAGAACAGCACGATGGCGGAAATACAGACCAAAGTCTCCCATGGCCTTGGTAAACATAGCTTGGCAATGTCTCCAGTGGAATAGGGTCGTACCCTCGGCATTGTCACTACCGGCTGAGCCATCCGGTCGGCTGGCCTGCGGCTGGGTTTTAGGAACCCGAAGCCCGTCCACCGCATAATAGACTCGTGCGATAGCGAAGTATTCAACAATGACCGAGGCAAGGTTCATGCCTAGATTGACCCAAATTGCGAACTCTGTGGAGATACCTGCTAGTAAGGCGATCAAAAGAGGGCCGAAGAGCTTGCAGAGTAGGTCGATGCGCCGCATCTGGGCATTCAGGGATCTTAGAGTTGCCTCGTCGTTCCCGGCCACGATAACAACCTGTGTAGGGGAGACATCCATCGATTAGCTTCTGGTGTTCAGAGAAAAGATATTAAAAAGTAGGAACTAGATTTGATATACGCACCCAATCCTTCTCTACTGAAATCGTATTCAGGATGGAACACAGCTTCTCGATGCAAGCTAACAATGCCAACAGAGCCAGCAATCCCGCCTTTGCTTGAGGATACAGCGATCCGCGGATGGTCAAGAGACTGAAAATGACACAAGAAAGAGCCACGGCAAGACGCTGACCGACAATCGAGACCCGGACTACCTGTAGGCGTTCGCCATGGTCGATGTATTGCCCCACGGCCGGCGCGAAGACAATGGCGGCCAGTCCTCGAGCAACTGCATAGACGGACATGGGCAGCAGCGTGCCCGGGAAGATGGCGGCGAGATAGAGGACGGCGCCGAACTCGAACAGGCGCGAGTTCCACGCCGATAATGCATGCGATACATAGAGGGAGCGGGTAATGGAGGTCGAAAGAGGTCCCTCTCCTTGTTGGCGCCGTCCTTCGGCACTGTCATCGCCCGTCCCTTCGGTGACGAGCAGCGGCGTCTCCTCGCTGGCCATATTTGCAAG
This sequence comes from Apiospora malaysiana, assembly GCA_006508115.1. Classification (NCBI taxonomy): domain Eukaryota; kingdom Fungi; phylum Ascomycota; class Sordariomycetes; order Amphisphaeriales; family Apiosporaceae; genus Apiospora; species Apiospora malaysiana. The sequence goes on along the minus strand of QUSE01000039.1, from coordinate 1,917,150 downwards.
ACTCATCGATACATGTCTAAGGGGACAGCGTACGTTCAATCCGATTGAGTTTGCTCTTGCTGCGCGCGAGAGACATGAGAACGTTGAGACATCGAACGTTGGAAGTCTACATGCGCCTGGGTGGTGCCCGCAGTGGATCAAGTACATGAACAATGTACCTCACCGACAAATAGTCGGTGGCATATCGCCAAGTTCTAAACTTGCTTGAGACCCTGGTCGGTAGTATTCTGTAAGCATTAATTGGAATACAATCGATTTTAACTTTCCTGCTCTGATACGAGTTGTAGTCAGAATTAATTCAATGCAGTATTGGGTATCGCCAGTTGCCTCATAGCAACATATTATACACAGGACCGTAAAGTAACCGAGAGTCATGACGCCGACGCAAAGGGAACTCTCAACTAGGCTAATGTATGCAGTTAGCGGGTGAAGAGACCGGCCCCCTATTCATTTGCATTCAGTGAAGCTAACGCCGTCATCCTCTTCCTGAACCAAAACCAAGTAAACCCCTTCCCCCCTATCGTATAAAAAGCCGTCATTCTCTCACTTCCTCCATATCCATATATGGATCGTAGTTGCCGCTCAACGCCATGCATCCCCTTCGCTCACCAGAAGAACCTTCATGATCCCCTTTTCCACAACCTCCCCTCCTCCCGCAGTCGAGTCCTTGAGCTCAGCATCGCCGCCAAGGCTGCACAATCTCGTCGTGTCAACGAGGGTCCCCGACCTGCACTTGGGCGCCACGAAGCGGCACTCGAACTCGAGCGGCACCTGGACGGTGTGCGTGATGCGCGCGTGGCGGCACTGGCCCTCCTTGGCGCACACCCAGCCGCAGATCATGTGCTTGCCCTTCATGCTCCGGCTGGCCTGGCCTTCTCCTCCATTGCCGGAACTTGGCTTCAGATCGTCGACAGGGTGGCCGCAGCGGTAAACAAAGGTGAGACAGATGCAGTAGTTGGCCATGCACGGGACAGGCGCCTGGTGGGCGGGCTGGAATGGGGAGGCTGATCTGTTGTCATTGTGACTGCTGTGGTCACTGGAGAAGAAGTAGTCGCCCTCGCTGTCAGGGTTGGTCACATCCAGGCGCGGCGTAGTGGGGGCGGGCGTCGATGGCAGCCTGGTCGGAGACGGCGAAGGTGATGATTGGGGCGCCGAGACGGAGCGCTTCAGCGACTGCTGCGCCACGTCCGATACTGTCCGCAACAGCCGTGATGACATGTGCCGCCGGTGAGGTTGGGCGGCGTTTGACGGCGAGGGGATGTTTAGAGAGTTGGTGATGTTACCGAAGAGTGCGGTAGAGGGAGACATCGACGTTGTGGTAGTGGGACTGCCGCCCCCTCCAAAGTGGTTATGATAAGGGATGGAGGGGGACTTCGGTGAAGCATCCTCCACGTGTTTGTGAAACTGCTGCGGGTGTCCAAACTCAACACGTACGGGACGACTAAGTCGGCCCACCAGAGTGCAACAGGCAGGGTGGTTGGTGCAGTACGTCGTTTTGATGCTGGAGATGCAGCCCTGGTCGTCAAACTCCAGGAGAACTTCGCACATGCTGGGCAAGTGATTCCAGTGCGGGCGCACTGCGTCAAGTAGACGTAGATAAGTGTAGCTTCAAGTCTTTCTTCTGGTCTCGGGGCCCTCTTAATTGTTCGAGGTGAACGAATGTCGAATATGTCCCAATGCTGATTTGTTCTGTTGGTTGGGATCGACCTGCCTTAAACCGAAGTCATTGTGTGCAGTTGATTTGTGCAATTTTGAGCAAACTTTCCGACACATCAAGACTGTTGCGTACAAGTCGAGGAGGAAGATTATCAAACGGCCTTTGTGGTAAGTGAATGAGTGAGTCTTACTTGAATTGTTAGTGGACGTCAAACGAGGCATGTTATGACCCATCGAGCCTACTTTACGTATCCTTCACTTAGCAACTACGATCTCTCTCCAAATGGGGTTCGTCTTATATTGTATGTGATAACATACAATATGATGTTTGATATATGGGTATCGCGTCTATTCTAACATGGGCGTGATAGTATACAAAACGAGATCTTTAGGACTTAGCTACGGAACAACCTCAAGCCAGCCTCTTCAGCACTGACACCACCCATTTCCTCGTCTTCGGAAATTGCGTCTTCGTCCAACACATTTTCGACCTGTTGCCCGAAGAGCGTACCGAACAGACGGTCAATGGCGGATGGCTCCCATTGCCTGCGATCTTCAGGCGCCATGAACTCTTGAAGCTTTTCGTGGACGTTGAACCTCATCTTTCTTCCCTTGCTTGCCTTTGTATCGACATTCTTCTTGGTCTTGGCCTCTTTCACGGCGGCGTACCGAAGCGTGGCTGTGGGTCCGGCGGTAGCGGACGCATCAGCAGTACGCTGGTCAACCAACTCCTTCAGCAGTAGCTGGTAAAAGTCGGCATCATCGTAAATATCCGGATCCTCGGTCACCTTCTTCGCAACTTGGGCAGGCGCACAAGAACGCGGCGTACGCGTACGCTTGACAAGCCTCTCGGTGCCTTCGGGATCTTGCATCTTCTGCTCTAGCCAAGCAGTTAGGGATTGTTGACCCTTGGACTGCTTGTTCCTGAAGCCCTGCTGGGCAGCAGGATCCATGCGCGCTTTCTTGACCTTCCCATCCCAGTTTTCGAGAACGTTCTTTCGACGGACGGCATCCTTGGCCTCCACGTCTTGCATGTTCTCCCAGATGTCTTGGCTTGAATCGCCCAGTTCAATGGTCCGCTTTCGCTTTTGGCCAGCACCGGGTCGCATATCCGTACGGAATGAATCGATGGCATTCCACAGCTTGATCGCGGCAGCCTCAGCAGCCTCATATGGCTCATTTTGGTCGTCGGAAGTATCCACTGTGGGTAGCGTGTTGGAAGCGACAATAGCCTTTTGAAGTCGTATCCGAATGTTGAGGGCAGCATCGAAAGCTTTGCGTTGTTGACGAACAGCCTGACCCTTTGCCACATCCTTCTGCAAAGAGTCCATGAGCGAGCCGGTAACTCCGTTCTGCCCCTTCGCCGCAATCTTAGCGAATTGATCCTCATCTCCGGCTGACTTTTTAGGCGTGTCCTCTGCACTGTCGTCGGAATATTCGTCATCATCTTGGTCCTCGCCATCGGTGAGATCTTCCGAGTCGCCATCGTCGATGAAACCGTCCATATCCTCATCCTCATCCTCATCATCTTCATCCTCGTCGTCATCCTCCTCATCATCATCGTCTTCATCAAGACCCTCTCCCTCCTCTGATAGCTCAGCCTCCTCATCGAGGAAATCAGCGGCGGTAGGTCTAGCAACTCTCTTTCCCTTGACTGGCATGGGCTGCGAGCTGCCACGGAAGGTGTATCCCAATTTGGAGAAGTTCTCTTCGTCGGTCTCGCCAAAGGCCTCGTCGCTGTCGATCTCGGCGTCTTCGTCGCCCTGTTCCTTTTGATCCCGCTCGAGGTCGGCCTCGTCCGGATCGACGAACTCTTCGTCATCGTCAGAATCGTCTTCTTCGGAGTCATTCCCGTTCAGAAGGTCTTCAAGCGCATCCTCGTAGCTTTCCGATTCAGAACCATCTGACGATCCCTCTAGAGCGTCACGGCTGACCCGGGTACCACGGTATTCAGGGCCGAGCTTGACATCTTGCTTGCGACGGAGCTTCGACTTGCCCATGGGCGCGTAGTGTTCGGTACCAGCGTTTTCATCAATGCTTGCATCGCTATCGCTGCCTTCATTGTCCGAGGGAGCAACATCATCTTCGGGATCGTAGTCTGTCGCAAGATAATATTAGTATTAGCCAAGAAGCTTAACTGGAAACGAGGAAACTGTCGGCGCGTCTTGGGATGTAATAACTAACCTTTTGCAGGCTTCTCCTCCCAGTCTTCGAACTGCTTCGCTCTGCCCTTTGTTTTCGCCATTGCTGCGATATTGTCTTTCTCAATGGCACTTCGTTGGCTGGACCAGAAGAAAGTTGGGTTTCTCATCTACTATCAATGCCCCACTAAGCTCTTGTACAAAATCCTCTCGAGAAATTTTGTCGGCAGCAGGCGGCAGAAACTTTTAGCTGGGACATGCATTGCGCTAAAACTGCAGGGGGTCGGCTGGGCTTATGGGTCTTAGCGGATCCCCAATCACCAACGCTACCAGTCACTGGAGGAGCTTAAGTCTCAGTGATGAAAACGATAGTAATCCCTGAGGTAGCGACACAACATCAGCTGCAATTGATATCGGTGATTAATTGGCTTGTGTAGGAGTATGTCTCCTTCTATACTTTGATAACTTCTTGCTGAATAGATACTTATTTGATTGATGTGTTTCTCTTTAGTCCCTGGCCCAGCTTGACCCTTCAGTATGAGCTCCAAATATGGCGCCTCTCGCCTCCTTCATACGCTAAGAGCACTTCAACATGAGAATCCTCTTGTAAAGTCAAACCCTGTTTCCTTCAATTCGCCAATGACTGATACCAAATGTAGGGACTGCCTCGCACTGGTACAATTCCACGAATGCAAAGAGGTCTGCCGGAGCGGCGTCCCATCAAGGATGTCAAAAAGGTAGTTGCAGTGTCGTCTGCCAAGGGGGGTGTAGGCAAGAGCACAGTAGCAGGTACTCGATCTGAAAGTCATTACAATGAGTGCATATTGACCAGTCCATAGCAAATCTCTCTTTGGCGTTCGCTCGGCAAGGCCACCGTACCGGCATACTGGACACAGATATCTTCGGGCCCTCAATCCCAACTTTGTTTAATTTGTCCGAGGAGCCGCGACTGTCAGCCAGTGAGCAACGCTACCCTTAACCTTATTTGAACGTCTTGAGAAGAGAAGCCATGGTCTAATGCGCTTAACAGATAACCAACTCATTCCCCTGTCAAATTACGGGGTCAAGACCATGTCTATGGGCTACCTCGTGGGCGAGGATGCCCCCGTCGTCTGGCGCGGCCTGATGGTCATGAAAGCATTGCAGCAGCTGTTGCACGAGGTCGAGTGGGGTGGTCTTGACGTATTGGTCCTCGACCTGCCGCCAGGAACAGGAGACACACAGCTGAGTGTGACACAGCAGATAGTCCTCGATGGTAAGTTCCGCCGGGTAGGTAACACTTCCTCTATCGGCTGAGCTAATATTTCTTAGGTTCTGTGATTGTCACTACACCCCACACGCTGGCCGTGAAGGATGCAGTGAAAGGCATCAATATGTTCAAGAAAGTGAACGTCCCCATCCTAGGCATGGTACAAAATATGTCCCTTTTCAACTGCCCTCACTGCCAACATGACACCGCAGTGTTCGGCTCCAACGAGAGAGTCCACAAGGTGTGCAGTGAACATGGCATAGACGTTTTGGGCGACATTCCACTGCACCAGAGCATAGGAGATGATGGGGATAGGGGTAAGCCCACAGTTGTTGCTGAGCCGGATAGTGCAAGGGCAGCAGCATTCATGCAGATCGCAAAGAAGATCAGTTTACAGATAGGCTTGTAAAGATAGGGGCTACAATTGGGGTACTGGTTGTCACGTGGTTCGCTGTCAGAGTCTCGGATACTCTTTAGATGTTACGAACATGTTGAGCTTGGTGGATCAGGCAGGCATTGTGCACAGCTGAGGGACGTCTACTCTGAGCGAATCGATGCAGGGCCTGTTATCACAGCAGTTTAGCATCTCACTTGGCACAAACGATATTGAATCAAATTAACCTCTGTTTTGCTATATTCGCTGGCGGTGAAAGAATACGTTTCAGTGTCCGTCTCGAGAGAAGTGATCATACGATCCGTCTTGCTCGCAGACCACGTTAGCATCCATCGAAGAAACATGCAGAAAAATCAGGAAGAAGGAAGGGGGAGCAAATCCTGAAACTCCATTCCATGCCAACGCCGCACAACGCCCAATTACCTAGACTGCCCTTTGTACAAACGGCATACGTCATATATGCAAAGGCTACCTGCAGGCAGCGTTAGTCGTTAATCCAATTCTTCATTCGCTTGGTAAATATGGCGGCTCCTGGTGGGATCTTTGCGCATGGCCTGTCCTGAGCCAGTAAAGCCAACTGTGTGTAGATGTTAGCGAATTGTCATCGCCGAGTCAGCTAAGAGTGGAAGTTTTGCCTACCTCTACCATGTACACCATCAGGTGTGCGGAACATGCTGTCCTTCTTGGTTTTGTGACCCTTGGCGAACTTGGACTTGGAGTTAAACTCCTGCCATTTGTTCTTGCCAGCTTCGAGTTCCTTGGTGGCCTTGATCTTCTTGAACTTGGGCTTCGCATCATCGGCCGGCTTCTCAGCTGCTTCCCGATTCTTCTGGGCTAGCTCAGGGTTGATACTAGCAGCGGCTGAGATAACACCCGGTGCAGGGTTCGACGGTGGAGGAGTCGCTGAGGGCGGGGTAAAGGGCGTGCTGCTCTGAACGGGCGTACCGTCGGCCTTCCGTTTCTGGGCGATGGGTCGGATATCTTTGGACCGGAGCTGCTCGATCGTGTCGTAACTCTTGAACTTGACAATGTAGATGGGGTCGGTTGATGAACCAGTGATGGACGTGATGCGCGCGGTGTAGAAACCCTTGTCGCCCGAAACCCATTTCGCCGTGACAGTGTCGTTGACTTTGTAGTTGACAGGACCAGCATCGACCTCCTTCTCCTCGGCAGGGGCGGCCTTCTTGAATGCGGGGTGGTTCTCACGCGACCATTTCTCTTGAGCGGGTGGTGGAGAGGGCGCCTTGGGCTTTGGCGGAGGTGCTGCTTTCGCAGGCTTTAGTTCAGCAAGCGTCTCGTTCAACAGGTTGAGCGCATCGTCTAACTCAGATTTCAGAGCAAGAAGCTCGGCATTGCCAGGGTCGTCTTTGAGCCCTGCATTTACAAAATCGACCTGATGGACGAGTCGGTCAGTTAGCGATCGAGAACATGAAAGTTAAGTAGGCCAAAGGATGATGCGCGCGTGACACTGACCTGCTCTTGGTACTGCTTGATGTCATCTTGGATGCTTGCGATATCAGCCATGGTGACGGACAGAGTTCGAAAATACCGGAATTTCACAAAGAATGAGTGAGGTAATCGTAGAAGGTTGTGCAAAGCCTTCTGAAGATGTGTATGTTGGTTGGATTGGAGACTTCTTGGTGGATTCAATCGCTACGGTCGGGGATAGGTAGTGGCGCTTCTGCTGGACCTGTCAGCACCCACCACCCTACTACCTGTCTGTTGTAGCCTATAAGGTTAGACCTTTGACACCCCTCGGTTCGGAAAAACGGTTAAACGTAGTACCGCGCTAAATGCATATATACAGTCATATGGTGTTATGCTACAATGGGACTCTAACCCCTATCTAGACGCATTCATATCGTCCAGTAACACAAATTTCAGTTATGAATGTACTGAGCAAGTCAGGAACTTGTCTCCTTCAGTAGGTATTGGTGAGTTTTATTTTAATCCGTCCGGAAGCAAACCTGTAACGATTCTAACTCTTCCAGCATCCTCACACCGCCGACTGCAAATCGACCGTACATCAGGAGGCGATTGGAGACACTCTGTGGCCAGGAATTGAAATTCAAGAATAACATAATGCTGCAATTCATATTAGCAATTTGCTATGTTTATGAGTGCAAATTGGTCATATTTGTATAGTTTCCACAACATTTCACATATCAAAGTGTCTTCAGTGTTATTAAGAAGATCATGCTTCTCGCTTATAGAAATCTGATCATAATATTTCAGAGGGTAACTTGGCAACCGAAGAAGTCGCCTTAGGACTTGATTGTCTAGCTACTTCTTATGGCATTAGGGCTGCCGTTTTCTCGTGTTCTTGGCCATCGACGACCAATCGGCACATCCTCTAAGAGAATCTTAGGAATGGGTGTTGCTGTTGTGCAACGGCAGGGTCTCTGCGAACTTCAGAAGCTCGATTTCGGCATCCAAGCCTGCCCATTTGACGTTGCCCACAGCCTTCAAGAAGTTGGTGATCTCGGTGGATGTCTTGCTATGGTCGTTTTTGAGAACCGTGAAAGTATTTCCAGCATCCTCCTCCCATTTCTTCTTTGCCTTCACGAGACTCTGGAGCATGAAAGCGAAGACCGTTCCGTCCATGTTGGCAGCCCAGGTCGTCTGAGCTTGGAGCTTGGAGAGAAACTCAAGGCCATCTTTATCTCCCACAAGAGCCGAGAGAATGGGCTGAGTCGAAGCGTCGATGAAGATGCGAGCGAGGTGAATATCGACCTCGGACTTGAACGCAGCAGGGTTGGTATTGAAGGCGGCCTTCAAGGCGGTGAGGATGATAGCGTCGCTATCGTAATCGGTGAGATTAGAAGCGTCATAGCGCATTCCCTTAGAGGGAAGAGCCGAGATGAGGGTCTCGCGGGGAGCGGTAGTAGCAGTGGGAGAAGAAGCCTAATTTTATAATATATTAACCATCGCTCAGTCTGCCAACGCTAACATGGAGAAAATACTGACCATCTTGACTTGGGTAGGGAGCGAGTGGTGATGTTTGTAGTGTTATTGTTACGTCACGGTGGTGCCCAGTGCGTATATCTTTGAGCTGTAACCACGTATATGGTGACGGAATAGGTAGTTGATGTTGTGATGTTTGAGAAGATGTTCTGATGTAGCAGTAAAATCAAATACTGAAGTGGTGATAACGAAAGGTACGTGGGAAAGGGAAAGGAAAGTTGGTTCACAGAGCAGGAAACGGGCATGCTTAAATACCGGACAAAACATTGAACGCATTCCCAGGCACAGAATTGAATGAGATATGTATTAAACGCATCGCCATTGAGGTTGGGAAAGTGGAACAGCTCATCGAGCAGCTACATTCACTTCCGAATATTGACAGGCACAGGAATATTCGAGATACAAGCGATGAAGACGCAAGCCAGTCTAATGGCAGAACGAGGTTGCCAGGGTTCTGTATAAGGGGTAGGTATTCGACAGCTCCTGATGACCGGACGGAAGTGTACAGAGCTATCCCATAGGCACCTGACGGGGGATCGGACGGAAACCTTTGAAGTCGATCCGTACGGGAGGTGACCGGATGGAACTACCAGAATTATATCATGGGGCAAGACCCGGAGTGACTTTACTTACACCGGGAGCCGGAAGATAAGGGGGAGGGATTATGGTATGGATTTTGGCAGTAGACGATCCGCCCTTGCCACAGGTGATGTCCAAGCGGAGCTGATCGGCAAGTAGCTATGCTCAGTTAGACAGACTCTTTACTGAGCATCATCATATCCTCTGTGGATATTTACGACTACAACTAAGTTACATGGGCGGCAACTTTCCTGTATACTGGCGTGGCCAATGGTGAGGCACTGGTTACCCTTCCTATGCGTCCCCCTATATCAGGCAGTTTACATAGGTGAACGCATAGGGGCATATAGATGAATACACATTTGCCCATGACTCACGCCTTGTCGTTTTGACACATTCTGGCAAATGTAGTCTGGCAAATGTAGTCAGGTCTGCTCTCATGCTAGGCTCTGGTTATACAAACAGCATTACAGAGTCACGGCTTCATGGCTTTTACATATTTGACAGATTAACACTCTTTATTAGTCTTCGCCGACGAGACCACCCAGTAAGACGCATAGGTAATCTAAAGTTGATTCTTGATTAAGAAAAATAGCGTTTTATAGGCCACATCAACACGATACCTCAGACCACTTTCTGGTTATCACCTAGCTCCCACGAGCAGAAGACCAAAGACTCTTCAGGTAATAACACCATCCCTCAAAGTCTCGGCCTAGGCTCGACATACAACGCCTCAGCCGTCGCGACGACCACGCCATCGCAGTCAATCGCCGCCTCGAAAACGAGGCGCTTCGCGGGCTTCTCCTGCCGCGACTTGGTCTTGACGACGATGCGCATGTGCGACAGCTTGCCACCTCCGCCGCCACCGCCGCCATCCAGGTCGATACGGAGCGGGGCGCGGTAGCGGATGTTCATGGACGCCGTCACGACGGGCGGCGGCTTCATTACGGCGGCCCCGGGCCCTTCGGTCCCGAGCTTGATGATGAAGGCGAAGTCGAGGATGCCGGCCAGGAACGCCCCGTGGGCCATGCCTTTGAATCCCATGACGCCGGTGCCGATGGCGAGGAAGACGCTGACCTCGTCGATTGGCTGTTTGCTGCTGCTGCCGCTGCCGCCTGGCACCACGGCGGTGGCCGCGAGATGCGCGATGGTCTCGGGCGTATTTAATGTCTTGAGGAAGAAGAAGTCGGAGGCACCGGCCTTCACGCCTTCAGCGGTAGCCCCAGGCGGCGTCCGTATGATGGGCAGGACCAACAGGTCATCCCTATTGAGGTGTCTCGCGCACCAAGGGACATTGCGAAAGTATTCGAGCTCCGTGGCAACCTTTGGGTCCATTGCATGAATTCAGAGTGCGGGACGGCTGGGAAGTTGGCTTGAAATCATTTCATAGAGTCATTTCATAGAGTCCGTTATGTTTTATTCAGTGTTGTTGGTTAAAGTCACTGTGCCGCATATCTGAGGGGAAGACCCCTACAGCGGTGCAACCAGGATCGCATTTGGCATCTCAATGGGGCAATTTATCCGTGAAATATATGCATTCAAGTCGTCCTTTCCAACTGACATATCCTGCAGGAGCATGGTACCCTATTTTGCAACCCAAAATGCGAGAAAATATCCAGGTTCCAGCACGGTTTATCTATCGTGGGGGTAGGTTTAAACCAGATGATGACCCCTTTAAGAGACGGGCTCGGAGTACTGTAGCCCCCACAGCTATCTTCATCCATGAGCCGATGTTTTGATCAGACAGATCTAGTTGGTGCCAGAGCATCCGACGAAGTTGTTGCCCGAGGCCCCAGTGTGCGTAATCTGGCCGGCCTCCTGGCAAGAAGTGTTGATGATGACACGGTCAGCGCCGGGGCTCCCTAGTGGTACAGAACACATGTCAGTTATATCACGTCATCAATATCCAACAGAAGACCACCTTCGCGAAATATTACTCACCACCGGTGTACAAGCCATTTGTCTTGAGGGGGAACTCCTGGTAAGGGCCGCTGACGCGGAAGTTGAAGCCCTCGTAGTTGTTGTAAGTATGGGGGTAGTTCTTGGCCTTCTTGCCGCTCTTGTAGTAGTCGCAGGCTTGCTGGGAGGCGGCGCTGACCTGGGCCGCGCTGTAGGATCGGCCGCCGCAGTTGGTGGCGGCACGCTCCTCCAAAGCGGCAGGGGCCGCGGCAACGAAGGCGGCCAACACGGGGAAGAGGGCTAGGGAGAACTGCATCTTGACAGGTAGGTGGTGCTTTGTGGGCCGCGCGGGATGTTCTCTGCAGAATGCGGGGGGCGGACGGGCCTATCAATACAAGGCACAAGGGAAACGCAAGGATCAGACGATAGCGAACGAAGAAGACCTGGATGGTAAGAAAAGGAATGTTCTTGCATATATAAATATTCAAGACTTCAGTAATATACCTACTCGTGGACTTGTAGCGCTATGGTCATGTAGATCCTTTCAATGACTTTCCTGTTTGAGAACTCGGTCAGGCCCAGCTCAGCTGTCAGCTCAAAACGCCAGGTTGTAGTAAGCCATGGCCGGCGCGGCATACGGGACAGGACCATCAGTGCTCCACGGAGAGACACTGCCGGGCACACGTGCATGAGACAACCGTAGCGATACCCATCCCCTAATTTCAGGTCTGCCCTGTCTGCTGCGACTTATGTTGGCTTACAAGTGGATATATAGTACGAGCTGCCTGAAGCGGAAGGCCACTCCAGGAAACGTGCAGATAAGGTTGGTGGGGGAAGAAGGATGGGCTTCAGGGTTTGAGGGTCCATTTGTTCAAGCCGGCGCTAAATGGGCTGGGCATGGAGCTAGGAGACTCAACTATAGCACCTGACGGCCATTCACAATCTATTGTCCGTTTCCAGCGTGTCGCGGCGCTATGCCTCGTTACGGATCGATTTTATTGATGTTTCTTATTCGATTTCATTGGTTGAACTTTCATGACTTCAATGTCACTGGTTAATCTTCTCTAAAACATACCAACTATACAACAAACACTCTTGACCAGCGAACAAGTCATTTTCCTCTCGGTAATCGCCTGTGCAGTGGTAGAAGCTCCTATGTTCTTTTCCCGAAGTCGGACACGAGTAGGCGATAACATGTGATGGCGAAACTGAGATATGGGGCAACGCAACGTCATCCCCACCGAGCCTCGCTACTCGCATATTCCATGATCCTCGAGATGGAAGCTGCATGCATCTTTCTAACCTAAGTGTTCACTCGACACTCGACAGGTAGGGAAGCCTCAGGGTAGCAACACTATTTCATGATATGAATATGTACGATTTGGCCCGCTAAAGCCATCAGCCAGCAGCGCTGCTATCTCTAAATGCTGTGCTCACATATATGCTCTTAACGCCTCTTAACGCCATTGTTCCTGGGTATCTTCAAAGTGCAAACCGAGTCGAGCTCCCTAACCTAAATATCATGAAGAATCCGAATCGTAAGTGACTAGTGCCGTAGTTTTCTTCGTTGCGGTGCTATCCCCCTTGGGTGCCTCTTTGCTTGGGGTTTCCGTCTCTTCTGTCTCTATGCGCTTCCTCTTGATCCCCAATAGCCTAGTGGTACCATTCGAGGGACTGGAAACAAGAAAAGGGTCATGAGCAGCACGCGTGTTGCCAACAATCTCAGAAACTATGCTGTCTCTCATCCGAGCTGCGGCGGTTTCTGACTTGAGCCGCTTTTTGCTGGAGGCGGAAGACGATGTTTTCTGCAACGCAGTAGTGTTCTTGTTGCCACCAAAGAGTGGTTTGGATAGTGCCTTCTCTCCCGCCACTACATCGTTCGCAGTTGGTCCGGCAAATTCCACTAGAGCCGCCCGCCTCGCGTCGTCCTCGTGCGCGGGCACCAGCTCGATGTCTAGGCTCATGCGGTCCCGCAGATCTTCCGCCGCGCGGCCTTCCTTCTCTCGCGCATGACGGCCGACCCGGAACTCCCTGCGCAGCCGCCGGTTTTGCTCGTACGGATCCTCCCAGGCGCGCTGGCTCGCGTCCTCGAGCTCCTCGATGCGCAGTTTCGCGTGCTCCAGCTGCTCACGGTCCTCGATGGTCTTCTCAAGCTTCGCGAACGCGTTGCTCCGCAGTCGTTCTCGTTCTTTATCTGTCAAGATCTCCACCTGGCCCTCGCCGTCCGGTTCACGGTCCTCGCGTCGCTTGCCGCCCTCGGTCACCTTGTACTCCGTATTCTGGGGGTCGGTGCGTATCTCGATGGCGCCGCCGCACTCAACGTGGCGCATGCGGAAGCTGTAGATGGGCGTGCTGTAGTAATTTCCGACTTTCTTCTTCTCGGCGTTGAACCGTACCCCCTGCCCGATGATGGTCGGTTTCGGACAGTGCCCGCACCACACGGCGAACGGCATCTCGAACCGCACCGTCAGGATCCCCTGCGACGCCAGCTTCGAGGCACGGTTGCCTAGCGCATGCTTGCGGTTCACCTGGTTGCCCGATGCGGTTCCCTCGAGGTCCGGTGGGACATATCGCCCCATGTTAAAGCCCTGCATTCTTGCGGCGGTCGCGACGGCGGCGGCGGTCGAAGTCGGTGGTCGTGGTACAGCGGAACGTTGTCGGACTTCGAAATATTATTTTCTCGTAGTAAATGCGTCTCTCATAGAACGTTATTTATGTGCAGTAAAGAGTTCGATACGTTGTTAGGTCGTTGTATTTGGTGTTGAGATAGGTATTGCAGTGACCATGGCGACAAAGTGTGTAGAAACAATATTGGAATGGGTGGTTTCGGAGATAGCCAGGCTTCTAAACTTAGATAGGACCCCGCGAAATGCTTAAACCCCACATTATATCATATGTGTATTCATCGTTCAGAAGAGAGCAGTATCACCTTTGAATGTAAACGCAGCACTCAGATATACTTGGCAATGGCATCATTATTAGCTGTATCAAATAATTTTGCAAGTGTTTCATTACAACTTATCAGTTACCACTTTCATAGAACGCCTGACGGGAGAATATTGGTTACCTGACTCCAAAAACACTAATCTCATGGCAAACAAACCCCTTAACGAAAAGCAACCTTGTCCCCCCAAAAATAAGAAGACTCGGAGAGACCAGTGCGTGATAGCAGCATGGGATCCAAGGTCAACTTCAGTATGCAAATCCCACAAAGTACTCCATCCTGACCGGATACCAACGAGACGAAACGCAAAACTCCTAGGCTCCAATTCGGAAGATGATGACTACTAACCGAGTGATTCGAGTATTGTCGGGCGATCACACGTCGTCCATCTGTCCGGCCGGTTGTTCTTCCTCGTCGCCGAAGCTGGCCACGGATGACATGTCGTCATCTTCTTCGCTCTCGTTGCCGGCCTCGTTTGCAGCGTCTTTGGTGGCGTACTTCTGGACGTACTCTGCCATGAGTGTCAGTTATCTTATCTCGAAATGTGCAAAATAAAAGCACTCAAAACTGACCCTTGACCTTTGCGTCGTAACTCTTGGGCTCTCTCATGAGTAGAGCAGCAGCCTCGCCGTTCAGCGGATCGGAAGGGTTCGGGTATCGCAAGAGTTGGGGCAGGAAGACCTCGAAGATGTTGATCATATCGAACATGGGCGACCAAGTTTGGTTGATGACATCGAGACAGACCGAACCAGACCTTCATCGACTTTTAGTATTCTCCTCCACGCATGTTCGACCCGGTCCATACTTACAACTCGTCGATGTTGGGGTGGTAAATTCGGTTCACGAATCCAATGCTGGGCGACTTGTAGGGATATTGCTCGGGGAGTTCCACGTGAATCTTCCACACGCCGTTCTCGAAAGGAGCTGCCAAGTCTTAGTATGTTATCGGATACAAAAGGTGCCGCCCATCCTCGACTAACTCTCTGTAGGTCCCTTAAACCGGACATAGAACTCCTGCCTGGTCGGGTATTAGTTGTCGGTGCTCTTAACGTGATCGTTTTGTTTGTCGGGAAATAATCCTTACACTAGGAGTTCAGCTGTTAGTGGATGGGGGACACTCGAGCCCAGGTAACAAAGAAGGGGGGACTTACTGTTGTCATTGATCAGAGTTACTTCGTAGTCACTCATGAGCCTTTGGTAGAACGGTCAGTAGCTATATTGGGGATAATATGAACCGGAGGAATTTCGTACATCCTGTAGAGAAGTCAGTCAAGTGCACCATGCGAGGTAGCGACAAGTTGGTATTGGGCATACTTCATGACCTGGAGAAGCGTGTTAGCGGAGGACCATGTCAGGATTTCGCGGAATGACTTACATCCGTCTCGATACGTCTTCTTGGGCTACTCATCTTGCCGGTCGTAACTGCCGTAGGCCGCTCTTGAATCTACGTGCTAGGTTGGGGTTGAGTGTGGTGAAACGGGTTGGTTGTCGGGTTGTGGTTGACACAGTGGTCGTTGATCTGTACCGAGATGATGCTGGTTCGGGTGTTGTTGGGCAGCTGAACAGCTGAGGCGTGGGAGGGGAAGCTTTGTCGGGTCCGGAAGTAAATGCACGTGAAGTGAAAGAAATCGCGATTGAAAGGAGTTGGTTGGCAGAGTACGACTAACAAGTGGTTCCTTTCTTCGTTGACGTGAGCTGAGGGTAAAACGACGAGAGGAGTCGTCAATCAATCGATGATCAAGTGACCAGACCGGACCACGTCGGAGTCACAAGAGCAGCCGCATTCAGACAATGACGCCTTAACCTTACCACTTACCTTGGTCGGGTTTAGAATGAAGCATCCACGTCGTTATGCGATAAGGATAAGCCCCACCATGCGTGGCAGGATGGCAGTGTGGAATGTATTGCAGTGGTTAATTAGTTGTATGGTGGTTGTTGGGTAGGTACAAGTATGCAGGGTCGTAGGCTAGCAGGGTCGCCCGTTCAAGCCGAAACGATCATCGTCTGTCTTTTAGTCTTGCTAGCGTAATTGAATATATATCACTTATGTGTTTATCCGTATCCCGTCTGGAGGGGCACCAACTGCCCCAAAACTGCCCGCTCACAAACTTCCTTTCCTTCCAATATCGCTTACATCTTTGTATCTAGCTGTCGAGATATCATGAGTGTGGTTTTTTCATCCGGACCCTGATAGGCTCTACTATACGAGGCCTACCGATGTCGCGAAAGGGGTCTGACATTGGAGCCCAAGCTTTGCCTGAAGCTGGTAAAGATAGCGCCCGTTTCTCCAGCGCTAGTTGTACGACTACCTATCCGTTGATGCGCCGCCCAGTTCGTATCAGTGAACCCCTACAATCGGCAATGCCCTCCCGATACCGGCTTCAAACATCTCTTGAGCACTTGGGCAAGGCCGCTCAGGACACTCATTTTCTTGCCTATTCATCATCCATCACGGACCAGCAAGAATTGACCAGAGGCCAGGTCGAAGTGTGCGGGCGCCGAGGTCATCTAGGGCTGATACTGCGGAAGAGACACGATCGAGGCGGCTAGGTTCACCGCAGACATTGAAATACGAAGCCCCCATTTACGCCTCTGAAAACGTCGAACCAGGACGGTCCTCATGTTGCTCCAAATGAAGCATTTAAGTCCATCCCCTTAAGCCTCTAGGCAGCCAAGGCGCGAAGATAGCGCTGGCCGATGATGACCAAAGTCGCATCGTTCCTCGAAACAGGGCATACTGTTTGACAGCCACTGTCGTCTAATGGCCATGCGTTCGCGGGTTAACGCAAGAGTTGGCCATGATGAATCTGCAGGCATGCCTTGCGAAAGATTGCCAACTCTGGCAAGCTATTAACATGTTACCCCAATACAAGATCTATCGATATGAAGCGTCGCATCAAGCCACAAGTGTGATGAACATACTGTCCGGGGAATGCTTGCTCCAAGGATATGGTCAGCATTGGCTCGTCTATGTTTTGCTACATTTCCCATATCACTATTGCGCAGCTGCTGGTTGCTGATATCTTACTCTTTCTTCAAGTGATGGTAATTGTCTGATCGGGGTTGCCAGCATTGAGCGCTACGAGAGCCAAGTTGGCAAAGAAATCTTCAAGTCTCGCGTCTCGTTCCTACCAGTCCAGATTGGCAACCCTAGACGAGTAAATGGCACAGGAACATTGAGGTGGTTATCTTGAAAAGAGATGAAACACTTTCACTTGCAGGCTGATTGGCGGCGCAGTGGAAACAATGTCGATACCGTGCGCCGCATCGTGAAACGCCAAGATAGCAACGCTGAAAAGCTTGGCGTGTATCATAAAACGACACATAAAGAACCCCCAGATCCCAAGTCAAAAAATCCCCACGATCTTTAATCTAATTAATAATCTAAGTTTCTTTCGAGTCTGCCAGACATTGGACAATCTGTTTGGCAATACATTATCTCACCACTGAATCAAGATGCGCCTCAATACGGCAGCAGTCTTCGCCGCGACGCTCAGCGTTCTCTACACTACGCCAGCCTGTGCGCAACGCCAACGAATAGCCCCGACCAACCCAGCCATGGTCGACGGAGCCGTACATCAGGAGGACGCGCAAAAAGGAGACAACGCCATGATCCAGTCGGTATTACCGCCGTCCAACTCCAGCAGCCTCAACGCCGCGTCGGCCAACGCCACCTTCATTCCAGGCTCCGACGTCGTGCCCACGGGCCAACCGGCGCCAGGCGCCGCCCCCAAGCCTCCCAAGACAGCGCCCATCCCCATCACGGCTCTCCTATACGCCGGGTCGCCGGGCCCCAAGCAGTGCCGCGGCTCGCCCATGATGCGCATCCCCATCACGCGGCCCGTCTCCAACACCACAGCGCCACAGTGTTACAACATCCCACGGTTACCGGCCAATTGCGGTACCTTCATGGCCGAGAAGGAGGACGGGTGCGAGGCCAGGGTCTTCGCCGACTGGAACTGCCAAGAGTTCGAGAATCTTGTCGTCTTCATGCCCGAGCTGCGCACCGTGGGCGGTATCATACGCAGCGTCGAGGTGCGGTGCGGTGTCGAGGCTGTCGAGCCGGCGCCGCTGAACATGGCGGCACTGGGGGCGGCCAAGCCGAAGCCGAAGACCAAGCCGGGAAGTTGATGATATTGGGCTTATATACTTGTGTAATTTGACTAACGGGGCTTCGGGTGGGAAAACAGCGGACTTTGATATTTACTGAGATGGCCCTCGTGATACGGGTTGGGGCAAAGGCCAAGTCTCGGTCTTCATGTGGCCAGAAGCTTCTCTTCTATAATATACCCGTAGAGAATAGAAACAGTACTAGAAATCAGATATATGTACTCTGTTGAAGAATGTACTTCTGTTTATCTCGCCCATTCTTTGATCACACGTGACCGCCTCCTGGTTTAATTTTTATTATCTCTTTGCTAATAAGGGGCAAGGGAGAATATGACAGTTTAGTACTTTATAAATTTGGATAAGTTGGCACGCGCACATATCATGGAGAATTTACTTTTATGTTACATTCTCAGGTAACTTAAGGCATTCATTGCCTCTGTTCTTGCCTTGTAGCTCGAGCGAGAGATCTAGTTATTGTATGCATGCGAACAAAGAGTTGATTTGGCAAAAGGGGGTCAAGACAGTAAAACATGATACGTCCTGGGACACCCTCTCACATTATTTTACATGGACGATTTTGCCCTCCAACCGCTTCCCAATGGCCTCCTTAGCATGTCTTTGCCCATAATCCGGGTTTGAACGCCTCACAACCGAAAAGTGTAAACGCGAGTGGTGTGACATTCTGTCAAACCCACAACATCTGATAGTCAATGAATACAACTCATTTATTAACTGGATAATTCAAGCAATTGTAAAATAATATGTTATTGTCTCTCTGACTTAGGGGGTGTTGATTGTGTTGCAGCTGAGCCCCATATTGAAATCCTGAACTAGTCGATACTGTCGTCGACATCATGCTCCGCCAGTTATGGAAGGTACAACGCACCACACATCACCCGTGGCTGCCAGAAAAACAACACCTCGCAGTAGAATATCAACCAAAGAGCAAATGCTTCATGGCGGTAAGTTCTTGGGCATATGATCTTTCTCTCTGTATATGTATATATCCTTCGGTATACGATATCCCAGCCCCTGATTCGAACTGTCTTGGCAACACCATAGTATTCGTGGAATTTTCCGCGTCTGTGATGACTTTGTTTGGTGAATTTGGTGCTATTTTGCTCGCTTTTGCTCGCACTTCCTCGGCATGAGCAACCAAACTACTGGCCAGTTGATGGGTGCCTGGGCTTCAACACAATGGCACCAATCAGGATGGGGCCCTTGCTCGAGAGCAGCACTTCACTTCCAACAGTGGCACAAATTGATTAGATACCTGCCACCTCTGTTTCTTGGCCTTGCAAGTCCAGAAAAATAAACATGACCCTCTGATTCTCTTCCTGAAACCTCCACAACTTGTAAACAAAAGTTCACTCTTCCATCGTCACATCACACCATTCCCATTCCCAACACCTATCCTTTGGACAACAGACATCGTAATCATGGCCAACCAGGAGCGCCCACTTCGTGATCTGATACCCAAGCGCGGTATGCGATACCGCACTGGCATCTCCATTCTGCGCCGTCCTCGATTTGATCTCCAGATCTACCGCGCCTGGACCATAACGGCCGGTTCCACCAAGATCTTCAACGACTTGACCAAGGGACGTCACCTCGTAGACCGAGTACTTGCCCAAATGATCAAAGTTGCCCGAGACCCCAACGTCAGCAAGCACCTAAAGAGCAGTTTGGCCGGAAACAGCCTCTTTAACTTCGTTTCCGCTGTCAAAGTTAAGACCGTTTGGGCCAAGAATCTGAAAACCGGAATCTTCATGGACTTCTTGTACCAGCTCATTCACGCACATAAGATGTACGTCTTGTACGAGCATGAATACGAGAACCAGGTCGACGGTTACAGCCTCACCGCCAAGGAGATCTCAGCTTTCCTTGCAGAACACCAGCGAAATTGGCAGATGGTTGCCCAGGAACGTGAGAATTACCTGCTTACGGAGGCACATGTTCGCAGACAGGAGAAGGTAAGCACACAGATAACTACCAAGCAATATTCGTATACTAATATACAAAAATAGAAGAGCCCTCTCCAGGAGAAGTCTGGTAATATCCTGCGCAAGGCTGTTACTCAGAAGGCGATCTTGAAGGGAATCGACACCATGGAACTGCACAGTTAATCACATACGTGTCTCGCAAGGGTCTGCCAAAGAACCTACAGCTTGTGCCATCACATACAGCGGTCCTTTGTGTTTGGGGTTAGGCGTGTCGAGGCGTTGTAATTAGGGTCACTTGGTTTCCGTACTTCATGGCAAAAACAGAGGAACAATTAGTGATGATGTCACATAACAAGATCTGGGAAAGGAGATCGTCGGATAGCTCGATTTGCTGTACTCTCATATCGGATATGAGCAACTTCACAACACATCAATGTAGCACGCAAATGTAATAGCAACGTTTACCACTGGAATTAAGCGCCTACTGAATACGGCATGTTCGATGATATAGAGTCCTGATCCCGAGTGAGTACGTAGCTAACACACTGTCACCAAACTTCTGGAGTGGTAGGTAGACCTCCCTTTTCCTCTGGCGATACCCTATCGATCAGCTTCCGGAAGACGTTGTACTGAGTTCTGCTTCCCAGACTCATCCAGCCCATGGGGACCGAAATAAATTGTGAGTGATCAAATCAACATGGTCAAACATCGTAGAATCGATAAACATCCAAAATAAAAGATATCGAGCGAGAGAAAAGAATAGAAAGCATGGAATAGTACCCTATCCAAGCACGAAAGAATCGGATGCATGGCACGCTGGCGTCCAGTAAAGCAGGGATTTCGTCACCCGGTAATACTTCTGTCAGAGATATAATTACCTCTGTAACTTTGATACAATATCATTCCATTACCCTTGCTGCATGGTAAGTCCCTTCTGCCCGGGGCCCGGCAGTTCTATAACGGTCTACAGTTCTTGGGCCTGGCAGCAATCAGATGGTTGAGGTGCGGGAGAAGCCTGACTCGCTAATCTGGGGTCAAATTTGAACCCTGGACTTCGATCTCCGATGTAACCCGTCCGACATGAAGGTAACGTCACGACACAATCTGGTTGCCTTCAGACATACATGTTGTTTAGCGTAGATATTACAGGAGAAGCAATCGTGTATTGTTTTCAGTGCATTTGTTGTTCAGCTCTCTTTGTGTATTGCCGTCTCCTTACCAAACTCTCTGCCAGATCTTCCTTGCTGAAATTTGAGTTTGCCCGTAACGCAAGACTCGCTGATCAGAGGCCGAGGCTAGAAGCTAGAAGCCACCATTGAACTTTGCACCCAGAACTGGGCAGTTCGACGTCGAACATGTAAACGTTTAAACTCATCCCATCTTTGACCTGCGAGTTAGGAATCCTTTCAGGAATCAATGTAAGAGTCATAGGTCCGGGAATGAAAGAGAGACCCTGGCATTTGGTATCTGATCATCTCTCATCAACCAGAGCACCGGATGAAAAGAAACGTGTTTCCCAACTGTTATTTGAAGTATTCGCCATGGGGCCTAAATTATCCCCGGTTCTACGTTCTCCATCCTCAATAACTCTAGGACGTGGGTACTCTGATCTCCGGATGATTCACTATCGACCTAGGCAACACGTCGCCAATGTAACATACCCACGAGATGAGTGGCATGTCGGTTCAGACAGTCAACCATACTGGTAAGCCACATCCTAAAGTTTTCTACCCTTTCCCCAGTCTTGTTTTGTTGGCGGTAGGTTTGTGTCTACTAAAGACTGACCCCGGAAGTCAATAGGCGCTGTACCACCACCACCGGGAGTCACGCCGAACTTTGATCACCCAGCCGACGGTCTATGGACAATCAATATAGTCGGCCTCGTACTCTGTAACGCGGCCATATTGCTCGCCTATGTTCTACGTTGCTGCTCCAAATACATTCTGAAATCTCCTACAACCGTTGAAGATTGTAAGCCACATTCCCACTAGCACTCGTGCCCAACTGTACACTCATAACTATATCCATAGGGACTACTCTGATTGCATTGGTCTGGCAACAATGATTCATTCATCTCTTAACCTGTACCTTCAATCACCACTAACTAGAGAATCCAGTTACTGGTGTTACTCTATATAGCCACATGTTATATAAGTAAGCCTTACTCTCTTCGCGCTCGGTCACCCTCTTCGAAGCTTACAACACCTTGCTATTCTAGTGGGCTATTGCGGAGAAGGGCATCACGCCTGGGAGTTGACTCCCGAGGGTCATCAAGCAGTACTCAAGGTAGATCTCGAGCGATATGCCATTGTTACCCAGGCATCAGTACTGACGAGTGCGCTGTCAAAGTGGCTTTACGCTAGCTCCATCGTCTGGATACCGGCCGCCTTCTTCACCAAAGCCTCCTTACTGTTACTAACTGCAAGGTTGTTCTCTATCTACAGGCGTACCTCAAGGTATATTCGCATTTATGTATGGTTCCTCCTGTTCGCCTATATTCCAGTACAGTTGGTCAAGATATTCATCTGTTGGCCTATCGCCCGTTACTGGAATCCCACAATACCAGGCCACTGCCTCGACCAACGCAAAGTCTTCCTCACCGATACTGCCATCGCTTTCGTTACTGACTTTATCATACTGATCATACCTATACCACTGACATGGAAGCTAAACATGCCGATACGGAAGAAGATTAAAGTCGCTGCTATGTTGGGGGCAGGCGGGATTGCTGTGGCGGTGGCGTGCTTTCGCGAGTACAAGATCTACATCTTTCAATGGTCAACAGACGTGACTAGGGACTTCGTGGTTATGAACATTTGCGGGTGAGTGCCGCCCATCTGGGCTAATCGTAGTCATCTGAACGAAGCGCACTGAGCTGACTTTCTTCACTGGCATCACAGGACCATCGAGATAACAATCGGGATTGTCTGTCTATGTCTCCCTTCAATTAATCTGATCTTCGAGAGGGCGGCTTCCCATAAGGCGACGCAGAACCGGCCTCGAACTGTTTACCAGCGCTTCAGCAACTCAAGAAAGAAGAACAGCGCTGGGATATCGGAAGGAACGGCCGAGTTTCTCCAGGAAGATGAAAGTACCGCGAGTGGTGCACCTGGAATGACAGCTGTGCCAGTGATCGATTTCGATGCTGAGCTAGCCATGTTCTCAAACGAGCCACACTCACCAGGCGTCACCGAGCCGCCGCCGAGTATCATCGGTGCCGATGCCGATGACCTAGTATGGGAAAACGCGAGGGGCGGCCTGCGGATAAGCTGCGTGAAGATTAGTTCGGCGGATGGACGGAAAGAAGGGTGGCTGACACGCGAGTCTGGCGCCAGCGCAAGTCAGCATGCTGACTCTACGGAAATACGAGATGGGCCACCTAACATGGAACAGTTCAGCGAGGAAGCTCAAAGGATTCTTGTTCCAGGCCGCATATGGGATGGTATGGGCCGTCGCAACAGCGCAGAGATGACTCGGCCAGGTCGACCAGGCCCGATGTTCAGAGGTTACACCATGAAGTGATATCTTATTACAAGTCACTGCCCCGGAAATGATGATGTTCGTCTGGATTGTGGAATTGGCAAACTGCGCGAGATGCCTGACTTACTTCGAATGATTGCTCTATCAGGCCAATCTTCCCCAAAAGTGTTTATACGAGACGCGCATCGTAACGTTCCCTGATCAGCGCCGCTTCGATCACGCCACCCTGATCGGAATCCTTCTATAGGAATTGTCGCTCATTTGGAAGGCGATTCTGGCTGCAAGTCGTGAGCATTTAATCACTTCGCCGATCAAGCGACCGCCGACTGGGGGTATGGGGTAGGAATGGGCGATACCCCATCGATGACGACGGACGCGGGGAGATACGCTAGCGCCATCGGATTTAAGAGGACAAACACCAACCACAACGAGTTCGGGCACCTCGATACGAGATAGACTGTCCAAAGCTATGTTTCTCAGGTAAGTTCTTGATGGAGAGTTCTTCAACCGTAGAATATGTTCCTGCGCAATACTGGCCAATGAAATGCTCAAGGCACGGAAGCACGCATAGCGACACATGCAAATCTCAGACATACATAACGCCCGCATGGCCTAGTGCGGCCACTCCCTCATCAATATGCTCTCGATACTCACGCCTCCATGGCTGAAATGGGACCCTCAGGCCAGCCATGACCTGACATGGACCCAGAATATTATATACGGATGCGTAAGTTGCCAGCGAAAATACACCCTAGGCAAACTGCTGATGATTCTTATCTCCCTCACTACAGGTTGCGGCTTTCAGCGTAGGGAACCTCTACTACACACATCCCATCTTGGACGTCCTCGCGGACGACTTTGGTGTTTCGGATGAGCGCGCCTCGCTCGTACCTACCATAATGCAAGCTGGATATGCAGGAGGGCTCTTGTTCATCATCCCGCTCGGGGATATTGTTCGCCGAAGGCCAATGATATTGGGCCTTATACTCGTGACAGCACTTTTCGTAAGTTCTTGCGACGACGACTCTTCTCGCATACTATCCCACCTCCTAGTATCGCAATACTGACAAAATACAAATCCAGTGGCTCGGCTTGACCCTGACGGAGTCCTTCTCCGTTTTCATGGGGCTTTCCTTCGTCGTGGGAATGCTCACCGTTACGCCGCAGCTCATGTTTCCTATTGCCGTGCAGTATGCACCGCCACGCCACCGCGCCACTATGATATCCATAGTCATGTCTGGAGTCATCTTTGGTATCTTGCTGGCGCGTCTGCTGTCGGGCATCATCACACAGTACTCGTCCTGGCGCAACGTGTACTGGCTGTCGTTCGGGTTGCAGGCGCTGATCTTCGCGTTGCTTTTCGTCATGATGCCCGACTACCCCGTGCTGCGACCGGGGGGTTCGTATGCGCGCACCCTGCTCACCATTTTGAAGATGCCGTTCCGCCACCCCGTGCTGACACAGTCGGGCTTGCTCGCTTTCCTGACCATGGGCATGTTCACGTCCTTCTGGACGACGCTCACGTTCCAGCTCGTGGGCCCAACGTTCCGCCTCTCGACGCTGGCCGTGGCGTTGTTCGCCCTGATCGGCATCGCGCCTGTGTTCCTGAACCCCCTCGTCTCGCGCTACGTGACTTCACGCATCCATCCCACCGGCACGCTGCTCCTCGCCCAACTCGTCGCAGTCATCCCTGCCGTCGTCGTGGGCACCTTCGTGGGCACATTCTCCCTCGCGGGCCCCGTGATCTGGGCGTTTCTCGGGGACTTGGGTATGACCACAGTCGTCGTTGCCAACCGCATGTCCATCGCGTCCGTCGACCCGAAGGCCCAGAACGCCGTCAATTCTGTCTACATGGTCTTCACGTTTTGTGGGCAGCTGTTCGGGACCGCCATGGGTAACCGCCTGTACGCCGACGGCGGCTGGGTTCACAGCGGTGCTCTAAGTATCGCGATGGTGGGGCTCTCGTTGGTCATCACTGTCATTCGGGGACCGCACGAGAAGGGGTGGCTGGGGTGGCGAGGAGGTTGGGATTTGAGTAATAAGAGAATGAAAGCTAGAGAAGAAGAAGAACCAGAACAGCGCCAAGAGCGGCCGGGCCAAGATGTTATAGAGGACAGCGTAACAGAACAGCAGGTCTCGGAGTCGGAGAAGTCACAGAGTCCTGGGGTTGATGAGAACGGACGAAGCCGCAGAATGTAATTAGAAAGACATATAAACTTAGTTACTAGAGGAGTTAGGCAGATCGGGTACATATACATGATCTCAGTGACATATTGGCATAGTATAGGCATGAGTGCGATGTATTCTCTGAAGGCAAAATACCCATCATGGTATCTTTCACCCTAGATACATGGTTATCGGAACGTGACTGCAGCTTAGGCAAATATCATGTCGCCATTTTCAAGACAGGACTACGTCAGCTGGGCGTGTGAACAATCAAATCCAAACACCCAGAATAAGTCAATCAATGATTGATGGGTAGCTTGCAGGGTTTTGTTACCACTTCGACCTTTCCAGCTAGACATATCGACTGTACGTTTTTATTGACCGTACTTTGTTGTCACCCACAACACAACCTCCTATCAACCAACCTACTTCATGTTTTCGGATACAAGTCATCTCAACAGATTTGACTGACGTAGATGAACAAGGAAGGAACAAGCAAGGGTGAGTAATACCTACTTTCGTCCTGTCTGGCAATAAATGCAGCCCATTCGGAATGATCGCTCAAATCGAGATGAGCATGACCTTGATAAATGACTGCCTTCCAGCTATCAGATCACGCCTGCTCAACAGGATCCTTGGTTGCAAAGGGGAGTTCATTTACAAGTTGTGTAAGAATGAAGCGGAAAACAATTCAATCGAATACTAATTGCAGCGGACGTAGACTCACCGATCAACGCCAACATGACGATCTCGCCTATGCGCGCGCGCGCCATGACGCCTGATGGCAAGTGGTACTGCTGGGCCGGCCCAACCATCCATGTCATCTACTACGACTACCAGAGGGAGGCCGACTTGAACGGGCAGCTCAGTTTCATGACGGACCGCGATTGGTGCTACCACGCCGAGTGCGATCTGATCATCTTTGCCCACCTCTTCGGCGATGTGGTGTCGGAGAAGCAACAGCAGGATTCGGATGATGAGGAGGATTCTGATGTGGTGATGAGTACGGACGAAAAGAAGGAAGACGATTATTACAATCGTGGCGAAGAGTCCGGAGAGGAAAGCTTCAACAGAAACGAGAACAAGAAGAAGGAATTGGACGATGTGACCAGCTGGCCCAAGGTCTTCCAGCGCATGCAGGCCGCACGTTGGGGATTCACTCCAGCAGAGCTCCAGGCCTACTGGAAGGAGACCGTAGTCCCCAAGCTCCGCGCCATCCGGGAGACGCGGGCTCGCCGCGGCCTCAAGGACCAGAACAATACCAAATACCACGCCCTCGCGGGCCTCGCGGCCGCCTGCCACAAGCGCAATGTCGACCCGGCCGACCACCCCCACGGCTACGGCAAACCCATGCCGACGTCCACAGAGATGTACCTGGAGCGCATCTGCACCGAGTTTGGCGGCAAGAGTGCCGAGGTCATCTGCGAGCAGGAGGAGGCGCTCAAGCAGAGCCTGCAACTCAAGAAGGCTAAGAGAGGAGGCAATATCAATTAGAAAGACCAAGACGACGACGACGATGGTTAGTTGGTTCTGGTTTGCGGCTGAAATCCACCGCAAAATTTTGCGTCACTCATGGGATGTTGACGGCTGGTCGTTAGATGCGCATCCAGCTTGATAATGGAAGGGTTTCTGGCTGGATGAATATATGAGTACCCATTCTGGCATGTCCTTGCAAGTCACATGACGTACTTACAGAGGAGGATTGCATCAATAGACAAGGAAATAGAAACCAGACTGGAAGCTATACTTGATGTTTTCCTATGCTTCTTTCTTTGCGTGACAATTCTTAGTGACGTTGGAATAGATAGCAGTGAGAAGTCACTTACACGCAGTAATACCCCGCTCCTTTTTAGTGGCCGGCTTTCTCTCCGCAGCCTAACCGATTCTCCGATGGAGATAGATTTCTGGGGAAAGACCCGCCAGCCAACCCCATTTGATCCACTGACAACTTCCTTGAATCCCCACGAACATAAAGGAGCCCCTCAACGACTATCTGCGGGCAGTATGTCGTGCTTTCCGAGAGGCACGATGCCTCCTATTAAATCAGGTATATCAAGTCGGCTCATCCCAGAACCATGAATAAGACGACCCAGCGCATTCTCGGGCTGAAGCCCACGCTGGCCCAGCTGGCCCCAGTACCCCCCGCGGCACTTCGACGCCAAGTGCAGGCCTTCCTCCAGAACCCCGCGGCGAAGTTCCCGATCCTCGTGGCTCTCGATGACGACCCGACCGGCACGCAGACGTGCCACGACATCCCCGTCCTGACCGTCTGGGACAAGCCGACGCTCGTCGCCGAGTTCCGAAACACGCGGCCCGGCAGCGGCTTCTTCATCCTCACCAACTCGCGCGCCCTGCACCCGGGGCCCGCGCGCGCCCTCATCACCGAGATCTGCGCCAACCTGAAGGCCGCGTCGGCCGAGACGGACACGCCGTTCGAAATCGTTCTCCGCGGAGACTCGACGCTGCGTGGGCATTTCCCGCTCGAGGCGGAAGCGGCTGAGGATGTGCTGGGCGCCGCGGACGCGTGGCTTCTCTGTCCGTTCTTCTTACAGGGCGGCCGGTATACTATAGACGACGTACACTATGTGGCAGAGGGAGAGTCATTGGTCCCGGCGGCACAGACACCGTTTGCTCAAGATGCCACGTTTGGCTACAAGAGTTCGAACTTGAGGGAATATGTGGTCGAAAAGAGCAAAGGTGCGATCTCGTCGGACAAGGTCACGTCGCTGAGTCTTGATACGATTCGGGTCGGGGGTGTTGAGGCAGTCTTAGAGCAACTGCGGGGTGTGGCGAAGGGTACCGTGGTGGTTGTCAACGCAGCAGCTGAGGAGGATGTTGATGTCGTCGTGCTGGCCCTGCTGAAGGCTGCAGGCCAGGGGAAGCGGTATCTATTCCGAACGGGCGCCGCATTTGTCTCCGCGCGCCTAGGGATCGCGCCAATCCCACCGATATCTGCGCAACAGCTGTCACTATCGGGGAACGTAGGCGGCCTGATCATTGCTGGCTCCTACGTACCCAAGACGACTGCCCAGTTGGAAGTACTAAGAAACCGCAGTGGCGATCAACTCACGAGCGTCGTGATCGATGTGAGAAATCTTCTGAAATCCGACGAGGCCTGTTCAAACGAGATGGCGAAAGCCCTCGAGATTGCTGAGAAGGAAATTGCGCGGGGACAGGACGTCTTGGTGATGACCAGCCGGGAACTGATTATAGGCGAGGACGAAGCGAAGAGTCTGGATATAGGAGCGACCGTCGCAAAGGCTTTAGTGTCCTTCTTGGTAGAGTTGGCTACGAAACCACGCTATGTGATTGCGAAAGGGGGCATCACGTCGTCCGATATGGCCACTAAGGGGCTAAAGATGCGCAAAGCTATGATCGTAGGTCAGGCGGCGGCAGGAGTGCCATTATGGAGATGCGACGAGGCTTCCGCCAAGTGGCCTGGCCTCCCTTACGTCGTCTTTCCGGGCAATGTGGGCTCGGACGAGACGCTGTTTGATGTTGTTAAGGGTTGGAGAGTGAGGTAGCACCTCTGAAGCTGATTATAACTACATCTCCTATCAGAGAACTCTCTGCATTGTGGGTGCCCAACATGACGTTTTCAACCGATCTGACTCTGACTGAAAAGAAACAAAAAACCATTGTGTAATGAGAACCAAAGGTGACTTTGATGTGGGTTTAAGCTCGGAATAAGTCGCACGAAGCAGATATTGTGCTACACTCACTTTTAGTTCAAGTCCGAGAGGCGTTCTCGTTCGTGATTGTTATTCGCGGAGATCACGTCGGATGAGACAGGATAAAGCCGAGGGGTGAGAAATGGGCCCTCGGATCGCACTTTCGCTCTACCCAGGTAGGGCCTGTCCGGAGATTAGCAGTTAAGCTTCTCGGGAAGGCCCCCCCACCTGTCTTGGACCCAACTTTGCATTGCAACAAACAACGTGCTGAGCTGAGAAGCAACAACACTCACATTCTTGTTGAAAACGCTTTCGCTATCAGTGTGGTACATTCGCTTCCAGTAGCAAGCAGCATCTCTAGCGCCCATATACGACGTAGGCTTGTCCATGGTAAACTATAGTGAGAGTCTTATTGACGATGGCCAACGAATTGCAAGATACAAGCCAGATATTGGATTCTTTGGTCTTCTGATTCGGTCGACAGACCCCGCAGCGTGATTCGTTACCAAATTGCTGGGCTCGAGTCTATCTCGTGGCTACTCAATGAAACTTTCAGTACTACGGCCATTTCAGGTTAAGGTATTGGCGGAATGGCGTGAGGATCGTGTATCTATGACAACTACTGGAATGAGAAGAAGAAACGGAGCATCGCATTGTCATTTACTAGAGTATCTCCGACCATCTCGTCATTATGTCCGGTGTATATCATTCCGATATAACAACAAGGCTCTCGGATACCTAAGCAAGCCCTTGTCAAAAAGAAGTAAGGCCTCCTCGCGTTTTCGCTACTACAGCCGACCCGATGACTGCTTACGTTTGCTCCGACTCGTCGCATTCTCTTGCTGATCTATGTTTCTTACCCATGACAAAAAAGATAAAGATCCTGGGGTCGTGCAAGCCCTGATCTCCTTTTGCCTTCTAGTCAACATCGGCTTCTCGCCATCACAATACCATCGAATCGAAATACTCGGCAGTCGCATCTGAACCCGCCATATCCTGTGTGGGCAAAGATGTCGACCGACGCGCGCGAAATGACCATAGGCGAAAAGAAGGCTGTCGCACCCGATGGTTCTCAGACAACACTCGAGAATGGCCAGCAAGCAGGTAGTAAGCAGGATGTCGAATCCGCACCGCCCGCCCCGCCCGCCCAGACTGGCCCGCCCCCGGCACCCAACGGAGGAATCACAGCATGGCTCCAAGTGCTGGGCGCATTCATGATCTTCTTCAACTCGTGGGGTATCTTGAACACATTCGGCGTCTATCAGACCTATTACGAATCCGGGCAGCTGTTTACCGAGTCATCATCCAACATCTCTTGGATTGGTTCTATCCAGGCCTACTTGGTACTGCTAGGTGGTCTCATTGCTGGGCCGTTCTACGACAAAGGCTACATCAAGACTCTGCTCACCCTTGGCGGGTTCGGAGTCGTGTTTGGACACATGATGCTGTCTCTGGTCCATACTTATTGGCAGGCTCTTCTAGCCCAGGGTTTCGTAAGTTTCCGTCTTTACCGCGCTGTATATATTGGCGATGAAAGCAGCTTGTTGACAACGTTTCTCTCAGTGTATCGGTCTTGGCGCTGGTACCATGTTCGTACCGGCTCTTTCTGTACTGCCTGGCTACTTCAATACCCGGCTAGGACTTGCCATGGGTCTCGCAGCTGCTGGCAGTTCCTTTGGCGGTATCATCTATCCCATCGTCTTCTACCGACTCGTCAACCAGATTGGCTTCCCCTGGAGTGTCCGCGTCTTAGGCTTCATCGCCCTCGCTACCATGATGGTCCCCATTCTTTTCATGAAGATACGGGTCAAGCCCCCAGGCGCTCGTGCCCGGTTCGACCTCACTATTTTCACGGACTTACCCTTCATCATCTTCATCGTCGGTTCGGCGCTGGGCTTCATCGGCTTATACGTCATGCTCTTCTACCTCTCATTCTACAGCGCACAACAAGGCATCACCGACGCGTCGCTCTCGTTCTACTTAGTCGCCATCCTGAACGCCGCCTCCATGTTCGGACGGACCCTACCCAACGCGTTATCGGACAAGACGGGCCCCTTGAATCTCGTCATCCCGGGTGCGTTCATCTGCGGAATTCTCAACCTGGTCATGCTCAAGGTCCACACCGTTGGAGGTGTTATTGTGGTGGCTCTTGCTTTCGGATTTTTCTCCGGGGTCTTCATCGCGCTTCCCCCGGTGCTCTTCATTGCTCTGACCAAGGATAAGCGCAAGATCGGTAGCCGGATGGGCCTGGGCTACGCTCTGGCCGGTCTCGGAACTCTAGCTGGCGGCCCCGGCGGCGGCGGGATCCTGGGAATGGGCGATGATCCTGACTGGAGGAGCCTCTGGATCTATGGAGGTATCTGTAGCCTGGTGGGTGGCGTCATCTTTATAGGCCTCCGAATCCAGCAAACTGGGTTCAAGCTGGCCGTGAAGGCCTAGAGTAATGAGTTCAAGTGGCTGTCAGAGGCGCGATGTACTTAATGTTGGCTGGTTGTATAGACTTTCGCATTCGTTTTGCCCGATACCCCTACACGCTTTTGTCAGTCAACGTACTCATGATCTTTCGATTCGCATTATATAAATCATGTCTCTGGAGAAGAACGTCGCTGGCATCCGGACGGGAGTTTCTGCAGCATATATGCTATGAAGAATGATGTATTTCAGGCCTATGAGTAGGCCCACGTATAGATTGCGATTGCTTTAGATATTTCGCATGATACCCTGATGGATGTTAGTTCGATAATGATAGAAGAGTAATCGTAATGGTCTTCAGTTGTCTCACGACTCAAGTCGTACGACCTCTGGGCGCGTCGAGAGTCTCGAATCGAAGAATTGCGCAATGTCTGAACCAACAGCTCGTGTTGTGATCCCAACTGAGGAAAAAATTGGTCAAGGAAATGGAAGACGCAATTCCTGGATCAAGCACGTTAGACAGCGCAGGCTTGAGGCCTTGGTGCTCATTGGCCCAGGGTTCGGCCAAGCTTTGAAGAGAGCCACCTGCTTCTGAAGTCTGCTAGCTTTTTTTCTCCAGGGGTCGAGCACGACTTTATTCGCAAGCCTTAGCAAGTCTAGGCTTTTACGATTTGCTTTTTATATGGACTGGAAAAGAGTATTAAGAACCCTGGACGTCATTCTCTGCATTTCAAAGGCGCACGCTCTATGCACCAAGTCAGTGCCAAGCAATACTCCGCACGCACGCACAAGAAATATATGTTCGAGTCGTTCAATTGCATGTTGAGTTCGGCCGTCAGCTGTCAGCGTCTTTGCTTGGCTCATCTCACGGCGCACACCTCGGGCAACAAGGGCGATGGCGTAAGAGTTGCCCCACATTGCGATGCTACCAACCCATGCTGCCATGCCCATTCGTGGAACGTTCCGTCGAGAAAACGAAAAAGTTATATGCATTCGCTGAACGCTGCAGACTGAAAGTGATATATATATTCAGCCCCCCTTAAAGTAACTTTGCAGATGTCATCTGTTCTTCACACGGAACTGAACATTTGTTTCATGTGTTGGTGCTGGGCTGGCACAACAAAGCAGTCATGTCCAAAGGCATAAAGCACGACGGCGATTCGGGCCACGGCCCCCACCACACTGTCGCCGATGAGGATGCTTCCCTGGGAGAGGTCGGAGAACAGAGGGTGCAAAAGATTGCCATTGCCGAGTCTAGGAAGATTGGAGTCACTGGCGCCGTCTTCCTCATTTTGAACAAGATGATCGGCACGGGTAGTACGTCTCGTCGGCTTCATACCAACTCGACTTATACTACGCAGTTCCCACCACCGCTAACAACATGCGATTATAGTCTTCTCCACCCCGTCTAGCGTCTTTGCTGCCACCGGCTCCGTTGGTGTCGCTATCATGCTATGGGTAATAGGTATGTACTTACGGCATATCATGATCTGGAAACATGGAAGAACTTGGAATATACTAACATTGTCTGATAGGCGGCGTCTTGACCTTCTGCGGCCTGAGCGTCTTCCTCGAGTTCGGCCTGGCCATCCCCCGGTCAGGAGGTGAGAAGAACTACCTGGAGCGCGTGTACCGCCACCCCCGATATCTAGCGACCTGTGTCCTCGCCTCGCAGATGATCCTGCTGGGCTTCTCGTCCGGTAACTCCCTGGCCTTCGGCCGCTACGTCCTGCTGGCCGCCGGCCAAAAGGACGACAGCTGGATCGCGCGCGGCATCGGCATCGCCTGCGTCACGTTCGCGACGGTCCTGCACTCCGTGCTGCCGCGCTGGGGCCTGCGCCTCGTCAACGTCCTCGGCATCTTCAAGGTCGTCATCCTGCTGCTCATCGTCTGCTCCGGCTTCGCGGCCCTCGCCGGCCACCGCCGCGTGCCCGACCCGCATAACTTCGACCACGCCTTCCGCCTCGAGAAGGGCGACGGCTGGGGCGGCGGCGGCGCTTACACCTACTCGACGGCTCTGCTCAACGTCATCTACAGCTACAAGGGTTGGGAGAACGCCAACTATGTCATCGGAGAGCTGAAGCACCCGCGCAAGACGCTGGTCGTGGCGGCTCCCATCGCCATCGGTGGTGTCACGATTCTCTATGTGCTGGCCAATGTTGCCTACTTCGCAGCCATCTCGAAAGAGGAAATGGCCACCTCTGAGGTCATCGTCGCGGGAGTCTTCTTCCGCAACATGTTCGGTGATAGCGCCGCCGCCCGCAGTCTGCCCGTCTTCGTCGCCCTCAGCAACATGGGCAACGTTCTCGCTGTCAGTTTTGCGCACGCCCGTCTCAACCAGGAGTTTGGCAAAGAGGGGCTGTTGCCCTGGAGTCGGTTCTGGGCCTCTATCAAGCCGTTTAATGCTCCTGCTGCTTCTGTAAGTCTTCCTAGGTTTCCAGAACCCCCCTTTACCATATTTACCCCCTCAATACTGTCCTTGAAACCTTTAGGAAGAAGATAATTATCTGGTTCTGCGTACTAATCTATATACCCCTTATTAGTTATTCTTGCATTGGCTTGTCACCGTCATCGTCCTCGTTGCGCCCCCGCCCGGCCCCGCCTACAACTTCATCGTCCAGCTGTACACGTATCCCGGCGCCTGGATCAACGGCTTCGTGGCCGCTGGTCTCATCTACCTGCAATTCAAGAAGTCCGAGCAGTGGGCCTCGCCGTGGCACACGTACCTGCCCATCACCGTCTTGTTCCTGCTCTCGAACGTCTTCCTCGCCCTCGTCCCCTTCATCCCGCCCGAGGGCGACTGGAACGCCGACGGCTACCCCTACTACGTCTTCCCCGTCGTGGGCGTCGGTGTGCTGCTCCTCGGCGGCTTCTACTGGGTCTGCTGGACTAAAATTTGGCCGGCTGTGGGCGGGTACAAGGTCGTGGCCGAGAGGATCGAGGACGAGGAGGGGAATGAGGTGGTGAGGTATCGCAAAATTCATACACGGTAGACGGATGTTGCTAGATGCGTGTGCCATCAAATTTTGTTCAACTCAATGACATAATAATAATTTCATACCCCCTTCTCAAGCACTGAAGCCTTCATGATGCCAAATCAAAGTAATCCATCCATTTATACAAGAACACCATAATCTATATATGACTCTGCCCGGCACTTAACACATGCCTGGGCCTGGATCTGACTGTAACAACTGTGGAATTATGACATGGACTGTGTACATACCGATCGTCCTCACCTGTAGTAATAGTCTGCCACACTTATAAGAATTGATCCATATGCGTAACCATGATAATGGCGACTTGTATCGTCGCGAACAACCGGACCGAGCCATATTATCTGTCGAAGTGTTACTCACCATTCTCCCTCTTCTGCATGGACACCCCTCTATCTATTAATCAAGAGTTACATAACGTCATTGGAGTCGATTGTTACTTTACTAACTCTAGCCGTGGTAGCCATTCTTCAACCCAACTCAAGATAGCCCAAGTTGTGTTTGGTCCTCTTCCCTCCTGCTTCGGGTAGGTCGAGTGACATTGGGACGACAGTCGGGGAAGATGAACATACATATCCATGAACTGCGTGGCCCCTAATCGTCGTCGCATGGTCAATATCACTCCCAGAATACCTCTGGTCAAGAACAATATCCTACGTAGCTACGTACTTGAGTGCGTTATTTCAGAAGCGTGACCGTAGAGTAAACTGGATCATCCCCGCTGATGTCGATAGACTGCATTAGAAAGAGAAGCCCCAGATCGCAGATTCCTGAAGAGTTCTTATTTACAGACAAGTGGTGCTACGCCTTACTCTTGCCCATGCAATGGCAAGAGACCGGCTTGCGGGGCATGTGACATATCACCTGACGTTTGAGGGCAAAAGGGCAAACACACACTGGACGTCGGTGAGATACTGGAGGTGGAGCAGGTACGTGCTGCACATATAGTCGCCAGTAAATGCACATAAGGCCACTGGAATTTGAGAAGCGAGTTCTTCATGAACCCGATACAGAATAAAGTGATATTGATAAACCCGACCGGCATTCTATGCTCGGTGTATAACAGAAATACTTAGCGTACCTACCTGCCTACATACCTACACACTTGAACCCTGCAGGTAACGAGCGGTTGTTCGTCCAATCAGGGCCGTCTATGCCCGATATGGGAAGCTGCTGCAGCGACCCAAACTCTAACAGAAGCCGCAACCTGCCATTAAAAAGACACCCACACACAGACACACCCATCACCCCATCCCAATCCTACGCACACACACCCACACCCACACACTTGCCTCTCAAGATATCACCCCGCCCGTTTGTTGACCCCCGGCTACTCGCCTCGGCCACGAACTGGCTCATGAGTCTATACAAAGGCCTCACCTATCTCCTCCCATCCTACTGGTTCAATATATCAACCTATTGCTTCTCATCTCAGCCCGCCATGGCTTCTTCAGCCAATCTCAATGGCGCCATAACCGACTACGCCATCGGCTTCACCAGAAAGCAGGTCTCTGGCCTTGCTGATGCGTGTAACAAAGATCTCCAGGGGGATCTGGCTCAGCTTCGTGCCCTCCTGGATCAGGTTGACCAAAAGCGTCAAAAGTACCAGGAGGGTAAGAGCAGCTTTTTGCAAGAATTGCGGACCTCTCTGACCTCATTGCATGTCGACGCTGCCGTTGTCGATACAGCCTTGTCAGACATTGCAGCTACACCGTCACCCTCTCTGCTATCGGCCATCCCTACTTCCGCCACTCTGCATCTAGACTCCCTTCTGCTGACCCCAGCCGCCTCCCCGCCTGACTCTGGCTCTACTGAGACTACCCAGAAGCCTCAGCAACCAGAGGCCGTGGGCAGTGATGCTGCCACTGACCTCGTCAATGGATCCAAGGAGACACCAGGTGAAAGTTCGAAGAGCGCCATGCCATCTGTATCGCAAGCACTAGAAAAGCGACAGGGCAGTGAGTCTGACAATGTCAAGTCGAGTATCAGCCCCTCGGCTTTGGTCCCGGATTTGGTAATCCATCGACAGAAACGCCCCCTCGAGACACCTGAAGATACGGCGCAGGAACCGAAGAAGGCCAAAACATCTCCGACCGACGCAAGTAATGTCTTTATCTACTCTTCAGTTAGCAAATTTACTAACCGTTATTCAAAGATGCCTACACAGCCTGTGGTTAAGGAGACCCCCCGTAAGCTTCGGATCCAAGACCTTGACGCCATAGAGTGCGTCTTTCGTCACGAAAATCGGGTTGGCTTCTTTGTTATTCGGTGCAATGACCCCGAGTGTAGTCTTCGCATTTCCGACTCAATGCCGTTCAAATACAAGAGAGCCTTTAACCATTTTAACTCTAAGCACTTGCAACAACCCCAATCGGAAGAATTCATCTTCAACGAATTCGCCTTCCAAAGTACGAGCTTACCATGACAGATACATTTCTAGCTTACCCTGCTAACAATCTCCACAGTTGAGGATGCTACCGAGGAGGCAATCGCCGCTAGGTATAATGACAGCGAAATTCAGAAGTGTACGGATACTTGCCCCTACGAATGGCGTCGCATATCTAACTTTATAAGCAGGCTCTCCCAAGAACACGGTACATGATACCAGAATTATGCCCTCTCAGTCAGAGTCACCCCGTCGAGCCTCCAAGGCGGTGTCGTTCGATTTGGAACGAAGCCCATCTCTTGGATACCAGGACAGTGGATTTCCTAAGGCATCGGACTCTGACAATGGCTTTGGCCCTAGCGATGTCAATGAAGGCGACTTAGAGAGCACCTCGTTGGAGCAAAAGAAGACGCGACATAACTTACGTCAACTGCCGCGCCTATCTTATACCCAGATGGTACATGGCCGTGACCCAACACCGCCTGACTCGCAAGATCAGGTACACCTTTTCTGAGAAGTACTCGGATGATCACGGAATGCTAAATTTGTCTAGACCGACGACGACAGAACCGAATCCAGCATCGCTAAGCGAAACGGGACTACGAACAGCTCAAGTATAAGCACCCGAGGCTCCAAATCGGTGAGGAAGCTTTTGAGGCTTGGAGAGAAACCCAGACGAGCATCGGAGCAGTCGCAGTCTAACAAGTAAGTATCGTAAATCCGACACTGAACGACTGCTAATGTGTAAATTCCTAGACCCTTCGGACACACCGGCGAGTGGGCTAGACGCTCAGCACCTAGCTAAGCCTCTCGCTTTGCATTGTTCCTGGTGGAATCATTCGGGCCATCTGAGCTGTACAGCACAGTATTAAGACTCAGGGGGAGGTCAAATTCTCTGAGCGATACTGGCTTCAAAGAAGGACCCCGGAAAGTTGTAGGAATATGATGAATTGTACGAAAAGGAAAAACACAACCGGTTGGCCTTGTATGGGTCGTGAAACAGTTACCTGAGATGGACTTGTAGTTACTTCCCCTGTGAAGGGAAATGTCGATAGTCTCTTTGCAGGTTAAACTGCCACCATAAATGCGAATTCTGTTCAACTAAACTAAGCATTTTGTTTCATTGTTATATTTACGCAAAGCATACGTGTCTTGTCCCATATATCGGGAGCCCATTCGTTAATATTCTTTCAACGGCCCCCTTTTTGTTTTCTTTACTGGCAGTAATGTGTGGACCTGGCTGGGGTATTGGGGGTAGATGGGGTTGGTCCGCTAATAGGCAAGGAGCTAATGCGAGACGAGTAGCACAGTGCCCCTCTTCCCCTCATCTATCCCACGGCGCCATGTCCGATAGCAAACATGTCGACGTTGGAGCATTTCATTACCTAGGCTGGTTCTGTTCAAACGGAAACTTGGAGTTAAACATTCTCCCAATCCATCCCTGAGAGCAGCCAATACTTCTTCCGTGACCTAACACTATCTTGGTTACTTCACCCTTCAACTCACTGAGTGCTTATTTGCTTCCTCAAGAAATAAGATACAATGTCTGCCCGTCCCTACGATGGCAAGCTGGGAATCGTGACCGGCGGCTCTAGAGGTAAAGACATATATTCCTAGTTGCCAGCCGTGCAGCGCCCTGCCAGCTTCACGTTATACGTCCCAAGACTTGCCTGTGCCACTACACCCGTACTTACTTGCACTCCCTCTCATATACACTTACCTAGAATACCTAACTAACCACTCCAAATCACAGGCATCGGGGCCGCCGTCGCGAAAAGACTAGCCGCCAAGGGATGTAACTTGCTACTCATCTTCACCTCGGACTCGTCCAAGGCCCTGACCCAGGACCTGTGCGCCGACCTCGCGGCCAAGCACGGGGTGAAGTGCGCCCAGGTCCAGGCCGACCTCTCGCAAGCCGCGGGCGCCAGCGCCAAGATCCTCGAGGCCGCCAAGGACTTCCACGCCTCGCTGGGCCGCAGCGGCGAGCTGCAGGTCGACATCCTCATCAACAACGCGGGCGTCTCCTCGAACCAGTTCCTCAACGACGCGGCCCAGGGCCCCATCGTCGAGGCCGAGTTCGCGCGCGTCTACAACGTCAACGTGCTGGCGCCCTTGCTGCTGACGCAAGCCCTGGCCCCTTACTTCCCCAAACCCCCTTCTTCCTCTTCTTCTTCAGGGACAGAGGAGGGAGGGTTCGTCACGACGCGGGGCCGCATCGTCAACGTCTCGAGCGTGTCGAGCTCCATCGGTTACGAGGGACAGAGCGTCTACGCGGGGACCAAGGCCGCGCTCGAGGCCATGACGCGGTGCTGGAGCCGGGAGCTCGCGGGACGCGCCACCGTCAACGCCGTCAACCCGGGCCCGGCCTGGGGCGACATGTACGCCGAGGCCGGGGAGAAGTTCTGGCGCATCAACCAGCCGCACTGCGACGCGGCGCCCTTGCAGGCGTACCGCGGGTCCGGCGGCAACCCGGCGGCGGCGGCGGAGGTGAAGGAGCTCATGGGCGACGGGGTGGCGGACAAGGACGCCGAACTGCAGAAGTTCGACACGCTGGTCCGCGACAAGATGGGCGGGAAGCGGCCGGGGTTCACGAGCGAGATCGCGGGGACGATCGATATGCTGTGCTCTGAGGAGGCCGGGTGGACGACGGGCAGCGTGGTGTGTGCGAACGGCGGTATGAAGATGTCAATTGCTTAAAAGTGTATATATAAGCTACAGCCGGGTGAACAAAAGCTAGTCAAGGTATTAATCGCTCTGGGCCACTCTCGTCTTGCCTTACTGAAAGACAAGTTGCTGTATAAACTCGCTCTAAATGATGCTTTGATATGTAAGGGGTTAATACAGCTGAAACCCGATTCCAAAATTACCTCCGGATTACTCGCTCGTCTCCATCAGCCCACCAATCAGTACAATCCTTACAACTTCGCCTTACCAGCGTTCAGCTCGTCCCATTCCTTCTCCGTGAAAGGCGCATATGAATTTCCTTTGCCCTGCTCGCTGATCCAGAACAGCGGGTCGCCCTTCACCTTGGACGGATCGATGCCTTCGTTCTTGAGGGGCACCTTGTTCTGCTTGTTGTTGTGCGTGGCTGACCTCTCCTTGATCCTCCGGATGAAGATGGGTACGGCGTACTTGGGCAGGTGTGTTCGTGCGTGTCTGCAACTCCCCGTTAGCTTTCGTTGATCTAGAGGCAGTGCTTGATTTGTGGTGAAGCTAAGACAAAGCAACTTACTTGAGAAGTCCATCGTAGTCGAACGACTTCGTCGCAGGGTCAAAGTAGATGGCAGCCATGCCGGCTTTACCATCGTGGCCGGGGAGACTAACGCCGTACACGGTAGCTTCGAGCACACCAGGGTATCTGCCGAGCACTTCTGAAACTTCGGCTGTAGACACGTTCTCGCCTTTCCATCGGAACGTGTCACCAAGTCTAGAAAAGGGGGTGTATTAGTTAGTTATTATTTCGCTGCACCAGAACGTGGCAGAGTCACTCACCTGTCCATGAAGTACCACCTTCCGTCGTTGTCTCGTCTTAGAGCATCGCCAGTGCGATAGAACTTGTCTCCCTTCTTAAAGACGTCTGTAACGAATTTCTTCTCAGAAGCCTCCTTGTTCCCGTGGTAGCCCACGAAAGGTGGCGCGTAGGGACTCGGCTGGGCCACCAGGATCTCGCCACCAGCTTCGTACGGGACCCGGGTCGCGAAGCCTGTCTTGGGATCCTTTGCAATATCGCCAGTGTCCGGGTCGATAGCCACAGGTATGTATGTGTTGTGGAACCTGTTCCGCAGCAGCAGGCCGTGGTGGCCGACTGAGTGCGCCCGATAGTCACCTCGCGCGGGGTTGTCCAAGGACAACATGCCCTCTGTACTGTTGAAGAACTCGAAAATCTTCTCGATGCCGAATCGGTCGCGGAAAGGCTTCCAGACATCCGGCCGCAGACCGTTGCCGTAGATGGAATGCACGTTGTGGTCCTTGTCTCTCGGTGACGGAGGAGCTGCTAACAAGTAACGCACAGTCTCTCCGACGTAGACGAACCACGTAGCCTTCGAATCCCTGATGTCATCCCAGAAGCGCGACGCACTGAACTTGGGAGCAAGACATAACGTCACGCCCGTCTTAGAACACTTGTTAGTATGCGCAATTCCCGAGAAATATGTCTTCACTTACCAATAGCTGGGTCATACCACTGATCGCTCCAGTTCCGTGGTAAAGCGGCTATTCAAGTTAGCGTCCGAATACGAAGTTCATGCACAGGGCCTCTTACCATGCAGTCGTAGTATCTCTGGTTCTCCCCTACTACGTACGAAAGCCCACATTCTTTCTATAGCCCAATTAGTACCTGGTTATCGACGAGGGACACCGTGACATACGCTGACACTATGGGAAAACCCAGCTGCACCCGGGATAATGCAGGCCTTAGGCATGCCAGTTGTTCCACTGTCTTCGTTAGCGCATTTTCCTCTCTCTTTCTTTGGTCCAAAGTGGCCAGTCATACCTCGTGTAGAAGAGCCCGAACGGCGACCCGGGGCCAATGTTGTCTCTCAGCTCATTTCCCGGCCTCTCTCCTCTCAGCGCGTTGATTTCGGGCCGCGCCTCAGCCAACTTGACCACCTTAACCCCCTTGGCGGCCAGCTCCTCTTGCACCTCGTCGATGCGTGCGAGGAGCTGCGGGTTGCCGTCGGCCACGATGAGCGGGGACTCGGCGATGCCCAGACAGTGCAGCAGGGCGGCCTTGCTGAGGTTGTGGTTGATCATGGCGGGGGCAGCGCCGATGGCGAAGAGCCCGAGCCAGGCGAAGAGGAAGTCCGGGCTGTTGGCCATGAACAGGGCCACCAGGTCGCCGGGCTTCACGCCCTGCGCCAGAAAGTACTGGGCGAACTGGCAGGACCGGTAGTAGGACTCGGCCCAGGTGTAACTACCCGGGCGCCACCAGATGCACTCGTCGTTGGGCTTCAGCTGCGCATGCTTCTCGAAGGCGTACCATTGCGATACCCGCTTGTCTTTGACTGTGCATTGTGTCAGTGCGACCATTGCATAAGAGGGGCAAGCAAGGCTCTCAGAGGGAGGGAGGAAGGAAGGCATGTAGGGAGAGTACGTAGTCAGGCAAAGAAAACATTGAGTAAGTACGTACTGGCTTGCTCGAGGAGCTTGCTGGCCTTCTTCTTGCCGCTGATGATCTTCCAGTCTTGACGGATGTGGTATTTCGCATCCAGGTAGGCCAGACCGGCGGTAGTGGCGGCCACAGATGCTGCTGCTATCTCAATTGGTTAGTGCCATGTCACATTTCTCGCAATATATCGAGTGTCATAGAGTTGAGATGTCTCGGAGATAAGCGCGGAAGCGACTCACCGAGCGCCGCCATCTCAACGGTTTCCACGCTGCTCAATTGTTAGAGGGTTGATTAGGTAGTACACGCAAAATCCAGTGTCCTGTCGCAGTTATAGGCTGCGGTTGAATGACGAGTCCGATATATTAAGTGACAGATATAGAAGAGAGGAAAAATAAACAACAAGGTAGAAGGATGATGGACAATGCTTCAATCCGGTCAGCTCAGCGACACCACAGCATTGCAGAGAGAGGGAGCGTGGGAGCGAGTTAGGGATCGACATAGATACAGCGTGGAAACGTTCAAGCGTCTCCGACACCTGCACGCCTGCATGTCGCTCCAACCCGATCCGCCAATTGAGCCGCCAGCCGGCTGTATCCATTCCCCCAACCTCGGGCCTTGGGCCTTTCCTTCCTAGCTGGGTTATCGATAAGCGTATTGGCAGAGGCAATGCGAGACGGCAGTTGGAAGTTCCCGGGGCTAGCAGGTTAATAGGTATGTGCTTGCTCAAGCCTGGACTGGAACCGGCCAACATGCATCGACGACTATCTTTCCCCTCATGGGTTGGGACCAAAACTGGGGTTTTAGTGCATACGAACAGTGGATATAGTGCCTCTCGCAGCTACTACTATCAGGATCTCAGATCCAGGAGCCTTATTTAGACCCGACTTCATTGTTCGCATACTACTTTGTATAAAGCGAGCTATAGGATTCAGCATCAAAATCGAAGCTGAGATACTTATACGCATAGCGCTTCCGGTCGCTGTATTACATCCATAAAGATTATTCAATGCAGGCTGTCCTAGTCGACTTTGTTGAAATGTGAACATTTCACCAGGCCTCTCGGGCGCCGGTATCTAAGGAATGCGTAGTCCGGCAGATTCCGTGTCAAAGGCTCGGCGACAACTGGCCAGCACATTCCAATGAGCACACCTTTCTATGTAAGCATCACCACTTCATAAAACTGACTGACTATTATATGAGCAATGAATGGCCTGCGTATAGTCTTGAAACAATTGGGTATATAATAATGATAATATATAATGATGTATAATCATGTCATACTAGAATCGAAAGTGATAATCATGATAGCTAGGAGGGTTTCCAGCACAAAAAGCTAAACTATGTATTTGTGTTTTAAGCCCCCCTCAAAGAGCAAAAGCAAAAAATCGCATAAAAGCCACATTAGGCATTATGTAGGTATCTTTAGAAGAGAAAACAAACAAAAACGCTGCCATCATGGTATCATAAAAGAATATGTCCAGCCACCAGAGCCATGAGATACACAGCCCAGCCTCCCACCACCGGGTACTTCACCGCACCACCCCCAATGCCACTACCGCCGGCCGCGCCGCTATTCTTGCGCGCCTCGCCTGAACCCGCCTCGACCTCCTGTCCGGACGGATACCGGATGTTGTAGACGGGGGCGCTCGTCAGCGCGACGGGCGCGCCCATGGTGCTTGGGCACGACGCCTGGTTCGCGTTGGGCCAGTCCTTGAGATCGCAGGATTCGTCCTTGCCCCAGGTGCAGATGGGGTCCAGGATGTTGTAGAGCTGGTAGTGTTTCCCGACCCACGAGCCGCCGGGCTGGTCCAGGCAGCTCGCCAGGAAGTTCATGCTGTTCGCCGCGCTGAGGGGCAAGCGGTGGCCATCCGTGTGGATGAGGCTCGCGCACTCGCCCGCGTCCAGGTCGCGGTACTGCATCTCGACGGCGCCGCCGGCGGTAGGCTGCTCGCGCGCGCCCTTACCCGTGTACAGGTAGTTCCAGGCATCATA
This sequence comes from Apiospora malaysiana, assembly GCA_006508115.1. Classification (NCBI taxonomy): domain Eukaryota; kingdom Fungi; phylum Ascomycota; class Sordariomycetes; order Amphisphaeriales; family Apiosporaceae; genus Apiospora; species Apiospora malaysiana. Next base: position 1,873,061 of record QUSE01000039.1, on the reverse strand, counting down.
ACTGACGTCGAAGGCGCCGCCGGACTGGTCGACCTTGAGCAGCTTGACGGAGCGGCCCCCGTACGACAGTTCGACGCACAGCGCGTCGCAGCTCACCGACGACGGCCAGTACGCGATGCGATTCGTGTCGACCTTGCAGCCCAGCACCCCGATGGACGACGAGTAGCTGTCGTGCGGCGTCGCCCAGACCGAGCCGCTTCCCGCTGCGACGGGGGCTATTTGCGCTGCTGACCAGATAAGGGTGGAAGTGGCCAGCAGCGCGGAGAAAGATGCGACATTGCGCATTTGATATGGATTTGATATTGTCGAAAATGAGTGACTAAGCAATTGACTAAGAACGAGCGCATCTATCGCTATTGACGACAAGCAAGTGTCTTGGGCTTGAGGGGCGTGGGATGCGATAACACCACACGCGCCCTTGGTCGCAAACGAAGAAGGTAGATAAATGAGTGATGGTGAACGGCTATAAATGTTCAACGAGTATAACGAATGACATAGTCCGCGCCTGTATACTCAGGGCTACAAGACTATACGCGTAGATGCGCAGACATGGGCATGAGCCTCTTGGACGTGACGGCGATGCTCGAGCCCAACATTGAAAGCGCGGGAAAGTGGGAATCCAGGGTCCAGCCAAAAGGACGAAGGACAGAAGGGCTCGTGAGATGCTGGAAATGAGCAACGGCTCTGGGTTCCACTTCTGGCCCCCAGATGCGGGTTAGTGCTGTTTGCCCTTGAAATGGGCTGCGCTATTAGTGCCGTTGTTGGTTGTTCAGTCGGCCAGTACAGAGTAGTGAGCAGGTCGATTGGCCGGCCCAGTCACAACCACCATGTGCTTGTGCCGCTGACAAAACAGATGATAGGCGGGCCTGTCGTTGCTTGACCCCCTTCGAATCCATCCACAGCCAGCCTTGCCCGACTTGCAGCAACGTGAACCAGGCTGGCGGGAACTGGGCTTGCTTGTTTGATTGATTGACAGATAGATACATAGAAATAAATAGATAGACAGATAAGAGCTCCGAAGCAAAATGATGTCATTTTTCTTGCTTCTGCTGGCAAATCACATAACACCAGCCGTCGCAACCATCATCCCATCTATCAAGAGATGCCCATGCCCATGCCCAAATCCAATCTGCTTACCTGCCAATCAACTCAACCGTATTTATATATAATTAAATACATTGATATTCTTTCCGACGAATCACTCACTTCATTTTAGGATAAGCATTTTCTGGATACGAGATATTGTATTTCAAGATGCAGAGGGCATCGAGTGAAGCGCTCCATCGCTGATTCGTTTTCTGGATGAGTAAAAGCAAGAAACAGTCACAGCCAACATGAACGCCAAAGCCACCCTCATCGGACGGCTACCACCGACTCCTTTTGGCCTCCTCCTCCTCTCCCTCCAACACGAGCAATATTTATGTACATGATAACTTGGTGCAGATATACAAAGGCCCTTCCATCAAGCAAATCAATCCGAGCGAGCCTTCTTTGCGCGACCTCGTTTGGCCAAGTGCATCTCACGGCCGCCCTTAGAAGCCCAGTACTCCTCCAGCAGTTCCGGGCACGTCTTCTTCAGCTTGGTTTCGGGCTCCATCGACGTGTTCCCAGGCGTGGCGGGGTAGCCCACCCACTGCACCTCAAATTGGAAGATCGTCTTCTTCTTCTCATGGTTCAGGATCTTGAAGACGTGGTAGGTTTCGCTCGGCGGGTTCTTGCCGACATAGAACAAAACGTCGGTTCGACCGCCTTGCGACTTCCAGTAATCGTAGAGGGTCTCGGCCGCGCCTCGCTGGATCTCCTCCTCAGGCTCGTACGTGGCATCCTCCTCGGGCTCGTCCACCCATTTGACCAGAATTTCGACGCTGCCATCGGCCAGGCGACGGTGCTTCAGCAGCTTATCGATCTCGGTTTCGCCATCCTCCGCAGTGTTGTCAAACTCTCGCTTCTCGAGCGCATTTTGGACCATGTGATCGGCATCGTTGTCGACCGGCTTGTCGGACGCGGCGGGGCCAACGCCATTATTTTGTAGGAGCTCTGAGTATCGCATCGTGCGTTAGTATGCGACATGAAGGATTCAGGGTGCAGAATGCGACATACCATCACCACCCATATTAGCGACGGGCACCTTGGATGCTTTTGCTTTGTCCTCGTCTGCAGTGTCGCCGTTGGCCCCGTTGGGTTGCGCCGGGGTTGTTGTTTGGCTTGCCGAAGGTTTGGATGGACTAGAGCCAAGTTCTATTCCAGCTGGCTTGCCCATCGATCGGCTGCGACGCTCTAGATAACAGAAAAAGCAACAAGAGTCAGGAGTCTGCTGGCAGCCGGGATGGTCGGGAACTGGATGTCAATGTCAACTTACTAATCTTGCCAGCCGACTGACGCGCTTTGGAGCTGGTGGAGGGGGGCGCATCGGTAGAAAGCCGCGATCGAACGCGCTGGGTTGTGGAGGAGGAAGGCTGCGGTGCTTCATCTGTTTGAGTCGCGTTGGTTAGTGGTGGGCTGCGGTGTTGTTGATGGTTGCGCGACAGATGGCTGGTTGCTGCATTGGGGGCCGGCCAGCCAAACGCGACTTGAGCGAGTGTTAGGGTGTATAGAGTGTAGAGGGTAAAAAGACCAACCTTCCTCGTCGGGGACGACGTCATAGGGATCTGCCTTTCGCTTCTGTCCGCGACTCATCTTGTCTCCTTCGTTTGGGGGATTATCGCCGTTGGCCGATGAAGGTTTGGATGGCGACATAAAGCCCTTCAGGTTGCTGAAGATTGCGGACATCATCTACAGCAGTAATATGGGATATGGGATGGTTGGGTACGGGCGGAGGAGCTGACGAAGTGTCGCAAAAGTGGATACAAACTGGAATGGATGGAAAGCCCAGGTAGCTTCGGCTTCTTCCCAGCAAAAAAAGTTGAGTCGGTGTCGGGTCGGGCGGGCGGTTTGCGGCTTTACGGTGTGACTTGTGACTTGTGACTTGGCTCGGGCGCACCTTTGTAAAAGAGGGAAGAGAAGAAAAAGGTAATAATACTACGACTATTCGGCGACTTGAGCCAAATCGGGAGTGGAATGGAATTAATTGATGGAGAGAGTCTTTCTTTGAAGGGTGCTTGAATTGATGACAATCCGGAGTTGAAGGGCGTATAACTGATTAATGCAAGGGCCACACATACGGAAGGTAATGTAATGGCAACCTTGGGCTTCGGTTGGTGCGATTGTGGTGGTGGTGTGTGAGATCCAAGGTACGGCAGAGAGAGGTCACCTAAGCTAGAGACCTAGACACCTAGACACCTAGAGAGTTAGGTTATGTGGATTGGGATCGGGAATGTGTTATTGTTGTGCAGGATCAGGAAAGCTTGGTGCTTTGAGTGCCTCGGGGTGTGGTACTACCAACACGGAGACATCGCCAGCTCGGGATAGTCCACCAAATCAAAGCTACTTTGTGTCAATCTACTACAAGTAGCTAGAATGAATGCGACTCCTCTGTCTCTCTCTCTCGCTCTCTCTCTTTCTTTCTCTCCTCCCCTTCGTCACAACAACGCGACTNTACTCTTCTGCGTGTCGTCAGGTTTTGCTCAATCGGGGTCAGGAACCACATCAGCAGTAACTGGGCGGAAACTGGAAGTAACAAACTTTGAACAATACCCAAGCAGCAGCAGCATCCACGGCATCTATCTTCGAAACAAACAAACACACACCCACCCACACACACACACTCTCTCTCTCTCTCTCTCTCTCTCTCTCTCTCTCTCTCTCTCTCTATCTCTCTCTCTCTCTCTCTCCCCCTCTCTTTCTTTCTCTCCTCCCCTTCGTCACAACAACTCGACTGACCGATTGCCCGATGGAGGATCGCCTGACTGACTGTGTCTGTCCCTAATGTTCTAGACTAAAAGGACCTAATAAACTGGAGTCTAGGTCGGGACCCATGAAACCTGTCGGAGGAGCTTCTGCTAGGTTAGCTCCTACCTGCTAGGTTACCTGCTGTCTCTCTTTCTTTCTTTCTTTCTTTCTTTTGACTTGTAATTCGAATTCGCGCTTGCCGGGTTAGGTTGCAGCATGGGCCTTGATTGGTGGGTTGAGTCGCATGGACTTCACTACGATACTACTACTTGTAGAAGTGTTATACTACTAGTGTCTGTTTCTTCCTGCCACAGCCTGTACTTCCTGCTCACCGTCCAGCTTTCTATGCTATATGACGTGGAAAGAGTGCTAGGGTTAAAAAAGCACGTTCATCAAGACCAGGGCCAGGGGGGGTCGTGGTTGAATTGAATCAATAAGACGGCATATTGACGTGGTGATCCGTGCGTTTCGCATCAAAGAGACCAATGGAAAAAGCCGTTGGGCGGGCCTGGGTCACACACAGCACATACATACTACTACCTACAGGCTACATACAGTACATCCGGTAGTCCCCATTGGCTTTCGCTTCACTTTAACCCCCGGCTGGCCCTGGCTCATTACCACTCTAACCTACTTACTTACTCTCTCCACCCTAGGTACATGCCATACTTACTTATCTTCAAGAAACTCTCGTATTGGAGGCAAGCAGCCTTCGTCTTTGAATGTCAGGTAGGGACGAGTATTATGGTTGTTTGTTGTAAGTGATTTGTTGGTTCGACACGAGTCATCCCTCTCCAATAGCAATCATCCAGTGTTTGCTGCATTGGACTGGCTTGGAATCCTTAGGGGTTCCTGTTGGGATGTGGGCATCTACTTCTCTGACATGCACTGTTATATCGGCGGTATGCAGGGACAGGCGCAGGTAGCAGGAGGAGGTACGTGCGTCGGTCTCGTCATGCATTAAAGGAGAAAGGGGGATAGAATCTATAAACATCAATAAACACTGATGGATTGGAAGTCCATAACTACAGCTTCTATCTTTGATATCATCTATGATGGTCCAATGTGGACTTTACGAAAATATGTGAAGACAGATACAGTGTACTGTTAAGAGGTTGACTGGCAAGCACATCCCCTTAGGTCGGGACTCACATGGTGAGGCCTCTGCAACAAAAGATACCCATGATATGTTGCTGTTTTGTGCCCATGTGGCCAGAGCATATTCTGTTGTATGTAGCCCATCATTAGTAATAGATATCTCGAAGTTCGACTGCCGTCTTAGCTATGGAGGCACACCAGCCGTTGTCATCTTCTGCTACAGACAATCTCACCTAAGATGTATATAGTTACACAATCTATAAGGACTATAATGTTTAAACCAATCTATAATACTCTTTGTGATTATATAGTACTGAATAACTATTCGCTAGAGGAGGTACATGAAAGCAGTAGTCAAGCAGCCTTTCCCTTCTATTCTCAATAAACGCCGGGCTTTCATATCAGGAACGAACGGACTGAAGAGAATAAATCACATCAAGAAACCCAATCCAAAGCCATAGCTTTCCCCAAACGTCAACACCACAAGACACATGCATAGAAGGATTATTGCAAACCAGACATCCTCTTTCAAATTCGAGCTTGTCATTACATGTATATGTTGGGAAGTCCAAGTAGTAGCGTGACGACCTCATCAAATGAACATTTATCTAAGATCAAGCCTTGGCCTAGGAAAAGGTTCGTATATAAACACGCAGCTTCTGTATAAGTTGAATGGGTTTGGGCTTATTATGTGCGAAAAGGAAGGCATAGAACCAAAGCCGCAAAAGAATCCAACACTGACACCAAAAGTCTCGAAGTTACAACAAGTGCCTTGATGAAATAAAGTAATCCCATAGATGCCACTTTGTATGTTCAACCAAACGACCATTGAAATAGGCTGCCATCAGCGATGTAGCAAGATTGGAAGAAACTTGACAGCCAGAATAGCCTAGAAAGAAAATAAGTTGCTTCAAGATATGTACTCAAAATAGTAGAACCAAGAGGAGATAAGCTTGGAACAAAGTATATACAGAGAACAAGAAATAAGAAAAGGTGGGGAATGGGAAAAGAACAAGAAGAAAACTGCCAGTCCAGTCCAAGCATCCCAGGTTCTATTACACTTTGAAACTGTATAGAGGGTACATCACAACGAAAAGGGGGTTTGCCTCCTCAAAGAGAGCGAATAAGATTGGCAACAAGAAGCGAAGACGGGAAATGAGTGTCCAATTTATAATGTCACCCCGTCAGGGCCCCGGGTCTTTGCTTTGCGTCGTTGCTCAAATACCCGAGTCGACCTTGGGGAAGGGGTCCTGCGAGGGGAAGTACTCACGCCATTCGCGGCAGGTCTGCTGATACTCGGCGAGGTCCTGGGCGCTGATCTGGCCCGGCTGGTCGGCGGCGTTCTCGAGGAAGTCGACGGCGAGCCCCCCGCTGACGTGCCAGGCGATGTGGCAGTGGAAGAGCCAGCTGCCCGGGTTGTCGGCGCGGAACGCGATGACCAGCCAGCCGTTGCCGGGCAGCATGGTGACGTCGCGGCGCGTCGGGTTGACCAGGTTCAGCGAGCCGCCGTCCCGCGCCGTGCTGAAGGGCGTCGGCTCGCCCTGCGGCGTCGAGTGGCCCAGGATCAGGAAGTCGTGCCCGTGCAGGTGCATCGGGTGCGGCAGCGCGTTCTGATTCTCGATCACCCAGTACGTGTAGACGTCCTTCTCGTTGACGATGTACAGGTTCTCGTGGGTCGGGTACGACGTGTTGCCCTCGAGCACCCAGTCGAGCACGGGGCGGTTCCAGTCCACGTTGATGTCGCTGCCGTTGACCTTCCAGAGGAAAGGGGGCCCGTCGAGGGTTACCTTCAGGTCACGGTTGGGGTCAAGGGTGAAGTTGGAGGCCTCGCGGGAGATGACCGGACTGAAGTTGGTCCGGTCCTGGCAGGAGGTGTCGGTAGGAGGCACGCCTCGGGATGTGGGCAAGCCCTGGGGATCCGGCGCGTTGGCATAGGTGAAGATAGCAGCCGGGAAGTTGTTGAGCGAAGTACCGCAGAGTTTGTTCTCGGGGAACTACGTAAGGTATGTTAGCTACATGGACTAGGTGTATGGCAGCCGATATGTCTCCTAGAAGAGCCGGTGCGAACTTACGGTAACGTTAAACCAGTAGTTGCCGGGGGCTTGATTTCCCTCGATCATAACGTCATATCTCTGACCAACGCCCATGAATAGCTCGTCCGTGGTGAAGGAGTTGACAGGGACCATGTCAGTAGCCATGACAGTGAACTGGTGGCCGACCAGCTTGACGTGGAAGTTGTTCTCCACCGACGGGTTGATCAGACGGAGGAGATGGCGCTGGTTGGGCTGGATCTGGACACGCGCATACTTGCCCTTGGTAATATCGAGAGGGTTGACGTTGGTACCGTTGAAGAGAACGTTGTTGCTTGCTGGGGCTCCCGCGGTCTGGGTGAAATGGATGAGCTCGTCCGCCGCTCGGTCGTACGAGTCGCTAATGGGGAAGGGGCCGAGGTCGATATCCCAGTTGACGGAAGACGGCCCATTGATCACGATAGCGCCCCAGACACCGTTGCCGTACTGTGCCGAGAAGTGGGAGTGGTACCAGGAGGTACCGTATTGAGTGGCCTTCCAACGATAGGTCTTGCTCTTGCCTGGCGCCAGCGGGCACTCGGTGACACCGTTGGCTCCGTCGTGGATGTTGTTGTGGAATTGACGGATACCATGCCAGTGAATGGACGTTCTAGGATGGAGTATCAGTACAGCATTTCGCAAAGGGGAAGGTGGATTCTTACCCATTGGTTCTAAGACTGTTCTTCACATTGATAACGACATCATCACCCCAGTTAGCCCGCAGGGTGGGACCAGGAAACTGGCCGTTGATCAGCATCACTTTGGGGAGGATGCGGCCATCTGGGCCCTCCCAGTTGTCCTGCTCCGTCAGCTCCCAGTTGTAGGTTCTGGGAGTCGAGGCTGCAGGGGGTGTGGATGTCTCATAGTCCGTTTGGATGTTGAAATCGTTGGTCCAGCAAGCCCGGTTGGAAGCAATGTTGCAAGTGCTGTCAGCTCGAGTCTCGATCTGAGTGACCTCGGAAGCAGGAGCAGGAACAGCAACACAGAGGCTCACGAGGAGCGAGACGGATGCAAGACCCTTCAAAGAGGGTAGGGACAACATATTTGGGGGTATTATCTCGATTAAATGCCCAGAATATCAGTGAAAAAAGCAAATATTGCCAAGAATGGAGATCAACGAGAGCCCTGAAGAGAAGATGCCTCAAAGAATGAGCGAGTTGGAAGCCTGAAAAAGGAACCAGAAGGAAGGGTGCTTGATGATGCCCATAAACAAAACTTTCTCGAAGACGGGAGGCGGCGAAGGTTATATAGACCATTGGAAACGACCTGATACGGACTTTAGAAGTGTACCCTGTCTCTCGGCCCCGGTACGTATACTCTCTTCCTTTTCTCGCTTCATGTAAGTCTATGAACCCGGAACAAACGGGTCGTATACATGACTGTATACATGAGTGAGGTTTCCTGCGAAGACGCCGACGACACCCCCTTTTCGTGATTAGTGGAGCAAGTGTCGTTCGATAAACCTGCTTACGACACCATCACGAACAACCATCGTGACGAGATAGCTCATAGTATTTCATGACGAAGACCATGGTAAGCAAGAGTCACCACCGGGGGTTCAGGAAAAAGCTTACCGGTCATCGCCCTCCCATCAATTTTACTCAGGTCGGGATCCAAATCCAGCAGGAACAGGGTATAAGAATCAATAGTCCTCGTGTGTAGGCGCCAGAAGATGTGAAAGGGTGTGCAGGGCGGGTGGTTGCCTGACCTGAAGTGAGAGTGCAAAGCTAGGAAAGGATGGAATTTGTGATCACGGAGGGTATAGAAGCTAGAAAGATAGTGTTCCTGCTGAGCGGCTGCGTAGAAGCTGAGAAGCCAGGGGCAAGGGCATGTTCCCAACGTCCTCTTTGGGCATCGAACTCGCTGTGTAACTCTGTGGGTAGAGTCAAATAACTGCCGGAGGGTCTGCTTCCCACACGAATGTATACTGGTCATCATTACCAACCCACACAATGAGACCCAGGCATCAAGTCAGAAGATCTGGAAGGAAACAATGTTCAAGGTCGATATCGAATCAAGAGCCATATGTTGTTCTGTTTGATTTTCAGAGAAGGCCATATCGGCAACCGGACTTCCAAGCCAGCTTGCTAAGCCGTCAGAACAGCGTAATACGGGCTAGTTAAAAAGGAATACGGCTGTGAATGCAGGGAAGAGGCACGTAGCTGGGATGCTTGGTACGCCTCGCGTTAATGGGATGTGGCGATTTGATGAAAGGGGCGGCTCGCCGTTAGGGGCACACCCATGACCACCCGCGGCAGCATTGCATTAGTAGCAGTGTACAAGGTAGGAGGATACTTTCTTGAGAGGCGTCCTGCGGCTTGATTTTGTACTAAGTCAAATGTATGTATCATGCAGGTCCAAACATACGACTGTTTGTTGGAGGGTCAAGAGACCAGCCACATAGCAACCAATCGCCTACTTGTGACTGACGGAACTTGACGAATAGGTGCTTATATGTGATAGCTGTCAAAAAAGCCACAAACATGTGTTGGTTGTGGCAGGGCATAGTATTATATCAGCTGACTCGGTCTAACAACCAGAGTAGATGTCCCGAGGCCGGCGAACCAGCTGGACTGACTGGTAGTCCAACGACAGCTGCGTGGCAGGTTGGGAACAGGCACCACCAGGGCCATGGATCTCCAAAGAGCCAAGCTTGTGTCCGGTTCCGCAGGTGTCCAGTCACTGGAAATATGATGTATCAAGCAAACGTCGGCGCGGTCCTACATACTCGGCCGACACTGCAGAAACACCAGGATGGACTTGACTTCAAGGCCTGCCGGATCGGGAAACTCGAAGTTTCCTCGCTATGTGCCGAAGGCTTGGCCTGGTTACACCGTAAGACTTCGAGAAGAAAATGGGGAGAAATAGGGCTTTTATGCCGTGTTTTCTAAATATAATTTCTTGGCCCCAGCTCAACGCCCGATATGGCTGGCCTGTTTAGGACAGGGATCTGGTGTTATTACATGAAAAGTATGCCGTGCAGCAAACCCTGGCTTGCATGGTCGCCAGGGAAACTGATACTACTGGTGGTTTGTACGACAATTATGATAACGCAAAGGCTACCGCTTGGTGAATGCAAGCTCTTCCGATGTAATAGTTGCACAATTAAGGGGTGAATACCGATAGGCACCGATCCAATGCAACCCAGACAGCGTCGGATGAGAGCCATGCAATGCAGTTTGATAAGGGGCCAAAAAGCAGTTCGATCAAAGCGATTTGGACACCAGGCTTGCTTTTGGAGAAGCGGTCTGTCCTCACCGGCTTCAGTGCCCAGAAAGACGCGCCAAATGCGTAATTATGGGGGCAGTTGGTCGCTTAGGTCCCTCGTTCTTGTTTATGCTGATGGCTATATCACTGTGACGAATGGTGCTTCTTTTCTGATTCAGCTGACCCACGGCGCTGGGCCCTTTTTGTTGCGGCTAGCCACGTGAAACGAGGGTAATATGGATGCTGGGATTCTTACGACCCGAAAACCCGGGCTGTCAGCCACGATGCTAGGGATAGCCCTGTAGATGTTGGTCTGTTTCAGGAAAGGCCGTATCGTGAGAGTCACGAAGGATGCTGGAAGCCTGGAGCTGAAAAGGAATTAGGGTCATAGGGGCTCTAAAAAGCGGAGTTTGTTCCGTAAGCTGTAGGCTAAGCTGGGAGCAAACACGGTACGAAGATGGAGACGATACAGAAAGCCCAGCGCCACAAGTCCCAAAAGTCCCAAGTGCGCATATCGCATATCGCAAGTCGCAGCATATCGCGTATGGCTTGGCCCGGTCGCCTTGCAGGACAGCAGTAGGGGGTACCTAAGGGCCTATATTCCCGGGAAGGAAAAGAGTTGTGGCTGCTATACCTCATCTGTCGTTGTACGCGATTGGGAGTTCCAATGCATGTCGCTACCCGTTTCGCTCATTAGATTTAAACAACCGTACGGCTGTCGTGAGCACTACCCATTTACTTCATATTGCCCTCTAATATCTTTATAATATATCGCAGTGCTGCACCCAGACACCCAAGCACCCAGGCACCCAGGCACCCAGGGTGGTCCCGTCGGATTAAGCTCAAGGCTTGTGCCCGACTAGTAGCCCTAAGCCCCGCCTATTTCCCTGCCAGGTTGCTTTGCTTAGGTTAGCTCTTGACCACCTGAACAGAACACGCTCTTGCGTTCCGTCGCAATACTTACTTCTTCATCATCGTCATCATCGTCCTTATCATCGTCCAGTTCTCGACTTAGGGGCTCGGCTCAGCCAATAGTACATGTATACATACATACCCTGTGTACTAAATTCTCAGCTCGTACTCCGTACAGTGCCGGTGCTTTAATTGCGTCCGACCCGAGGTAACGGGAATGCCGTGTTCACATCCCAAGGTTAATCACTATCTTGAACCCACCTCGTGTTGAAGAGCCAAGCTTCCTTGCATCAGCGCCATGCAAAAAAAGCAAATCACCACTGCAGCCCATCGTGTCTGTCATCCTAGACATGCATCCATGATCAAGTATGGTAGTCATCCACTTGGTCGTTACCCGAACCGAGCGCCCTCCACCCACCGTCAGCATATCTACTAGAGATGGGATAGTTCTTGATTTCCCCATGCTCGTGACACCAGGAAAGCGTGCGTCATGCAGTGCGACTATGTGAGGCCGCGACGCCTCACGCCACTTGTTTGCGCCCCCTTTGCGCCCCCTTCGTCATTTCTGAGCGCGAATGGGGAAGCGGGAAGCACCATTTCTACCTCGAGCTCTGGCTTTGGAACCTTCGGGATATCACGTCCCTACTAGCTGCTAGCCTATTGTCTGGTCGCCAGACACGGTAATCTGACCGACACCAAGAAAGAAAAAACAGATCAACAGCGCTACGGGGATTTACGATAACATTTGAAACCCAAGAGATCTTATAATATGAATGTTCAGTGTTGTATGTCTGTCATCCACACAATATTCGCCAATATCAGTTATCGTCTGTCAGAGACCATTCAAGGATGGAGGTTGCAAAGGATTGACACCCTCGCAGAAATCCGTCGCCTGGAATCCCGCCGCTTCCCCGGAGGAACCTGCCTAGACAGGTCTCCATACACTCTCGTCTCTCAAGAACATAGTGTGATATAGGTTGTGACGAAGCCGTCACAGCTTTCAACCTTGCGAGGTTACTGGATCTTGAAAAGTACCCAGCAGCCTTGGAAATCCAATAGTTCATGTAGAATGCGAGGTCCGGAGCAGGGAATACGCCCTCCCTCCATCCCGATCTTGAGGGGTGGGTGGGCCACCACGCGCGCACATCCGAGCCCCCCTGAAGCCGCGGGGACGCATTTAAGGACCACGCGGTCAGCCTGTTGTACCATCGGCAGAAAGGGTCGTTCCGCTTACCTACCATTGCATCGGGTTCCGAGATGAGCACTCATTTCATATTTCTCTTGTGAAACGTGAAATCGTGGTGGCTGCAGTATTGCTCATCATCTACTAAAGTCCCCGTAAGCGAAAGACTTGACCTTCTTGCGCACAAGGGCATGCATTTGATTAGTCAGACTCATCTCCTGACGGGAAGCCCTCGCCAAATGCAGTACCCATTTGTTCCACCAATGAGCTGAGGGGTTAGATCATTCTGTGGCGTTTGATATTGTGGCTCACGCTGATTGGGATATAGGCCCGGAAACCCGCCTGACGAGGTCGGTTTTCGGAATCATTGGCTCGCCGATGCTAGACCCAGCCCTATGTGTAGGTAAGCTTACGAGCAGTAAGCTGAGTGAGAACGTCACCCTGTAACCATATAGGATCGTGCCGAGATTCTCTAATGTGATGCTTCATGCCGCAAAACAACTGGCACCAGTCAAAATTACCTTGAGTTACTGATTGAGAAACATGTTTCGATATCAGAGTGATGACAGCAAGATTATATGGAACCGCAACGTTCACTCTGACACATATCATGCAACATGGGAAATGTAGCTGACCGAACCACCATAGAACACTCATTATCACGATAAGTGAACAATACACCTACCCTGGTAGAGTACGAAACGGAGGTTTGTGAGAGGAGGGATGGAGACAAATGCCCAGAAAGTTAGCTACGCCACCTTACTAGTATCCCCTTCGTGGACTCGTATTCAAACCATTGATGGTCAGGAAGGCAACGACGTAGATATGTATTCCCGCTGGACAAGATTGGTTTGCACGAAGAAATAACCCGAATGCGATAGCTATATAGATTTCTATCAGAAGGGAGGATGCTGGAGATAGCCGTATAGATCGGAACAACCCTGTGAGTATCAATGTAACCTATCCTGGCGGAGCCGAAGACGTATCGTTATCACCGTATTCAATCTCTCCATGATATGTTCTTAGGGTTAAAAACAACCAGGTTGGGATTCCTCACGATCCTGTAGACTTCCAAGCATAGCCTCTATTCCGCCTCGATGATAGCCAAACCCTACTGAGTGGGAAAGTTTGATGCCGACGCCCTTCTCTGGAAGGTGACCTAACTCATAACAAATCATTGACGGTCGGGCACTACATGTGATCTAAAAGGATTAGTACGCTACATGCAGGCTTACTTCAATGCCACCCTGAGGTAACATTCGCTTTCTGCTACTGACTGAACTTCTGAGCTGCCGTCTCCGCTTTTCACCAGAGATTCGACCAATCATTATTCTCAGAATTAAGCATGCCACCTGAATAAAGTAGCCATGCTAGCTTCGTATATGCTTTATCTATCCCTTCATGTAGGTTAGTGTATTATGCAAACAGTAAGGAAATGTTGGCAACTGAAGCTAGTGGCTGTTGCACAAACTATCATAACTACAGCACAGGCAGCCGTTTAATGATCCGTGGAGTGTAAGACATATCGAGCATTTAAATGCTTCATATGCAACGACGGCACAGAATGCAGTCCTCGACTAGAAGGCCTGCAGCCACCGTGTGCTGGCTTTCTAGGAGCCTATCAGCGTATGATCAACGTCCTGGGGCAAAGCAGGGAGGGGAGCTGTCAAGATGCCAAGCTCCCCGCCCCTTTGCACAGCAGCATATAGCAATCTCTCTTATACTCGTCAAGCCCACCTGAAGAGGCAGCTAATGAGTTTGCTACAAGTGGTCGACACCTTTCTGCCTTGGGTGGCTATTTTTAACCACCTTGCATAATGGTGATGATGATGATGATGATGACGATGACGATGAAGAGGTCTTTGTTAGTGGTCGCTGTCTATGTCCTCGTCGTAAAGACATTGGGCTTCAACTTCCCCTTTGAGGCAGACCAGCTGGCCGCAGCCGACACTGAGGCGTTCCCGGCCATTGCGTTCGGCAATGCTGGTGAGCCGCAGCCAGTCCAGGACTTGCATGAGTGCCGGGCCTTCCCGGGGTCGCCGAACTGGCCGCCGGAGGAGGAATGGAGACAGCTCAATAGCTCTCTCGGTGGGGTACTGCTGAAGCCCCAGCCCCCGGGAGCAGTGTGCTACAGCAGCTCCGAGCACTATGACCAGGCAGCTTGCAACAACATCCTTTCAACTGCCCGTAGCAACCGCTTTTATATCAATGACCCAGTGTCTGAGTTGACCACCTGGACCGAGGGGCACACATGCTCAGTGAGAAACAATGCTCAGGGCAACTGCACACAAGGGGGCTTCCCGGTCTATGTTGTGAGTGATTTCTGTAATTAATTCTCTTCCACAGTGCCTCCAGTAAAGATGCTGACTCACGTCTCTTGTCACAGGTCAATGCCACAACCGTGAAACACGTGCAGATAGCGGTCAATTTTGCCAGAAACAGGAATCTGAGATTGGTCGTTAAGTGAGTTTATCCAGGCCAAGAACCGCTCATGTTTGGCAAGGGAGCCTTTACTAACCCCAACAATGTACCCTCTAGAAACACTGGTCACGACTTCATCGGGAGGTCTGTTGGAGCTGGCTCTCTCTCGGTATGGACTCATCACTTCAAGGACTTTGAATTCGTACCCAAGTACAAGCAAGGCGGATTCCAGGGGATGGCCGCCAAGGTCTCCCCAGGGATCGAATCTTGGGAGATGTTCAGCTTCATGAAGCTCCATAACATGACACTGGTCGTACCGAGTGACAGCACTGTCGGCGCCTATGGCGGATGGATGACCGGCGGGGGTCACTCTCCCATTGCTTCCCTGTATGGTCTCGGCGCAGACCAGCCCCTGTCTCTTCAGGTGGTTACTGCTGATGGCAGATTTGTCACGGCTGATCCGGAGACGAATCCCGACTTGTATTACGCACTGCGAGGAGGTGGTCCCGGTAAGTACCAAACGGCCTTCTCCCATGACATTGCACGAGGCCAGGGACTTACTCGTACCTCATTTACACAGGAACGTACGGCATCGTGACTTCAGCAATAGTCAAGGCATACCCCTCTCTTGACTTCAACTCCGTGTCAATCACGTTTGCCACCCCGGACAACGGAACCCTGGACTCGTTCTGGCGCGCCTTCGCCGCAGAGAACCAGTTCGGCAAGCAAGTGACCAAGAAACCCCATTACGGCAGCGGCTACAGCTACGTCTCCGGCAGCAACAGCACTGGCCACTACACCTACGACACGACGTACGAGTTTCCCGGCAGGTATTTTGCCGAGATCACAGCACTCATCGAGCCCCACATCGACGAGCTGGCGCGTCTGGGCATCTCCATCGCCGTGCCCAAACCGATCGTGTCGACCCGCTGGGTCGACGCGAGCCAGGGCCGCGGCGACGTGCCCGGGAACCAGGTCTTCGCCAGCCGGCTGTTCTCGACGCGGGACTGGGAGGACGCCTCGACGTATGCCGACGTCGTGGCCGCCTTGCGGTACTCGGTCGAGGCCGGGTACCGGTTCCACGGGATCCACCTGGCGCCGAACGAGGAAGCGGCGGCGGCGTATGGCTGGGGACCCCCGGACAACGGGGTGAGCGCGGCGTGGCGCCGGGCCACGATGCACGCGGATCTCTTCGACAATGCGGGGGACTACTCGACCAAGGAGAAGTCGCTCGCCAGCTACGCCCGGCTCAACGAGTCGATGGCGCGGTGGCGCGCCGCGTCGCCGGACGCGGGCGTCTACGTCAACGAGGCGAACATCTTGGAACCGAACTGGCAGCAGGCGTTCTGGGGCGCGGACAAGTACCCGCGCCTCGTGGCGATCAAGCGCAAGTACGATCCCTGGGACCTCTTCTGGGCGCCACACACCGTCGGCAGCGAGGGATGGGAGGTCGAGACGGATGATTTCTTGCCATCCCAGAATGGACGCCTTTGTAGAGTGTCTTCTGGCCAAAAGTGAAGGAACCGAGGGAATTCAAAGCTGGGAGGGGGCGGGGTAATCGAGAACGCGTCACTCGGGACACGTTCTTGACCGCGTCTTGTCAGCTGCACGACCATTGTTAGCCCAGTCCGATACGTTTTGTTCACTCTCTGTTGAGATATGTTAGCAGTTGTTTGAACAATTTGCCTGCTGGCAGGAACGAGAGATTCTTAAGAAACATGAGTTCTGCATGTGACCATGTATGCTTATCGAGACACTGTTGGAATCAATATCAAGTGTGAAGTCTGTTTTGTAAGTCTGAAGAGTTGGTACAGTGAACACACACCGGGTTTGGCTTCGATATAGAATTATATAGGCAGCGCTCTGGTGTATTCACATAGCGATTTTTTATTTCAGTACGTCATCACTACGAAAATCATGAGTCAAATACGTTGATTGGTGTTGTCTAGGTACTGATTATATCTTGGTTATAGGCTCTTCTGAGTCACTATTTTTGCTTTCTGTACGTCCCATTGTACGCCCAACATGTGTTTCTTTGAAGACAAGGTTGATGTGTGTTAATGACAACTCTGCCATTGCTTTTGGGTCTTACATCGAGAACACAGCCAGGTTCCCCCTGTTCTTGGCCCATTATCCACCGGCTGAAATACGTTCTTTTCCTGTTAATGGCTTACTGTTTTGAGAGGTTGGCCTATAGAGACGGACAGCAGGCCCCTAGTGAAAGAGGTCGTGCTTGGGATAATACTCTTTTGGACAGAAGGGTTAACGGAGGCAGGATTAGGCGCCTGAGAAGGGATAACCCCAAGAAGATGCTTAACATAAGTTCTGAACTCCTAAAACCTGCAGAAGCAGAGACAATTTCTTGTACGAGAATGTGTGTCGGGAAACGATATGGTGTCGATGGCCATCTATACCGACTGCCACATCAAGTGATGGGTGAACAATGTGTTTCCGTACAAATCATGCCTATACTCTTTTTGAGCCGCGTGCACTCGCCTGTTTTGTTGCGAAGTTGCAATTCATTCCTTCTGGCTAAGGCGATACTGCTCATGTTCCATTTGCGTGGTGGGCTCCCGCCTTCATGGTTGGGATTCACGCATTCCTCCCCTACTTGACGATACAGGAAACCTTTCCATTGTGTCGTGTGCACTCGCCTTATGCAATGCGATTAGTTATTCTATTCCTTCTGGTCACGACGATGTCACTGTAAGTCGCGTGCTCTCGCCCTTTTCGTCGCCAACTTTTCGCACACTCCTACATTCTTTGGTGGTCCTATCCCATTTCTTCCGTGTGCCCGCCAATTAAATAAACCACCTCTTGAGACTTTGGTATTGTCTACTGGCGCACAAAATCCCGCATCTTCACTTTTAACAAGTGTTATCTCAACTCCCTCCCTACCTTCAAATCGAACCCCTTTTCCGGCTTCGGTACAACGTCGCCCGGCAACATCACCCAGTCACGTCGCCCACGACGACATGAGACTGGATAATACTCCGTCAAGACCCCCATAATAAGCATTAAAGGGCCATAAACCGGAGTCATCAAGTGGTGAACGAGTGGTCGCTAAGTGATTCTGGCAGTCACACATCGTGAGGGTGTCAAATCGTAGACTCGAGGACTGATCCAGTGGTCAAAGAGTGAACCTAACCACATCTATTGTGAGTCGTGACTTTTTTTTTATGACCACTACAAACAACTTGCATCTGGCACGCTCACTTCTATTTTTCCCAACACACATCAACCACTACCTTTCCTCGTTTGGGAGAGCTTCCCTTCTTCCAACACATGTTGTCCGCAACACAAATTCTTTCAAACTTCATCCACTTGCCTCCCAACCCAAAAGATAGGTTTCTCCTACAGCACACATCTTTGCGGCTACACCTGGCCACATCATCATCCCCCGAACCCCGACGTCTACCCTCTTGAAGCAAGAGGCACGCGTTTCCTGACACGTTTTGTTTTTTGCCGCATCCTCTTTCAGACATACAATTCTTCTTCCATACGCTCCGTCTTTTAAGCACACCAAAACTCCAACGTATTTCCCTCGCCTTTCCTCACTACGAAAGGGGCGTCTGCGTCTCTTGAACATAATTACCTTCAAAAATCCTGGCACCCTCTTCTCACCTCTATCCAAGCTAATTGGATTGACATTTGTCAAATTCAGAATCATTCATCCCAAATATCCTCAAGTGTTTGTCAGCATTCCCATCGCCGTGACAGATAGCACAGGCTTTTTTTGTCTTTTGCAATTTTGCACTTCGCAACTAAAAAGAATCCAGCACCACCCACCAAGTTAGCAAGATGACTCCCACCAATGCCTGCAACAAGGAATCCAAGGGAAGACCCTCAACTTCCTACTCTCGGAACCCTTCTCCTACCTCATCCGCAACCACAATGGCAATTACCATGGGAGATTGGCCTTTGGCCAGCGAGCCAGGCGATGCCGTGACTGATCGGACCACTTCAGAGCGCCCTACGTCTCGTCTTAGCAACACTACACACAACGGGCACCGAGTCCCAATGCTCAAAGCTGGTGAGGCCATCAAATCCAACCTCGTTCCCTCTTTTCACTTTCCACGGACTGCTTCTTCTTCCCTTGGCCAAATTCACAACGGATCTACTGGCGCCGCAGCCGAGAGTGCTTTGGTGAGACCTCCAACCAGACATGGACTCAAACGTCCTTTCAATGCCACCAGAAGCTTGAGTTCCGAATCTACTAGCAACGATGGTCCAGGTCCAAGCAGCGAAGGTGTCCGCGAGGACACCTCAAAGCGTTTGAAGCATGGTTTGACCACTCAACTGTCACGCGGTGCTCAAGTTTTCAGCAGCGCTGGGTCATTCTTCCCCTTCAAGTCCGAGGAGCCACCCAAGACCCGAATCAGCGCCCCGTTTGGTTTCCGCCATGTTGCTAGAGCCGAACACGGCGGTGGACCAATGGGCGGCACCGACCATGGTCCTGACACCGACCCTGAAGCGACGCTGAACCAGACTCATCGAGTTCTTCTTGATGTCCGCAGTGGCAGCAACCTTGAGAATCGCACCTCGCTCCCTGTTGCAATGCCCAACGTTACGTCGCCTATTGATGAGGGCCAATTCGATGCTGGATGTGGCCATCACTCGAGTCGCAACAGCTTCAATCCCTTCCCGTCGCAGACAATCACCCCTGCAACTGTTCAGGTCCATCGACCGGACCCTCCCCATCCCGTTTCACGCAAGAGAGATTTCTCCCTTCCAAGAGTTGATGTCAGCAAATATATGAATCTCCCAAACATTCCTTGGACCACTGCTTTCTGGATCGCGATCGTGTCGGCTCAAATCACCATCATCTCGACCGCAGCAGCTATTGCAGTGATGATCCAGCATGTCAATGATCACGAAGTTGTTCCCATAAATCATGCAGTGGGGCTGGCCTTGTCTGTGGCCTTTTGCTTCATTTCTCTAGCAGCCATCGCAGTCACTTATGCTCGCCGCCGCGCCTGTCGTGCCATGGAAAGTCATCGTAACAGCCAGAATGAGGAGGAGTTGCTTGAGATGCGAGGTATCCTCAGACACTCTACCCCTACACCTGTACGCCTTAGCGACCCTGCTATTGAACTCGAGGACATGACCCAGCGCCGTGTCTTAGAGATTACTGTCGCAGGCCAGAGAGAGAGAACTGCCCATTCATCCGGTCCTATCACGGCTCCTGAGCAGGCCTACATTCGGCAGAGTAGCCGAATCGTCGCACAGGGACTTCACAATCTCGCAGCTCCACCTAACTCTACTCAAAGCAAGCGGACATGCGGCATCTATGACTCGGAGTCCGTCTGCACCGCCCTCGTCGCCCAGAGTATCATTAAGGGTCAACCCTTCGGCGTCTCGGGACAGGCCATCACCACCCCTATTGGCGTTGCTCGCAGTGAATCCCTCCTGCACTCTGCTGCCCACGAGAATCGAGTGTCCCAACAGAGAGAAAGCCAGCAACAGGCCGCTGCTCCCGACAATGGCAAGAGAGCCGAAGAGCGCAACCGCTCTCACAGCACGGAATCCGGTGCCACCGAGGCTACCTACGAGTCTGTAGGCACGGATACCCCGATGATCGCTGAAAAGAGCTCTCCTCCTTCGCCTCAGGCATCTAAGGGAATTCCTCACTCTGCTGCTGTCTCAGACTTGTCTGTCAAGAATAACGTGCCGGCTCTCCCGTCGCAGGACAGCAAGTCCACCCTGTCATCTCTTATCAGCTCATACGCTGACGAGAACGAGAAGGCTCAGGATGCTGCCGGGACTTCATACACAAAGACTTATGATGCTCCTCATCGCAACGAGGCTCTGGGCTCCCACCCAGTTCAGCACCGTACCGCTACCAACAACCCATTCAAACGTCGACAGGAGCTGCCAAAGCCCCCTCACAAGATAGTCACAGAAGCCGGTACCCCTGAATCGCAGAAGAGCACAGAGCGTGGCGGTATCAGCAGTGTGAACCATGGCGATGCTATCCAGTCCCTGCAGGCTCTCCGAGCCCCAATGACTCCCATCGCCGAGCGTAGCGAGTCTCCCCCTATCGCCATCCCCAACTACTTCTGATCCTTTGGATCACCTTTGCCCACCTCCATCTTGTGTACAATACGAAGGTTTTCTTCTGTTCTTCTGGTCTCCCGGCGTACGAGGAAGAAAGAAATTTGCATTTGATCCTGTTTTGTCTTTCATTTGTCCTTCGTTGTTTCATGGGGCGTCTGGCGTTGGTTGTTGGTTCTTTACTCTGTCTTTTCTGCAAACCGGCGGCTACGGACGACTCGCGCAAGCGGTACGAATTTACATGAGAGTTTTCCTCTAACGAGACGACGATTACGATAAATACCCTGAGTTACCCCGGCAGAAATGCCAGATCACTGCATGAACTCCCAACTCTCCTCGTGGCTGCAGAGAGAAGGAGTTCTCACGATGACTACGACGAACGGTTTACGCTGATCCGAAGCCCCAAGTTGACGGAGGAAGGTGGGCGATAAGGACAACAACGAATCTACGATCTGAATGAATATTGTACGAGTACAGGAAATACCCAAACATGCGATCTTTTTCTTTTCGGGGGAATGACCCCAACAAATGCACCAGCGGAACAACAAACAGCAACCTTGAGCTTCTCTAGCACCATCAATTCCCTCCCCTCCTCTTCTTCAGGACGATCTCTCTGTCTTCCTCTTCTTCTATTTTGATCAAGAGGGTGGATGATGATGATGACCCCGTCAATCTCGACACCACACTTTCTCGCGCTGCTCTCGTTTTTCCGGCTTCTTGTCTGAAGAGCATCGAGCTTGCCGAGATGTGGGAGGAACCGATAACGGTCCGGAATTTGGGGGGAAATGGCAAAGGCGGTGGATGATATTCGTTCTGCGATTGAGTTTACATTTGTCACATTGTTTTTCTTTCGAGGAACGCACATGGCGAGGGGAAGGCGAAAAAGGCGGAGTAATTTCATGGGGTTGGTATGGTGGTCCGCGATTGTTCTTCACGATAACGTTAAATACATTGACGTTTTGTCTCATCTCTCTTGCGTGAAATGCCCCTCGGAGACGTGATATGAAACCAAATTTTAACCATTAAACTTTGCCTCTGTAGCTTCAGTAAGTCAGTCCATCCATCATCATTACTAAATGGCCCGGGCAGCCCGAGCTCGGTTTTCACGGTTTCGCCTCTCCTTGAGCGCCGTCTTCCGCCGCTTCTTCCATTTGCGGTTCAGATCTCCTCTGTTCTCCCAGAAGAACTTCTGGAAGTCAGTAGCCGCGGAAGCCTTGGACTGATCACCATCGGCAGCAGCTCCGGCCATGGCCATATCCCCGTCTGCATCCTCCAAATCCTCTCCGTCGGCCTCGATTTCATCCTCTTCGTCTTCCTCGGCGAGATCATCTTCCTGGGTAGACCAGGGGAGGTACGAGCGACTCGGGTGAGCGGTGTCAGGTGTCGGGGCAGCGCTTCGCGTAGCTCTGAACTCAAAGTCTTGTTTGCTGTATGGAGTCATGGGGGCCTGTGCCGGCGCGGCCTCTTCCTCAATATCATCGTCGTCATTGTTGAAGAAGCTGAAAGGCTGGGCATCGCTTGCCGCGCCGGTCTCGTTCGCTCCTTCTTTGCGCTTATACAAAGCTTCGAGGGGATGCACGGCCTTACTCGATGCGGGCGTCGTTGGCGGTGGGATCTTAATCGTAAGGCTAGTCACTGAGCCTGATGACTTTGGGCGCGATGAGTCGAGCTTCAGCCCCGAAGAGGGACTACTGGCGGCGCCCTGAGTATCGACTCGGAGGTTCTTGGCATGTGTCCGGACCTTGGAAGGGCTTGATTCTCCGTCGGAATCCTCATCGGAGTCTGATTCTGAAGAGGAATCACTGCTGCTGGTATCATCCTCCTCCTCTGGTTTCGCCACCTGTTTCTGGACTACCTTCTGTGGCTTCGCAGGTTCCTCAGCCTCGGAATCCGAAGAACTTCCGCTGCTGCTGGTGGCGTCGTCTTCTTCTGGGACAGGTTTCGGCTCGTATTTCTTTGGCATCGGCCACTCTGGGACTCCCTTCTTTGGTTTCGGCAATTCTGGGACTTTCGTGACCTTCAACGGCTCTACCACATTGCCTGCAGCATCAACCCAGCCCTTGCCATCCTCGAATTCAAGGGGCTCCGCCTTTTTCGTCTCGTCTACCGCTGCCCTCAAGAAAGAAGGGTACTTGGTGGATCGCTCGAATTCATGAACAACAACCTCACGGTTGCTTCTCTTCTTCTTCTTCCTCCTGGGCCCATCCTCTTCCTCGTCTTCGGCGGCAGGCGGCTGGGCACTGGGGATCTCGGGCATCTTCTGCTTGAATAGACATTCGGGGGCATCGGTATACTTGGACTTCTCGGCAGATCTCTTCTCCTTCTTGTCTTTCTTGTCTTTCTTTTCTTTCTTCTCCTTGACGCTCTTATTCCTGTCCTTGTCCTTCCTCTTCTCTTTGATCATCTCGCCCTCCGAGACTGTCCAGCCTCGCTTGATCTTGCGATCACTCAGCACGACGCCGTCCAGCACCTCGGGCTCTCCTCGCTTCCGCTTCTTCTTCTCTTTCTTCTCCTTCTTGTGGCTCTTTTTCACCTTGACGTCTTCATCCGCGACAGCGCCGGTGGGCGGCGGGATGGACTCCGGCTTAGCCTGTTCGATGCGCATCTTGCTGCCTCTGAGGGTGGCGCCGTTGAGCTTCTTCCTCAGCTTCTCAGCCTCGGCCTGGGGGACTTCGACGAAACCGTAGCGTCGCTCGGGGAAGGTCTCGATGGAGTGGTAGGAGATGTTGCGGGCAAGCGGTCGCACAGACGATGATAGCACGATGCCTATCAGCTCGGGGTCCAGCGGCGCAATGTGGAGGCGCGTGTAGCCGTCCTTGTCAGCAACGAACGGGGCAGACTTGGAGGGGGGTTTCGAGGTGCCTATCGCCATTGGATTTTACCGGGCCATGTCAGACGGTATCTGGGCCAGAATATGCGCTGAGGATTGCCTCTTCTTCTCTTTTCCTGGGCGGCTAAATTTGTCGATAGACATTTGCATTTGGGATGGGTGGGTCCCAGTTTTATTTTTCTGCAGCTTCCAAAGCTCCACCCGCCACAAGTTCGCGCTCGGTGAGAAAAGCGGGAGTGCACGGATCCTCACCGACGGCTAGGTACTGGTCAGGTCAAGCTGGCCCATTGCATTTCCCTCCTTATCTGATCTACCGTCGTGAAATAGGACGCTGTCAACCCAACGAGAGTGTCTGTCTTACTGCTTATTGTATTCCCAGGTGCAGATCATCATCCGAACAGCCGAAGCTTCTCCTATTCCATCCTTCTTCTCATTCTTCTCCAAGCTCACACATTGCCCACCATGGCGCCCAAACTGCCTCCTCTACCGTTTGTACGCACGGTATGTCCGCAACCCCACCATGCCTATTTTGCAGTCTGCACTCCGGCAGCATAGCCATTTCCGTGTCTAATACCTATCAGGTTCTCAAAAGCTTCATGTCGGAGTCGGGCCTCGAGCCGAGGTAATAGACAACGCAGCACCGCCTAGCCCGGCGCCTCACGTACCCCAAGCTGATCAATCAATGCAGGCTCTTTGGCCCTCACGTAAGAATAGGTCGCTTGGTAGAATACGAGGTATGTCGGGCGCTAATTGGCAGTAGCTCCGTGTCACCAACGCCGTACCTGGCAAAGTCGACTTTGAGCTGGATATCACCAAGGATCACACGGTAGGTCACAGAACGGTCTTGATAGAGATGCCGCCATGCTTATTTTTATAACCCAAAAGAACCGACTGAAGATCATCCATGGAGGTACTATCGCCAGCATGGTAGATCTTGGTGGCTCACTTGCCGTCGCATCCATGGGCCTGTTCGCCACGGGTGTCTCGACGGACCTGAATGGTCAGTTTCTTTGCCCCTTTACTCTTTGGTAGGTATGCATACCATAAGGCAGCTCCGAGTCCTAAATCAAAGTGCAGTGACATACTTGAGCGGGGGAGGTAAAGTCGGTGATAAGATCCAGGCAACGGCTTCATGCGACAAAAGTACGATACTATCCATCCCCATTGACAGTTGATGCAAATATAAAGATGCTCACATGGATGCAGTGGGCAAAACACTTGCATATACGTCAATCATTTTTAAGAATGCCAAGGGAGAACTCGCTGCTCGTGGAAGCCACACAAAGTATGTTCACCCTTTTCTTTATTTGATCATGTTCGTTTTGCTTGGGTTGGGTTGGGATGTACTAATAAGATGTCATGCGGCGCTAGGTACGTCACCCATGCCTGGAAGAGTCAGACGGGCGAACCGTTTACTGCACCAGAGGGCACTGAGGTCGAGGAAAAGTAAGGCAATGAAAATTGGTGCAAACCCCGAGGTCATAAACTGGGAAACAATATAACCATAACCTTAACCCGATGTGCACATTCTTGGATGTTTACTTAACTTAGACGTACCGTACCGTAAGATTACGGGTCCCGGTGCCATAAAATTAGAATATCCGCTTGGAATTGAGCCTCCTTTGACGGGAGCCAAATAAGGGTCCGTCCAGTCTAGCAGCAACGCCCCTGAATTCAAGGGTCCGCACCGTACAGCATCACGTGACCCAACAAACATCACGGACACCTTTTCCTTTGTTGCCAAGTTGCCAGACTGGTTTCAGGAATCTTTTTTTTCCTAGTTACCGCCAAAACCTTCGACATCCAACTATGGCACCTCGCACTACGGGATTCTGCTTCCCTGGGCCCGTTGTGCGGGATGTCTATCTCATCCAGCTCCTCGCCTCCTGGGCCATCCGCAGCTCCGAGTTCAGCCTGGTGCTCTTCCTTGCCGGCACCTTCCCGGGCACCCTGCTCTACGTCTCCATCCACGGCATCGGCCGGTCGCTGGCGGCCGTCCTTCTTGGGCCATGGGTCGGCGCCTTCGTGGACCGCCAGGACCGCCTCCGGGCCATGCACCGCGCCGTCTTCTGCCAGCGCGCCTCCGTCGTGCTGTCCTGCGCCCTGATGCTGATGGTCCGCCACATGCAGCATTCCCTGACAGAGGCCCACGGGCTGACGCTACACGTGTGTCTGTGCCTGTTCTTCGCTCTCGCCTGCGTCGAAAAGGTCGCCGCCATGGCCAACTTTGTGGCATGGGAGAGGGATTGGGTCGTGGTCGTGGCCGAGGCGCACGGACTCCGGCGGCAGAACTTCAACGCCTCGCTCCGCCGCGTTGATCTGGCCTGCAAGCTGTTCGCGCCTTCGCTTGTCGGCTTCTTGGACACATACTGGTCCCAGCTGGCCATGTGTGTGGTCTTGGCTTGGAACGTGTGCTCCATTATGGTCGAATTTTGGGCCACGAGGCGCGTGTACAGCAGGACGCCGCAGTTGGCCCAGCGGTTGTCACCATCGTCGTCCGCGTCGTCAGAATCGTCCACGACGGAGAAGCTCGAAGATGAGAAGGAACTGCTGGCCTTCTCGCAGTCACTCCTAGCCGAGCCTAACTTGACTACCCCCACACCTACTACTGCGCCTGTGCTCTTCTCGTTGGCCCCGTGGCGAGAATATGTCAGGTCGCCGGTCTTTCTCGCTTCCTTTTCAGGTTGTATTCTCTATTTCACTGTTCTTTACTTCGGCGGTCAGATTATCAGCTATCTCTTTAGCCTTGGCTTCACTTCGATGGAAGTCACCATGTTGCGGATGGCGTCAGTCTTTGCCGAGCTCGGTGGAACATGGATGGCGCCCATCATGATGGACAAGGTCGGCCCGGCGCGCGCGGGTTTGTTCTTTCTCTTTTGGCAGGTCGTTTGCCTGGCAATCTTCGCCGGGCCCGTCGTAACGCACGGCATCACCACCAAGTTCGTCGGCTTAGCCCTCGCCTTGGGCATCACCTTCAAGCGCTTGGGGCTCTGGGGCACAGACCTGTCCATTCAATACATGGTGCAAGCTGTATGTTGCCTTTTCCGTATACCCCATTTGATGGGAACCTATGTCTCCAAGCGTGTGTCTCGAGTTGGAGACTGTTGGCTAACCCCGAGTTCCTAGACTACACCGCCTCAATCGCGCGCCGTGCTGTCGACCACTGAGGTAGCTTGCCAACAGCTTTTCGAGTTGTTCGCTTGCATCACCACCACCATCTTCTCCCGCCCTGACCAGTTCCTCTACCCTGTTTTGATCAGCTACTCAATGATCTTAGTAGCCACCGCCACGTATTCTCTTTTTGTTTGGAAGATGAAGTACAACCGACATCACGCGATGATACCCAACGATAACTCGTAACTGTTTCTCACATGTTTTATTGCAGTATAGACTATAGATTTTCTACGTTTCCAAAAAGCGCCTGTTAATGCCAACCTTATGAAAAAAAGATACCTTTGTCTTCAAGCTACCTGCGCTCAGCAATGCTTTATCGTCGGAACACAATGCTTTATGTTCAACCCATTTCAAAGGGCTCGGCTTCAATGGTATTGTGAAAATTATGATACTACCCAGAAAGGCGTGAGAACAAACCCTTAATATTGGTATAACCTCAAAGCCTGGGTATGCAGCTGGTGGTAGCTAGTATCTTCCTTATATAAGGCAGTGGTCGGCCCGTCTAGCTTGAAAGATACACGGCACAACACATCATCACAACCAACATCAACCAAACTCTTACTTCTAAGCACCAATTCAAACATCAAACCTATCCTTCTTCGACTACCGGTACAATGGCTCAGCTAAACACCCCTGGGTCACAGCAGTTTCTCAGCAGCGCTGCGGCTGGTTCTTCCAATGCCAATAGTGCTGACGGCAATGCCATTTTACCATCAGACCCTGCGCTAAGCCAGCCTAATTTATACCAGCCTCGTGGACCAATTACAATGGACCTCTATAAGACTTTGTCTTATGTGAGTGGGATTTGGTTGTGGAGTAACCAATACGGGTTCGAGGTACTCAGCGGAGACCGTCTATATCGTGTCGACGAACAACGAGGAAGGATTACTGATCGCTTGGCGCGTGGAGAATGGGTAGATTGGAACATTGCAGAACAACGAGCCTGGGTCGAGGAAGGCACCCAAGTCATGTATCAAGCTGTACCGGGCCCGGTTACCTATGTCGATGTGAATGGACAGGTTTATACGCCCAGTCATATTCGGATCGACGAAAATGGGCGGCGCTACCGGTGCAACTTCGACGGAACTTGGACACTGACCCCCGGCTTTACTCAGCTGCAGCAAAATGACGATGGCACCTTCGACATGACCAACAGAGCAGAGGGCGTACCCGGTGGTCCGAGCGCGTGGCCTATCAAGCTGCCTCCCATTCCTTTCAACGACCCTGCGATACTGTGGCAAGGGCTGAAGTCAATATACAGAGAGCCACCCCGGCCCCAGGCCGTCGAGGGGGCCACTGCCAATGACCCCCTGGTCGCCTCCGTGGCTCTCGATAGGCCAGGCTCGCCCATCCCAGACCCTCGCCTGGCAGATCCGGCGTGGCAGCAAGTGGACAGATGGCTTACGGCGGCCTTTCCAGTGGAAGAGTATCCGGCGGCAGACAGCCTGGACCTCCGGTTAAGACACATGGACGCGTACTTTGCGAGGCAGCCAGCCCCTATTCTTCCGCACCCGATGACCGACTATGAAAAGCGAGACCTGTGGATCTCCGTACAGGTCGAAGTGCTAATTCCTTGCATCTGGGACGACTCGCCAGAGATGTTGACTGCTTTTGCTGGAAAGAATCCAATCCAATTGCGTCGACCACACAACGTGGTTCGTGGAAGCAAACCAGACGATTATGACTCGATAGCAGGGGCACAGAGCCGTATGAGAAAGGCGATTTCAGATTTAACCGAAGTCGCGAGGGCGGACGGAGGACGCAGGAGAATCGCTCATTGGGATTGGCGGGCTCAGGATATAAACACCTACCCTAGCGTGGCACTCACAGACGACCATTCGAAATGGTGTTGGCGCATTGAGAGCGGTGGAGTGTGGCCGACACCGAACTCCATGAGAACAGTCAACATGCAGAAATGGACCATCTCGCCTGCCTTCCACATGCTCGAGGAACGATTTACATGGCCGGCAGAGGTGTCCGAGATGTTCGATCATCTGCACAAGGCCGTGCCGTGGTATGTGGCGCCCAAAAGCCAACCGACGACGGTGGAGATCGGGCCCACGAAGGGCTACTTCTTTTCCACCACGCAGCTCCGGGACATCGCGAGCTTCTGGTACGCCTGCGAGCCGTACCTCACGTCCCTTTTGTCTCCTCATCACGTAGACGAGGGCCTAACCAGGCCGGTCCATGGACGCTGCCGAGCCGCCTGGAATGAACCAGCGGAGCGTGCCAATTGGCTGTGTCGCCTGACAGAGAATGGCTCCAAGTTCCCAGCCTTCCCCATGCCGCAATCGAAGAAGATGCCGGAGCGGACGCAGTCGGCCGACGACCTGGCCAACAACGGGCTGGGAGACGACGAGGCCGGCACTTATAATCTGGATAAAGAGCGCCAGGTTGCCCGAGGTTCTACGGTCCTGCACAACGGCGTCGATCCGGCCAAAGACTTCTTCGCGCGGCAGCCCCAGGACTACAACGGCAACCCCACCGGCATGCGCGACAACCTGTTCCGCCTCAACCGCCACCGGGTCATCAACAACATCCAGCGCGCGTGCTCGTCGCCGGCCGTGGCCCTGATGATGACGTCCTCGGGGCAGCCCTTCGCCGCCGGACGTGCGGGCGAGTACCTGGACCTGTCCAACTACGGCGCGGCGAACCTGGGGGCGGCGCCCAAGACGGCCCGGAACAGCATCAAGATCCGCATGGCACCGTCGTCGGTCTACGGCAGCGACATCGCGGCCTGGATGTTCATCGCGGCCGTCGTCGTGCAGCCCGCCGCGTCGGACGGCTGGGAGAGCCTGTGCGAGCAGATGCCGCCGCCCCACGAACTCGTCCGCCCGACTGCCGCCGCGGCGCAGGGCCAGACGAACGACGCGGCGCCCTCCGAGTACCGCACCCGCTACTCGCAAAAGTACGACGTCTTCGATCTCCTGTACAAGCTGGGCTTGCACAAGGAGGTGCTCGACTACGTGCAGACCCAGATGATCCATGGGTGGGACGGCGACGGCCACCTGTGGGGTCATCTCTGCGCGCGGGCTATGTAGCCTACATGATAGCCGGGCAAAGCCCTTGGAGTCGTCGTTGACAAGTGGTCTTTACCAGGTCGTCTGTCGGTATAGGTAAGTTTAAGGTAAGTGTAGAGTTGCCGATGCGATGGATTCATTGTATTCTCGTAGAAAGGTAAGGTAAGAGCTTTGTAGATTGTGATCTAGTATATTTGAAGAACGCCATAATGACACACTATCTAACGCTATGTAAGTAAGTAGTCACTCTGAACAACTGAATTACGTATCTATGACTTTGTGGCCTCTTTTTGCAGCAGATCGATGTACTGGGGCATGATGGCGTCCACCATCTCCTCGAGCCCCTTGAGCTTGATCCCGAACGTCTCCTCTGCCTTGCGTGAGTCGAAGGCGATACGCGGCTTAGACGGGAAGTCGCCCCCGTTGGGCACGAGCCCGCTCTCGACCTGCGCCGGCCACTTGGCCGCCACGATCCGCTTCGCGTCATTCCAATCGGCGTGCACGCCGATGGTGAAGTTGCTGATGCCCTTGTCGGCGCCCTCGGTCGGCGTCTTGACCTTGCCGCCGGCCTCCGTGTCCAGCGAATCCATGCAGATGCCCACCAGGTCGTCCAGGTGCGTGCCACCGGGGACGGTGAGGAAGCCGCACGCGGGGTCCGAGGCACGGCCCGCCACGGGGCGCAGCAGTATCGAGTTGCTGGTGGCCATGATGTCCGCGGTCGTCTGGGCGAGCGGGTGGGGACCAATGACGTAAGCGGGAGCCAGGTTGACGAGGTCGAAGCCGAGGCCGCTGTCGCGCTCCTTGCGCATCCAGTCGAGGCTGCTGCGCAGGGCCGCCGTCTTGGCCGCGCAGTAGCAGACGGTGACGCTGGGAAAGGGGGGCGAAATCCAGTCGTTGAGCGAGCGCTCGCTGCCCTCGAAGACGTCGCCCTCAGCGGGGGCCCAGGTCGGGCCCATGGCGTCGGCGCTCGCGAAGGCGGCGAGGGACGCGAGCACGACGACGCGACGGACGGTGGCGCCGCCGGCGCCCTTGGCGCTCTCGAGCGCGCCCAGGGTGCAGGCCACGGCTGGGTCGATCATCTCGGCCTGCTGGCGCTCGGGCGGGATCTCGGCAAAGGGGAGCGGCGAGGCGCAGTGCAGGACGTGGGTGGCGCCCTTCATGGCCTCGTCCATGGCGCCGGCGACCGTCAGGTCGGGCACGATGAAGTACTTGCAGAGTTGGTCGTTCGAGAAGCCATGGTCAGCGACGAGCTTCTGGACGAGTTCGGCCTTGGACTGGCTCCGGGCCACGACGTGAGCCGAGTAGCCCTTCCGGAGGGCCTCGAGGAGGAAGGCGGAGCCCAGGAAGCCGGTGGCTCCGGTGATGAAGACGGTTCCTTTCGTCATGCTGGGCCAAGCTGTGTGTATTTTCTTTTGGGGTTTAGAAATTCATACCCAAACCGCCTTCCATCACCCCATTATCCGGGTCCTATCCCAACATATATAATGGTGGCTTATGTAAATCATAACGGCTTTCTGGGGCAGTCAAACTCCACAAACGGCCCTAATTTCGGTAACTTCCCCTAATGCATGTGTTGTCTTGATGACATTGGTGGAAAGGTGCGTCTAGACAACTGCTGCTCACTAAGAAACGGAGTTGAGGTGACATCGCGACAAAAGTGCATTCTAGCCTCGCTCTGTTTGGGACTCGACTAAGCTCTACTGAGCCCCTATACTGGGGAACCGTCACGTGAGTGGCTCGCAGCATGGTTTCTTGTCCAGGATAATCCAAGTCCTGTGGCCGGCTCAGGCAACCGACCGCCATTGTGTCCAAGTACGTACGTCGAGGTTATGCGCTGGTCACCGAGATAGTCTTCATCCAAGCCATGGTCAATTGGTCGAAGACTATGTTGGTCAATCTATCCCATAGGCTGAACATGGCCAAGAGAATCGGGCTTACTATGAAACGAGAATATCGGTGTGACCAAGTGAGATCATAACTTGCGCAGACGGAGATGGATGGCTGGACATTAGCTGGCAAACCGTCTAGACACTGGAAAAGGCGAACCGAATGCGGGCGCATACGAGAAGGCTGGCAGATAACGGGCATACGAGGACGGAAGACTGCAGGACAGAGCAAGTGAGAATGGTCTCGAAATGAGAAATTGTATTGAATGGGTATCCCAAGGAGTGACTAGCATCAACCGCCCGTCGTCTCTCTCCTGCACATAAAAGTAGTAAAAGCGTTTTCTTTCTGAACTTTCCGACAACCTTATCCCATGAACCGGCCCCTAATCCCACTAAAATCCATAGCGTCCCATCGTGGCCGACCAAAGCGCGAAATCCGTGGTGTTTGTGACCGCCCAATGTTGTGTAATAGTTGAGTCGAATCGAACCGAGTCAAGTTGCAATGAAGCAATCGATGGCTTATTTGCCGCAGCCGGAGCAAGAGCAGTCAGAGCCGCAGTTGCCTATGATAGAAGAGTATGGTCAGTTGAAAGTCCTAATACGAGTCCAAGAAGCCAAGCCCACTGCCACCGCCAGACTGGTCGAAACCCGGGAATAGGCGGGGTAACAGTAGGTAGCGGGGTATTGCTTTTTTCGTTCAAGGGAGGGAGAAAAGCGACTTACAGCTAGAAGCGCCGGAGCATCCGCAGTCACCCTTCATTTTGATGGTTGGTTTGGTTTGGTGGTAAAAGTCTTAAAGACGTTGAAGATGAGTTGTAGATTGGAGATTTAGAGTCTTGATGATCTTGTTGGTACTGGAAAAAGAGATTCCAGCAAAGTGAAGGGTTGGATAGGACCCTTATATAGGCCATAAGGGACCCTCCATCTCAACGCAGGAATTCCGGCGGACCACGCCACTCAGCGTTGCCGGCCAATCAGAGGGAGAGCCCTGCGTGGTTTTCGCGTGAAATGCACCTTTTCTGCGTAGAAGCGAATCGAGGGGGGGTGTTGGGGGGGTCTCAGGTCCCTTTGCTAGCCACACCTGGTGCTCCTCTCCGCTTTGACTAGACTGGGTAATGGCTGTTTTGAAAGCGCTGCTGGCCCGAAAGTCCACTCCACCACCCACCATCAGGACAGAGAGAAAACAGACGGTCAGCGCCTATCGTGGAGCTCGGTTTCTATTATCGGTTTCACGCACAAAAGCCGCCGCCACATTCCCGTCGTAGCGCTATCTCTCGTCGCAAATGATGCTGGTCCGCGGCCTTTTCGCGTGAATCTCAGCCTCTCATCTGAACCATCTGAACTCATCCCTTTGTTCCCATGGGTCAGCTGTGACGCCATAACCTTCGTCACCCTGTTCTTGGGATCAACGTTCAGCGCGGGAAGAACCTTGGATGTTCTCTTGGACCCTTGGGTCACACAGAGAGCTTAGCTTAGGTACTGAGCGTACGTCGTACATCGCCCATCCCATCAGTCATTCCGTGAGGTAAGACCAGATGTGCCACGCAAGGGCGATATCACTGCCGAGCCCGCCATCGAGATGTTAGATTGGCTGTTCTAGGTAGTCGCCGTCAATCCCACACACTCACACACTCTTCCCGGGCAACCGATGAGATCCCACACTGGGGAACCCCCGCGTATCGAAACACTAACTATGTCATCTGGTGGGCGATGTATGTACATCTTCTCCACGGTTGCTGCTGTTCGCGTACGGTATTTCCAAGAATATTGGTCTCAAGTTAAGCAACTCCGAGGCTTGTCCGGCGTTCGCTTTCCGCTGCGATTCCAATGACAATGAGTACGAAAGATGCTGTTGGCTCAGCCAAGAGATATGTTCATGCCGCCCCAGTCCTGTATGTGCAGCACTTGGCTTACAAGAGATGGGGATCTTATTTCTCGTGAGGGTACTTTTGACAACGAGTTCGGCAGACAAGCTCAAAGCAGGCTTGTTGTCCGTCGCCTGAGATCCATCCTCGTGCATAAAACTCTGTCCACTTGCCTTCACAATCCAGGGCATCCAGGCATCCCCCGATGCCGATTCTCCGCCATCTGAGAAATGCGGGTCGGAGATAGCCGAAGACAACCTGTATCTTCGGTCGACCAAGATGCCCAGCTTCTCAGTCAGCCGGCCGTTGTCCCTTGTTGAGCGCAACTACGGGATTACCTTCGCCCACCGCAGTCTTTTGCGCTTCCCACTTCGATCGTCGTTGCCGATGTTATTCTATGCAAACCCTGCTGGTAAGATCTGTGGCGCTGGGGATGCCCTGCTAGCCTTCCATTCCGTCCTGTTTGGTCTCGCCTGGCAGCGGTCTAGATGAAGGCCACTTGTTGGTCCCGAGCAACTTCTAGATCCTTCCCCGCCCAACGACATCGATATCTGTCAAGTGGTTTTCAACTTACGAAGATACAACTCTACTGCATGCCTGCTCCTTGCACTCCTGTATGAATGCATTGCAGTGTGGGAGAGAGACCCGCTGTGTTCTCTCGGCATGCAGAAAGTCTAAGATTACCTCCTTCAGTAGAACATGTTCAAGTCCATATTCAAGCTGGCGTCGTCTCAATAATGACAGAACTACCTGATGCGGGTCCCATATACTAGAAAGAAGAGTTACAGGAAAACGATTAGCATATCTCTATCAGCATTCGACGAAGAGATACCAGTCATCCAGGAACGTTGGCTGATTGGCAATATCTTGGATGGCGTTGCCGACGGCTTGGCTTAGTTGGCGCTGTGTACCAGTGGTTCAAACAACGTTTACGCACGCAGAAAGATAACTCCTAATTGACTCATCTCTGTCATATTGGTGAACACGATCAGCGCGCCGAAGGAGCTTTCTTGGTGTGCAATACTTGGCTTGCTACGCCGCATGGGGCCTATGTAATTGATAGCCTCGGCTTCTCAGCGAATCAACTGCTCGCGGTTGCTTCTCCGTGACGAACGATCATCGATGGCGGAACGCACGATAAGACCCATCCAGTCGCATCATATCTGTCACATGCGTTAAATTTCGCGCTATATCACTATAAGCAGAAAGTGATTGCTAATTGCAATGCGGCGAAGAGATGGGTAACGGCGTAGACAGCTCCTCTAGGCATGAGCAACATGTTCTATAGAACCGCTTGTATTGGATCATGAATCACTCCGGCAGAGAAGAGCTGCTTGAACATTTAAAGGGGTAAGTGGCCGTCCCATCGATGCGGTGCTTTTGAGGATAACAAGCGCGTGGGTAATATGGCAGATGATGTTCAACCACTCCTCCCTGAACGCTATAGTACTTTATTATAATCTCGGTTCTAATGATTTGATCTATGGATGCTCTTGGGTTGACTCGATGTAGAATGACTCATCATGACATCCTTCCACGGATCCGACCAGGGGCTACAGCAAGCGGTGGTCAATCAGTATCTTTTTCGGGTATCCAATTCACATCAGTATCGTCTTGTCGTCTCCTTCCGAGTTTTGCCCTCTTATTCGATAGCAAATCATCGACTATAGACAATTTGTGATCGCCATGTTTTCCACCCTCGCTATCGCCTTCCAGCTCGGCTCCTTGAGCAAGACTCCTCATCTCGATCAACACGACAGCCACTGAGTCGGCGCCGCCGCAAACATCAACTGCAAAAGTCAGGCCACCAAATGTACATATTTGGTCCGGGCCGAAATCGTCGGCTCGGAGGATGTGCATCGGGGCGACCGGCGCCCCTCGGTTCGGGGGCGGATTCCCCGTGTTGTCCGTGTCACTCTCGATTTTAGGCCGATGGTCACAGTATCGACACTCGGCCTTGAACGGTCCCTGAAACGGGCAGTAGTCGGACGCCTGATCGAGAGACTGTTTCTGCTCCTCCTGCTCCTGATCTTCAGTCAATGCCTTCTTCTTGCTCCTTCTCTTGTCGCTGGCTCCCGCAGCGTGCGGTGAGCCCTTCTTCGCTTGCTGGCGACATAATTTCTTATTGGTTCGTTTGATTAGAGCCTCCAGCTTGCCTTGGAACTTGACCCACGGAACATCTAGACAGAGCTCTCGTCGCCTTTCTATCTTCTTGTACTCGTCGTCGCTGAACTCCTGATAAGTTCGGCGAGGTGAGGAGGACTCCTTCTTGGCTGGTGCCGAAGAACATCTCTTTGCCCGCCGCCCCGGCTGGATGCGCCTAGGCTGTGGCACGGCTGCTCTTGATGCACCGCTGGCTGGCGACGTCTTCTCGGATTTTGGGGACTGGTTCTCTGTGCCGCTTTTCCGTTTCTCGTCGTCGTCCTCAATCTTCTCGATCTCGAGCGAATAATATACGAGACACTCATGCAGGAAGTGTTTTTCACAGTATGCTTGGCAGAGTGCCGGGGGCCAGATGCGGTTCTGCTTCAGGTCCCATTCTGAAGTCGGCGAGATGGGTAAACCGCTCTCAGATACCGTGGCGATTCCTCCGTACAGATCGGACAGTCGTCTCCGGCGGCTACGTTTTCCGGATTCTGATAATGCCATGGATGGCAGTGGTCTACTACTGGGGTCTTCGGGGAAATGGAAGCTAAATTGGGGGCTTGTATGCACTTATCATATTCATCTTGATACCCTATCGAATTGGCTATATATAAGTGATTAGCATCTTGGAACGTGCAGTTGTACCTCCAGTTGGTTCTGTTCTTCACTGGCGGTATGTAAATCGCGTGCTGGTCTTTGTGGTTATGGGTTGAGACATGGCCGCATTGTCGCAGGGACAAAGAACAAAGCGACGGCCTTGCCGGAACTGTCACTCATCGCTGACTCGAGAATAGAACCCCCATGAATGAGGTGGACGTACGAGGTGAAATCCTCATTCTCGCTATTTCAAAACATCATACGGTGGTTTGTCTTGTTGGAAGAAGCTTGGACAAACTTCATGTAGTGCTGCTGTGATACTCTGTCGCCCGACATTCGAGCCAGCCAGTTTGATTAGCAAGACGACGAAGTTGACACTAAGCTGTATTCCCTGGGATGGAAACTTTCTCGACTGTTGGAGGGCGAATGGGGCTCCCTCGAAGTATTGTGAAACCCTCCCAATCGGGGCCGTGTTAGTCACTCTATCTGTCAGCTCAACATTCCCATATCCGCGGGAAAAGCCGATATGCAATGAATGAGGAAATCTCGTATGTGTGGAAGGGCCGAAAAGAAAAAATGGTGTGCTTCTCCTATTGAGCTGGTTACTCACCCATGGGAAACGATTTCTGATGGGTCGACGTAAACTGCGACATCTAGAGCTGCCACTCTTCAACCTCGCCGTCAACGGGCACAGCCTGGGAAGCAAAGAAGATCCCCTGAGATGAGATTAGATGTCGTAATTAGCTTTACGTCCATGCTTCCAGGCTCCATTGTTGTCGGTGAGGTTCGAGGCAGCTCCGTAGATCGGATATACCCATGGCACCAGAATCGGGCGATTATGGAGGAGCTGGCAAAGCAACCAGTGAAATTGTGCTCAGCGCTGGGTTGTAATTAATAGATCACTGCGCCATCTGGCTCTATGTCGGCCAGATGAGAATAATAACCGGGCACATCCTGTCTCAACATTTCCAACAGAACTCGGGGGCCGGAGGCCGGGATCGTTGGCGCTGACGGGGGGCATGTTTGAGGTTCGGGGTCTTATTCGATTTTGTGTCGGAGCTTTGGCGCTTATTTGGGCGGAGCTATGATCTGATATCATCTCGCTTGAACGGGGCCTCTTGGTCAGCATGCAGGCTGCATCGGCCAATTTCTCGTGTTCCCCAGCATGATAGATGACGACAATGGCTATGTTGATGAATTACGAGTTACGCCAGTGGAAGTTCTTGTACACGGTAGGGGTAGGTTACGGCCCTAGAAGTCCGGTAATCAGGAACGCAACATGAACTCCATGCCTGTTAGCGTGTCTCGGTGCTGCTAACAGCGCTTCTGCTGCGCGTACCCTCCTCGCACGAGGCGCTTGATCAGGCCCTCGGGCCCTGCAGACAGGACATGAGTCAAAAGGCAATTGCTAGCAAATTGGTTGTTGGCGCTGGAGCATGCATAACATGCCATTGTGCCCCAGCTTTCGGCCCATCTCGAAGATATCCCTGTTGCTGATTGCTATTAATGAATTACCTACCCACCTACTTACCGGGACGGAGACAATCTTGGACTACCGTGGTAGGTAGTAGAAGCCCATCTGCGTTTCGAAGCTTTTACGTCGCACGGCTTGCTTCTATCTTCATTTCAAAAGTCCAGTATCCATCTTGACAGTGGGTGACATGCCGGTCGGACGACGAAGCTCTTGTATCGAGTTCTGACCCGTTTCACCAATGAGGGTGCGCATAATCATCATCCACTGATGGCCAGCAAGACCCATCGAACCATGACGTTGCGCTCGTGGCACCCTCCTCCCCTACCCTGTGCTGTGGGCTACCCCGCATTGTCGGCCAAGTGGAGGGTTGGCGTTCATTGGATGGGAACAATGGCATGATGCTAGCGCAGCACGCGAGCTTCGGTACCCCAAAGTATCTCTGACTAACAGCATGTACGAACTCTCAACAGGAGCATTGATCTGTCAGTCCTGGTCTTGTGAGCGATCAGTTATGCCTTAGCACTCGATTCCAACTTTCGGGGCCTGAAAATGGGGGACGAGATGTGATCAAAGCATCTCGAATCTCGCTGTCTCTTGCGGCATCTCGCGACTACGGTAAGCCATTGGAACAGTTGTTGCGCCTTTACAGCTTGCAAATATGTAGTCGCGGCGTTGCTTCTTCCGGCGTGGTCGGCGGCTCTCAGTGGAGCTATGTCGGTGCGATAGCCGGCGATATCAGTCCGATACCCCGGAGACTTCAAGTCCAATCTTCGGTTGATAGTGAAGACAAGTGATCTGCCACAGTACTGGAACAGCAACGGGCCTGAA
Source organism: Apiospora malaysiana (assembly GCA_006508115.1). Lineage (NCBI taxonomy): Eukaryota > Fungi > Ascomycota > Sordariomycetes > Amphisphaeriales > Apiosporaceae > Apiospora > Apiospora malaysiana. Next base: position 1,834,470 of record QUSE01000039.1, on the reverse strand, counting down.
AACAGTTCAAGGGCGCGATTCAGTGAGCTTTTCCCTGCCTACACGAGTCTGATTAGTGGCTTCAGTTGCACAGTTGCACAGTTGCACAGTTGCACCTGTGTAGGTAAGTAAGGTTTGGGTACCCAAGGTTGGAGGTACAACTATCTCCAGCTCCAAGGCAGCTCCTGGTACACAGAGGCTACTTTTACCTACTTGAGTAGGCGGGTTAAAGGCAGCCGCGAGGGTGGGCAAAAGGCTCTCGAGAATGGCAGCTGCTTCCCTTCCTTCTCTCCTTCCCTCACTTCCCCGCATCATTTCTTGGAGCGCTAGGAACGTTTGCCGTGGCTAGGTAGTAGCTAGTAACCAAGTAGTGGTACTGGTAGCACATGTTGCAAGTGCCAAACCTTTCCCTGCTCGGCTCGACGTGTAACGCGGTTTCATTGATAGGAGGTGATAGGTGATGGAGATGGAGAGATGGAACGGGGGGCCAGTGAGGAGAAGGCCCGGTTGGGTCTGGAATATCAATTGTATTGGAGGCCATGCCATGTACAGCTACATGCCGACTCCTACTTAATGTTTGGTGGTTGCTGATCGACGCTGCCATGTTCCCTGCTCTACGTTTACCGTTTTCAACTCAAACGTTATTCTCGTTGCCAGTCATCTGTATTCCGATCTATCTTGCTCGACTCTCTCCCTCCCTCTCTCCCCCGCAGGCAAATACTAATACTCTCCCGCGACTTACCATCAACTGTTCAATATCTTGCGCGAGCAGAATACGCGACTGTCGGCAACCCTCCTATATTTTCCATTTCCTTAGCCGCTCAATTATTTGGGTTCAGTGGGATTGGGATTCCTCTCGTATCTCACACAGCTGTTCACCCTTCACTGGTTTTTTGGACGTGGCGCCTTTGAGTTTCCATCCACACTATAGCTCGAGGTAGGTTCACCAGACTCGTGTTTTGATGGCACTGGGTTTCCTTCTCCCTCAACACCCAACTGTTGGATCCACATCCATTACTTCCCGAATCCCATCACGCCAAGGAAGTCCCTGCTAGTCCCAGGATGACTTAAACTCAAGAGACTCATCATATCCGCCCTCGAGTTCCGAATCTTGCCGTTCATCCAGCTCTGCATGTGGCCCAACATACCGACGCTCCACCTCGGTTCATACCTGCAGTTCCCGAGATTCAGATCGGAGCAGGCCAATGATACAATCATGTCGAAGGTTGTTGGGCCTCCACCATCGGAACTGCGTATGCAGTCGGGGTGATCTAGGGGATTCTTTATCTCCCACCCTCGACATGATAAATACCCACAGACATGTCGCGCTCGTGTGCTAACATTACATTTACCTTCTGTCTAGCTCTTGGCTCTTGGCGTCCAACCTCATCCTACCAGTTGCTCTTTATACCATCACCGCTTCCGTCCGCTCTGTGTCACCATGAGTAACACAATCAAGCAAGCTGCGGAGTCTGCGCGAAGCAAGATGCACAAGCAGGGCGAGTCGGTCGCTGCCGCCGACTTCCTCCACACCCCGCTGGTGCGGGCGGCCCTTCCCTTCGTCAATGGAGGACTGTCTGGTATGGTCGCCACCTGCTGCATCCAGCCCGTCGACATGGTCAAGGTCAGACTTCAGCTGGCAGGTGAGGGTGTCGCGACTGGCCCCAAGCCAACCCCTATCAGCGTCACACGCGAGATCCTGGCCCAGGGTAGGGTGCTCGACCTGTACACAGGCATCTCAGCCGGTCTCGTGCGCCAGGCCGTGTATACAACGGCCCGGCTGGGCTTCTTCGACACCTTCATGATCAGCCTGACGCAGCGCGCCAAGGACAAGGGCACTAGCGTCGGTTTCGCTGAACGCGCCACTGCCGGCTTATCAGCAGGAGGTCTTGCCGCCTTCATCGGAAACCCGGCTGACCTGGCGCTCATCCGGATGCAGTCGGACGGGCTCAAGCCTGTGGCCCAGCGCAAGAACTACAAGTCGGTCGTCGACGCCGTCACCTCAATCGTCCGGGCTGAGGGCGTCACAGCGCTCTGGGCGGGCGCGACCCCGACCGTCGTTCGCGCCATGTCACTCAACTTGGGGCAACTGGCCTTCTTTTCCGAGGCCAAGGCGCAGCTGGCTGCGCGCACCACGTGGAGCAAGAACTCCCAAAGCCTGGCTGCCAGTGCCGTGGCCGGCTTCTTCGCTTCGTTCCTCAGCCTGCCCTTCGACTTCATCAAGACGCGGCTGCAGAAGCAACAGAAGGGACCTGATGGCAAACTCCCTTACAAGTCCATGTTCGATTGCGCTCAGAAAGTGGCGCGCCAAGAGGGCCTGTTGAGATTCTACCGCGGATTCGGAACATACTACGTGCGCATTGCGCCGCATGCGTAAGTCTTTGCGATACCACCGCTATTGAGCTGCACGGAATTTGATTGCTAATCTGGCATGCAGTATGATAACGTTGATCGTTGCCGATTACCTTGGCTGGCTGACTAAGTAAGAACTATCCATACTTGGTATGGTGGATATATGCATGTCTCTTTTGCCCGATGCTTCTCCCAACACGGTGTTGGAGGGATTGAATTGGTTCTGTCGCGGGCGCTGGTGGTGTTTTCAATTGATCAATGAGGCATTCTTTTATAAGGAGGAGATCAAAGGTTTGATCAGGGATACCAACCGTATATATTCGAACGAGGTTAGGCTATAGGGTTGGTACAAGCTGACTTGGGTTTGTAACTCCTTGGGCACAACAACGCTTAATTTTGCCTAGGATACATATATAAACCCAATGTCGCTCCTATTTATCTCCCTTGTGCTTCTTGATGCACATAGTCCAGGACAGATATCCTGTGGGCCACATGAAGCACTCGCTGCCGCTCTTGATCTCCCAATCCGTCGTGTCTGCGCCGCAGGTCCGTAGCAGCACCTCGACCTCCTCGGGGGTTCGCGTGCGTATCGAAGACACCAGACCGTCAAAAACAAGGACAAAGGGCACAATGGGGATGATGTAGACCCAGAACAGGTGCCAGGGCGCCCACCAGTAAAGCACGGGGGCGATGAGCGGGATGAAGAGGCCGAACAGGGCGCAGGTAACGACGCTCGCGAAGGAGCGGTCCTGCATCTCGAAGATGCCGATGGCGTCGCTCGTCTCAACCGTGTTCTTGAGGATGGCGCGGGCCAGGTTGTCGTCGAAGTGGTGGAAGGCCAAGTTGAAGAGGCGGAAGATGCGGCCGCCCGGCGCGTCCTTCTGGCTCTTGTACCGCTCAATCAGGGAAGCGGGCGCGTTCGAGGCGTCGACGGGGGTCGGCTCATAGGTGAGGTGCTGCGACTGGTTGGCGGCGGCGGCCCAGGCTTCGGGATGGGGGTGCAAGTCGGTCATGACGAAGTTGACGGCGGCCGTGCTGTTGGTGTTGCCATTGGCGGAGGAGGGGGAGGATTTGTCTTGCTTCTTCGTCTTCGAGGAGGATTTCTTCGAGGTCGAGGCGACGTTGGCGTAGCTATGCGAGGACTTGGGGTCGGAGTGCGAGTCGGGCACGCCACCGTTCTCGCTGGACTTGTGTGCCTGCGCCGCCAGCGAGGCGTTCAGGGTCCGCTCGATGACGGGCGTGGGACCGCCCGCGCCGGCGCAGAAGTCGATGTAGGTGTAGCGCGACACATTGTCGCGGCCGAGGACCTGCTGCAGGGTGCGGGCGACGAGGGAGGCGGGGCTGCCCTGGGGCTGGATGATGGGCAGGCTCGTCGTCCAGGCGTGGTAGAGGCCTTCTTGGACGAGGGCGCGGAGGTAGGAGGGGAACCTGATCGGGACGCGTTGTTAGATTTCGTGTCTACGTATGTACTTAGTTGCATGGCGAGGTTTATGGAAGGTGTAAAAGGCATTGCCAAGAACTGCGAAGGAATTGACGAGGTTGATTGGATTGCTCCAACTGCTGCTGACGCTGCTGTGCTACCCAACTCTGGGCTTTGAGCTGCAGGTAGGAGGTATGGAAATACGCACCATGGTTGGTCGTCGATCTCGAAGAGATGCATGCGAGGAATCAAGGGCGCCATGATTGCGGTCCAATTGAGAGCTTTCTGAGTAGGCCTCCGGTTTAACAACTGAGTATGCGCAATCGGGTGTCTAAGTAGTAAGTAAATATTGACAATTATTTTCCACAACTCCAGGTAGAGGACAATCTTTTCAGCAAATGGTGACACCGAGACTCGGGGCTTAATAGCTCAACAACTCCGGCAGTGTGCAGTGCGACTGCTCTGAAACCCAGAACCGGGGGGAGCTCAGAGCTAAAGACCTCCCCTACGTAATGTCGAAAACTAGGGCGTCGAGATCCCTGTAAGGGTTCATGATTCAGTGGAGCGACTGCCTGCATGATCGGCGGCACGGGCCAGAGCAACTCATGGTCTAAATTCGACGTCGTACAAGACTCTCTTGTCGCTTGTGTGTAAGCGTCCTGCTTCCATAATATATCGTTTGTATGTTACTGTGGCCTCGGGTGGTATACCTTCGTTTTGTTGGATCGGACTAGGTGTCTGCTCGTTTCGTTTGCGATATTGGATTTCATCCAAGCCATGCTTGTGTCTAGCTGCACCGCAATTTGATTTCGTTACACCGCCGCCGGCGAGAGGTACGTCTGTGGCACAAGAGCTCGCGCACTGCAGTCAAGTTGGAGCCAATAACCCTACATACTCTCCCGCCGCCACAGCGAATAACCTCAAGGCTACCTGACCGTACGCGCGGTCATCATGAGCCTCCTCGAGGGACCTGGCCTGGCCCTGCTAGGGGTGATCGGCATCCTGCTCAGCTACTGGTTCCTCTTCAGCAACCCCGCGCTGCGGCGAGACGGTATCCCCCTCCGGAAACCGCCCAACACGCTGCCCCTCGTAGGCAACGGCATCCTGTTCCTCCAGGCGCGCCAGAAGCTGTTCTCATGGTTCGTCAAGTGCGAGCGCCAGTTCGGGCACGAGACGTTCCAGATCTCGGTGCCCAGCCTGCCGCCGGGCGTCGTCATCAACGACCCCAAGAACCTCGAGTACGTCTTCAAGCACGAAGGCGTCTTCGGCAAGGGCGACTTCTTCAAGCAGCGCTCCTGGGCCCTCTTCGGCCGCGGCATCATCAACGTGGACGGCGAGCCCTGGCGCGTGCAGCGGAAAGCTGGCCTCGCCTTCCTGAACGCGGCCAACCTCCGGGTGCTCACCGACGTGGCGCTGCCGAAATACTTGAGCCGGAGCGTGGCATCGCTTAAGCAGCGCGGCGGCGAGGAGGGCGGCGTGGTTGATCTGCAGTACGTCTTCCACGAGATCACGAGCCAGCTGATGGGCAAGATGGCCTACAATATGGAGATGCACGCCGATGACGAGTTCACCATGGCTTTCGACCACGCTTCAGGTGTGACGGCGGAGCGGTTCCAAAACCCTCTCTGGTTCGTGACTGAGTTGTTCACAGGCTCTCGGTTTCGCAAGTCTCTAGCCACCGTCAAGTCTTTCGGCGAGAAGATTGTGAGAAGCGCAATCGAGGATCGTCGCAAGGGAAAGCATGTCGCATCTGAGAACAAGTTGGATGAGGTATCAGGCACACTGATTCAATCATTTCTGGACACGATCAGTAACGAGGAATTCGTGGCGGAGGCAGCTCTAAACTACCTCTCTGCTGGCAGAGACACAGTTGCTCAGGCCTTGACTTGGACCATGATGTTATTAATGCACAGCCGATCGGCGACTGGAAAAGTACGGGAAGAGGTCCAACACCTGGTTCAAAGTTTGAAGGGGTCGGGTGCCGGTGATGGGACTGCTCTGTCCACAAACTTCACGCCCATCGCGCTGCCCTACACGATGGCTGTTTTCTACGAGTCTCTTCGGCTGTATCCGCCGATCCCGTTCGAGATCAAGCAATGCGAGCAAGCCACGACACTCCCCGACGGCACGTTTCTGCCCGCCAAGTCTGTCCTTGTATATTGCCCATGGGCCATGAACCGGTCCTACGTCAGCTGGGGCGATGATGCGGACGACTTCCGTCCGGAACGGTGGCTGGTCGAAGGGAAGCTCGTGGCCAAGAGCGCCTCGGAGTTCCCCGTCTTCAACGGTGGCGCGAGAACCTGCCTGGGGAAGAAAATGGCCGAGCTGATGGCCGCTCAAGTCATTGCGACCATGATCCTGACCTTCGACTTCATGCCGGCCTACTCGACGAAGCGTGTCAGCAAGAGCAGTCTCACGTTGCCCATGGAGGGAGGGCTGCCTTGCTACGTCAAGACTAGAAAGGAGATAGAAGCCTGAGAACAATCAAATTCGCTACGGTCTGCTAGCACTACAGATCCTTATCTAGTTGAATGGATAGTTCCTCCCTCTGAGATACGCCCGCATACCTTTAAAATGATGCGAGCAGGTTAACTTCCGAGCAAAACAATCCCTGAGCAAATATCCATGACACCCTTCTCATACCAGAACCCTTGCATCCTTTCCTGTATCCGAAAAAACATTCCCCTTCATATGTGAAAGCCAAATAGAATCTCATTTGAGCTGCATCAAGGCCGCCCAGACATCTGCCGTACCATGTGTGTCGTTGTTTCTTGTCGACATGTCGAACACGGTGGTAGCTGGTGTATCAGAGACATCAATCAGGATGTTGAATGTGGAGCTGTCATTGCTCGAGACCGGGCTAGGGTTCTTGCTGGATTCAATGGAGGGAACTGTAGCGGGAGGCGTGATAAGGACCTGTCTTTGATGCGGCCATTCCATGGATGCTGGCTGGGGACTACGGCAGAGATGCGGTGGTATCTTGGGGGTCTCCTTAGATTGCTCAGGTTGCGGCTTGGGCTGCGGCTTGATGACGGTCTTCTGAATAGACTCGGACGTGATGGCTTTTTTATGAGGTGTAGGGGTGGTCACATTCTTCTGCGGGCCGCGCAGGTGTGGGGGCACCCAGCCTTCTGGCTTCGATTGTACGTCAGTCTTGACGTTAGAGGCCACCGAGGTCACGATCGTCTTGGGAGTGGTACTCGTCTTGGCCATCGTGACGTTCTTTTTGGGAGCAGGCTTGGAAGCTGTAACTCGGCCTGGTTTCTGATGCTTCGTTATCGCCTTCTTGGGTGGCTTTGCGGCTTCCTTGGAGGTGAAGTTTGAGGTTGAGACCAGGTGTGGCCGCTCAGTCATCAACTTAGCAGGCGAGCTGAAATTATCACTTGGTTCATACCACAAGGCTTCGTCGCGGGTTTCATCCACAAAGTTGGTTGGGGTGCTGTATGTAGCGCGAGGGGCAGCCCGAATCCAGTCTCGGTCGTGTGTGCCATACTCGGGATGAAGAGTCTCCCATAGGTTCTTGCGAGCAGTCTGCTTCTCGATCTTGGCTTGCCGGGTGCGGATCTTCAGGCGCTTGGAGTAGTCTGCTGTGATGCGCTCGAAGGCGCACTTGGCATAATTCCAATCGCTGAAGCGCGATTGCAAGTCGAAGTCCGGGCCTTGAGGCATGTATCGCTGGATATCTCGAAAGTAGGCGCCAGCGCACTTTTCGAGCTCTGCAATGTGGTACTCCATCTGGTCAAGATTCTCCTCGCCTGCGCCATCATTTGCAAGGGCGATGCCATTGGTTGACGACATGATGAGCTGATGTGAATATATGGGTCGGAAATTGATTGAGATGCTGCGTGTGAAGGGTTATATGAAACTGTGCGTGTGTAGGTGTGTGTAGGTGTGAAGAAAGTACTTGGGGAAGTTGCAAGTGGGAATGGAAGGAAGAGAACAAACGCTTGTCTACCATTATTACAAGCCAATAATCGAGCTGACAGGTCAATCATTTATATTGTCTCAAATATATGAATTAAAACTTCCAATGGCCCCCCAGCATTAGTGTAACAATCACCATTGTCATTGTAATGTGTAAGTTGCTTCCTTATTAGCGGGCCAAAGGGGAGGGGCCGCCAGTGCCTTGCGTGTGTGTGAAATACTGGGTTCTTTCCCGAGATCAATCAGAGGTCTCCATTACTCCAGATTCACAAGATTCCATCATGTTAAGAGAAATCAGATTCCTATTGATGGTATTTACGAATAATGTTCAACTGACCTTGATCAATCGAAGAAGACCATCTCCTCGAATCCCACCCACAATCAAAATAGCTAGAAGTCCGCATGGAAAACAACCGTCCATTATTGTTCCAGCTGTCGAGCGAACTGTGCCATGGTTATTTAATGTGTTGTATTTACTGCATTCATTGCAAGCACTAGCCCTTGGCAAGTACAATAAGACGGCAGGAGAAGTCGTGACCATAGCGTTGACCTACTACCACCATGAAGTGCTTGGTGAGAAATCTTTGCTCTAATTGTCTATTTTCATAGGAAAGGGTCCGAGTCTATCGAACACATGGAGTCTTATTCTAAAGTACCTGGGTGAAGCACTCACCCCAGCCTAGGGCCTGTTAGACACCCCGCCATGTAGAGGAGGTGGTGTTGCAAGCTTGCAGAAGGTGGTAATTCCATGTACGAACCTACATTGGAGGAACAAAAATCAAATCCTCGTTGTCACCCAGGAAATAACCGAGATCCCCATTCTGGTAAGACCTAGCCTTGGTTCGGAAAAACTTGGCCTCCTTGACCAACCCGAGGTCATCGAGGATATCAGCGCCCCCATAGGAGCCTCCTGGTGGTGGGTGAAGAAACTTGGAGACCTGCTCTCGGAATTTTGCGGCATCTGTGTTGCGAGCAAAGTTCACAATCCCAATGCACACGTTCGCCCAATGCATCATATGCTCGGGGTCGAGGCTGCCTGCCATGTGCCGGAATTCGAATGTGTTCGTGTTGCCTCCGCTTTTGCCCTTTGGCATGAAGCGTCTGAAGCCTAGAAGATGATAATAGTCAAGTCAGTATATTTTCCTTTCTAGGAAGGATTAAATATGCCGGATACTGTTTGGTGCGAAAAGACTGGCCAACGTCCCAAATAGGTAAGTTAATGAAACCCACGGGCAAAGACGCTATTGTATGTTGTTACTCACCCACAGACCCACGGGGTTGGACCAAGTTTATGGACGTTTTCTTGATCAGCATGGACTCGGCAATATCTGTGACTTGGTCTCTTCCCCACATTCGCTTGAGTTGAACGTATTTATTGCGGTAGGCGCCCTCTTCCATAGTCTCCATGGTATCGGGGACGTGCTGTGACATCTGGTATAGTCCCTCGGGGTCAACTGTACCTATGATTCCCGTGTGGTCAACGTCAGTGAGCGTCGAGTACTCCGAGATCGGCTGACAGTAGAAACTCTTCAGTCGGGAGGGATGGTGAACCTCGAACAGCTTGACGTCTGCGAACCATAAGAACGTGATGAGCTTCTTCACGGTATTTAGGGTGAAGCCATCATCGCCGCGGCCCACATGGACGTGGATGGAAGTGTTCTCATTCAGGTGAACACGGTGCAAACGAATTGCGCGACAGACCTCGGTGACCTGCCGGACGTGGTCGGGGTCGGTAGATGACAGCACTTTAGAGGTTACTTCCCTCCCATCCCAATGATAGGCCGGAAATCGCGATCCCGGGTAGCCCGACAACTTGGGCATCTGGACAGACGAGTCTTTGGCCAGGCGCCAGTGGTCATATTTGAGAACGTTGTCGTGGGGTGCCACATATTCATCTTCTTCCTCTCTTTTCACAACGAGTCCGGGGATATTTTGGAGAGAAACCAAGAGGAAACTAGTTGATTGATCAATCCAGTCGTGGTCGCAGTTGTCTTCGTGAAAGGTCTCGACACTTGAGACGCGTAGTACCTCGCGGGGCTCCGCTGGATGGGGGTCTGAAGTCGTTGAGAGTCAGTACAGAAGCTCCCTACATATTCGTTCCACCATATGGTTGTCTGGATATAGTTCATCGGAGTACATCGGTGGCCTTTGGGATGTATATAAGACAAAAAGACCCGGCGAGCAAGGAGAACATTGAAGACCCCAAGATCGGGGTATACAGCCATCAGGAGACGGTCGTCTCTCTCCAGCCCATTTCAATGGTATCATAGCATACAAAACACTTGCAAATAAATGCAAGGAAACTTTGGGGCAAATCAAAAGATAACACATGGTTAAATACGTGCTCGTCACCAAACAGAAATAGGCGGAACTTTAACAATGAAGGACGATGTCATGGAGCGTACATAATGGAAATTGCTGATGTGCTCACCTTCATCAGATTCTTCGAGAACAGGTGTAAGGAATTCGATCTCTAACCCAAAGGTAAGGTCACCCTGCCGGTCTTCAAGAGCCATGATGGGATCATCAAGATGTGCCATGCTGTCGAGTCGTGCAGTACGGGATTCTTCGATGACAAAATGGCGTACAGGGTGGCCTTAGTAAGATTTGGTCTTGATCTGAGGAAGGAGTCCCGGTGCCAGGGTCGTAGGGGTGGTCGTGGTTGCCGGTTTTTGTATTTTTGTATCAGAGATGCTAAGGGACTTGCAATACAAGCTTAGCCACTGTAAACACGTACGTTTGACTAGGGCTGCTGCTCTCTACTGTATCCTCCAAGTTTCATGGACGGGCCTCTTTTCACTAGATTCATTAGTTGACTTGGTGTTCTGAATCGGCGAGATGATAGTAGATCCTCATGACGTGAGGAAGTGGAATAGACCATCTATTGATAGGGCTTCTCTGCCTTGATATGTCCACACCCACGAGGCTTCTTCGCCTTGTAATAGTTGAGATAATTTTGAATCAAAGAATTTACGCAGAAAGATCGCTGGAAACCATTGTCAAATCTCACATATTCAGCCAATTTATACTTCAACTGCAATATACAATATGGTTAACAAAGAAGCATACATTCCAATCATTATCTCTTTGTATGTGTCACAAATCATTGGGGTTGAACAAACATATGTCACAACTTCACAGGCTATCAAGTGGATGATTGCAAAGCTGCACAAAGCTGCAACCAGTGACTGTCAGATTTGATGCAATACGGCAATGGCCTTTCGCAGACCAGGAAGGTATATATGCCCAACATAGAATCCTACTGAGAGAACGACTGCAACATAACGGCGTTGATATAGATGTCTTGCCCTCATCCCTTTTCTCGTAATCATACCCATTCACATAATCACTGGGTTGCGATTGGACGCACCAGAATTGTCCCCCTTGTCCCCCTTGGAGTGCAACGATTATTGCCCTATTAGGTTGGTCCAACGTTCGACTCGGCTTTCTGCTGACCTCCCTCCCTTTTGCTCTCCGCTGCAATGCTACATCTCTTCCTTATCGGCCGTGCTTACCAGACCAAGGCGCCAACCAACCACATGACGTGACGTATGCAATACCACAGGGGAAATAAACAAGTCGGTGAATATATGTAAGCACTCAGCTCGTGCTCGTTTTCATGCGTTTTGTGTTCTATTCTTCTGCTCACATCCACCTAGGTAGACTCGTTCGTTTCGACGTGGCTGCGATCCTTGTCCGGTACTTAAGTAGGTGAGTAGGCCTGAATGCCCACCTAAGTGTGGGTTCGCATCGCATCGCATCCCTGTATCCTTAGTTACTGATGCATTGATTGCCAAGCCTGCTCCGCTGCCCCCGCCTTCTTTGACAGATTGACTATCCTTTCATAAAAGCAACCCAGCGGCCCAGCATCTTGGAAATTCGCCCCTTGAAGGCTCCATCCGCGGCAATCCGACTTGTCACTGCCGACACCATGCCGCTACAACTGCTCTAGTAGCTGATCCTTCCGCAACACCACCATCCCGGCTGCCTCCACATCTTCCGGCAAGATCTGTCATTGATCTGTCCTGCCATGGCGGGCCGTGGGCCGCGTGGTCAATGGGCATCGCAGGCGGATTGGGACCGGCATCGCCCCTTAATTGCTCAACTATACATCGACGAAGGAAAACCCCTCAAAGAAGTCATTGACATACTCGAGAAGGACCATGGCTTCAAGGCGACTGCAAAGATGTACAAGGTAAGCTGCACCAATCTCTTCAACGGAGCTCTTGCTGATGTCCCTCCAGTGAGTCATCCCACCTATGAACCTTTCCTGCTTCATACCACGCATTACTGTCCCCAAGTCTTTGCTTTAACCAGAATTCCTGCAGAGACCGGTTCAAGCAATGGTCCTTGTACAAATATAACTCGTTGGGGCCATCCGAATCAGCACACAAACGATCATTGGCTCAGAGACGAGGCCGATCTGCACATGCCGAGGAAAAGAGAGAGCCATCGCTCCTGAAGACAGATGAATCTTCAATATCTGGATCCTCGGCTTCTGAATACTCAGATGACGGTGTGGTCATCAAAGTCGAATCCACAACGGACCTCCCAGTCTTCTTCAAGAGCCCAGCCCAAGGCTTCAGTAACACCGCGGCGGCCTACCCATATCCGAGGCTGCATTCATCACCAGGGGCAACCACGCTGACTGAGGTATTCCTGCGACTTTCCAATCAATTCATGGTCAGCAACGCAGAGCTGCAAGTTGGCTACTCCTCAGAGCGGACGACGACTTGGTGGAGCAAGGTCGAAAGTGCTGCCCGGCTGCTGGACTCGCAGTATTATCAAGAAGGCTTAAGGATTCTAGGCAACTGCTTCGATGACTTAGTTGTCCTGCTGCAAGATCCAGAGCCGGCTATCATACCCGCCATCTATTTGTGCTTCTTACGCCTGCCACCCGAGCTCAAGAGACAATTTATAGCTTATGTGGCTAAGCTGGCCGCCATCAAGCTCCCAAAGGGACATCCGCTGACGCTCATGTGGGACAAGTTCCGGGAATCGGAGACGAAGGATTTGGAGAGAAATGCGTATCACGCTGTGAAAACGCACTTTGATCTCATGGAGGACTCTCCATATAAGTCAAAAACAGATGGGATTATGCTCGCAGGACGCACATACGACATGTTTGACTTTATAAGAGACAAAGACCATAGCCTGTATACCGACACAGAAGAGATCATAACCAGATCACACCGCGTCATGCAGGTCTTGGAGCGCCAAGGTTGCATGGACAAAGTCGTGATTACGAGGCTGACTCTGGGCTATCTACACTGGCGACACAAGCGATACGACGAAGCGAGGGCCTGCGCAAATCAGATTTTGCAATGGCGGGAGACTCTCCCGCCTGAAGAGAAGATGCAATGGGCGAACTTCCACCCACTACGCCTCCTCTACCTCATCGAATTGGACGCGGGGACATGGGATGGCTATAGGAAGTTCACCCACGAATATATCCAACTATGTTACAAGGGTTTAGGGCCAGAGCACCACCGTACACGCGCAGCTCTGCTTGAGGTCCAGCGCTCCTATAGAGAGCGGGGTTTTGATAAAGAGGCGGATGAGTTGCCAGAGGTTTTTGCACGCGAATTGGAGCAAAGTCAGAGCATTGAATGAGATCAAGTACGCGGCCTCTTCTCTTGCCACCCCGGCAGTTGAGGTAGTCGGGCTGGGGAGATACTTGGTTTGACCCTTCTAGAGCCGACTTGTTGGAAAGATGACCGGAAGGGAAAGCAATGAGGGCCCAGCCCGGGTCTGTTTGATTAAACCCCACGCGGCTAAACGTTTCTATCACTACGGGACTATTATAAGTCGCGAAAGAATTGCCGGGACCCCCGCATGCGATAGCATCATGCACAGGCGTAGCCGCCTAATATGCTAAAGTCCCGATGGGCTCCGGGATGCGACTCTGTTGAAGAGATCCACGCCGCGGCTATGCAAGCGCCGCCTAGCTAATATAATGACAGGATACTACGGTTTCTATATTGGACATTGATAGCAGCATATAATGCCATCACGATCCCCAGTCAAGCCGGTGCTCTCGTTTCGATACATTCTATAACGGTCATACTGTGGCAATATTGCGTGTAGGCTTCACAATACAACAAGAAATGGCTCGCTTCATGCTCCTGGCCACTTTGGCTCTCATCAAGACTTCAGCCGCCGTCTGCGACCGAGCGTTCCTAGAGAAGGCTGCCGAGCGTTACGTCAACGCGCAGATCAATGGCCGCAGCAAGGACATCTCGTCCTTCATGATAGACTCGGCAAGCTACACCGAGAACGACCTGAGCGTGGGTGTAGATAAGGGCACCCTCACCCAGCCCATCGCCGTGGACACGCACCGCAGCATCTACGACACGGAGCAGTGTGCGACCTGGACGGAGCTGATCGCCGAGCACAACGCGGGACACCCCTACGTCATCGGCACGCGCATTGTGTACAACGGCGAGCGCGAGAAGATCTCGGCCGTCGAGTCCATCGTCACGGACGAGGGCGACTGGCTTTTCAACGCTACTGGGACCGCGTACTGGAACGCGCTCGAGAAGTGGGACCCGATCCCCGAGGGCAAGCGCGACACGCGCGCCGTCATCAAGGCCGCGGGCGACGCCTACTTCGACCGCTTCGACCGCGTCAACGTCACCGTGCCCTTCGGCAACCCCTGCTCGCGGCTCGAGGGCGGCGACTCGACGGCCCGCCTCATGAACATGACGGGCGGCGGCGACTCGTGCACGGCCGCGGGCATGCCCCAGGGCATCGTCGTTACCAACCGCCGCTACGTCGTCGACGAGGTCATGGGCGTCGTCAGCCTCTTTGTCGGCTTCCCGGGGCTCGACCGCTCCGTCGGCCAGCAGCCCGCCCCCGACGGCCACACCTTCCGCGTCGAGTCCGGCAAAATCCGCTACGTCCACACCGTGTCCGCCTGCGTCAACAAGGGCTGCGGCCTGACCCCGGACACGCCGCCGCTGGTGCAGCCGCCCTCGCGACGCCGGAGCGTCCGCGGACTGCGACCCTCGAAGTTGAACCTGAAGTATTAAGTGGTTACGTGGCAGACAGAGACAAAAACAAGGGGGGTTCAAGTAATTCTGGTTGTTTTCTGGAAACTGACAAGGAAACTTGAGACTTGGACCAGTAGGTATATCCGGGGATGATAAACACCAAAATTTTTCAATGTTCAGGGTGGTTGACGGTACTGTACACAATAGGTACGTCAACCAGGAAAAAAAGGGCGAGGTGTGCGCTGTGGGTAATTTGAAACTATATGTAAATAAAGGAGGTACCAGATGAATATGGACTTTCCTTCCCAGGTAAATCAGTTCAGACCCTGCCTAGGTCATGAATATCAAACGCACTACATGCATGATCTTGATGATGAAATATTTTTGTGAGAACTGCTCAGCACCTTGGCTCCCGTCCCAACTGACCTTTTTGCTCAGTGTTGACAGTCGTGGGGGAGATTCAACCTTGTATAATTTTCTAATTATATAATACTCCCAGCGAAAACATATATATAGAAGAGGAATAAAGGGGTTTGCAGTATACAGTTTACAGGTAAATGTTCGAGTTGTCTGTCGTGTACACTTATGAGTAGAAAGACCGCAATAAGAAAAAAAAAGAAAAAAAAAGTGACCGCAGAGGGAATCGAACTCCTCTCGCCTTAAAGTACAATATGCATAAGAATACTACCGCTAGGCCACACCAGTACGGTCAAGGGAAATCAGTGTCATTACGATATTTGAACCCATCAACAGAAGAATGTTGCCTACGGTTGTTGCTGAATGCTTCTGGATAGTCCTGGGCCAGGGTGAACTCAAATTTAGGGGTCGGCCTGGGGATGGTTTTCCTCCATGAGCTAGTGAAGTCGATAACACCACAATAGATAGGCAAAAACCATTTTTGCTTCCTTCTTACTGGACGTCTTGTCAGGGAAAATACAGTTAATATTTTAAGAGAGCCTTGACGCTGCTTCCAGTGGGCAGTTGTGACGAACGAGAGGAAATAGAAGACAAAATATCTGCTCACTAGATTATATGCAAAGTTTGAGGTATCTATAACAAAGTAAACTCAACTAAATGTACGAGTATGTTTGCTTCCTAGGCCTTTAGTAATAGCTAGTAGTCAGGAATAGCCCGAAGTAGGTACTCAGGGGTATGATTTATTAAAGAAGCAACCGAGCTTGTGTGCCTAAGCTATCCATCGGTACATTAAAAAAAGGTCATATGATGGGTTTATATATTGATGATGAACTATTTGTACGGACTGGATCAGCAGTCCGTAAGGCCAAGGAGTATGTTGTGTTCTCAACAACGCCTGTATACCATAACCTATGCAGGCCCTAGGTCGAAGACGTGGCATTTTGTAGGCCTAGCTACCTCTACGCATCAATCTAATCTTCTCCATGATACATGGATTCACCATATGAGATATGGAAAGTGTGGAAAAATACACAAAGGAAGTTAGACACAATATTAACAATGATAGCGAATTAACCCCTTAAAAGTATGCCAGACTGAGCGGTACCCTGGTGTATATTCCCTGACTTGTCTGATATTTCTATGAACTACTTTGACCACGGTGCCCGTGTCGTTGGCAGCCCGGTCGGTCCTGGCTGGCTTTCGGGGGGTCCAGGCCTGCTGGTAGGTCGTCCGAGAGGAGGTATTCTTGAGTAAGGTACTCCGGGTCCAGGAGGTGGCATCGAGGTAGCCTGCGCCCACGGTGCAGCCATGCCAACCGCGCCGCCGGGAGCAGGCATATTCCCTGACATAGGCATACTTGGCGGTTGGTTGGCCATATGAACTGACTGTTGAGGCTCAAGCGCGTCCGGATCGGCGTCCCACGAGAACATGGAACCGAATGGGAAATGCTGGACCACTGGGAACTTGGACAGGACCTCCGCATTGAACATTTTGATCATACCCTGAATAAAGTCAGTAAGTGGAAACCGGAAGCCCAGAACTTTCCTTATGCATTACCTTATTGATCTTCCCCCAGCCGTCTCTAACTCCCGAGATGTCAAATAACATGGGACTGTGTTCCCAAAACGGACCCGTCTTGACGTCATTGATAAAACCGACAGCAGAGAAGTACATGTTTCTCTTTCGTTCCTGGTCGACTATCTCGGGTTTGACAATCTGACCGGGCTTCGGGGCACGCAACATGGATCCTTCTAGAGGCATCGGATCCTCATCGGTAATGGGTCGGGTGAACTGAGCCGAGCCATAGATGTATGGCTGGAAAGAATGGTCGTCGAGACCCCACACTCCATGCGACCCAGCAGGCTCCAGAGTGTAAGTCAGGATAAGACGCCGAACCACTCTCAGGTAAGGCTCGATGATACCCAGCACGATGTTCCGTTCGATCTCGCCATCAGGGCGTCCGCCGCTGAAAGCCCCAAGCTTCCACAGGCAACCAATGAATGCCAGGAAACTGAGTTCATGGCCAGTGCCGTAGTCGAGTCTCTGCGCGCTGCCGAACGAGCCAAGCAGATATGACGTAAGTTCGTCCTCTGCAGACGCTGGCGATCCGGGTGCAGGGCTGAACTTGAGTACAGACTCGGAGATATGATCCCGAAGTAGCATGGGAATTCTTTCCTCGACCAGCTGGTGCCATTTGCGACAGCTTACATTGCCGAACCGTCTGGGGCCGGGGTCTGGAGGTGCTTCGTCAATCATGGCATCCATTTTGGCGAGCATATCCTGGATCTTCCGAACCGAATCCACGGGTTGCGTCTCGTACTCTGAACCGATCTGGAAGGATTGAGTCTTCTCCTTTCCGCTCTCATCCTTGACTTTGCGGGGACACATGGCCCGATTGAGCTGCATGACGAATATACCGATGTCGCGGTACGCCTTGGATTTGAGAAAGGCGTTGACATCTGGACCCTCATTTATACGCTTGGCCGGCTTGATGAACGTATGTGGCGCGGAGGGATCGAGTATCTCCAAAGTTGGAAACCTCGCAGCTGTTTGTTGGTCCGTCGCCATCGTGGTCGTCCCAATTTCGACCGCACTTTTGGAGCTTGAATGAAAAGGTTCAAGAGTGTTAAGACGATCCTTGGCAAGGAGCGGTCGTTCTCATAACAGTTCTAACCTTAGTGTACGATGAGAGTGAGGATGAAGCTTACCTCTTAACCTGCTTTCCTGGTACAGATCGGACAGCACCTGTTTGCTAGCTACCCCACGTTGAGTACTTACTTCTCCAAGGGTAAGGTTAGTGGTTAGCTTGAGTGGACACAGCGGCCCCCACCCACCATTACTTGCTGCCGCTGCCGCTGCGCTGCCGCTGCCTTTACCTTTACCTTTGTTGCGTGATGTTATGTATTAGTTGCACGGACCCTACCGAGCCATGCTGCATGCACTTCAACCAGTAAACTGTTGCTTCGTGTAAAAACACATTTGATTGACGCATTCTTGACGATCCATGGTTTTGGTCGTGGCAATGTAAAGAACGATTATTCTCGCGTTCCATCGCAGTCGCCGGCCATCACCCAGTCCATCTTGCCGATTTACGTTGCTTGCGACTGCGTGCCTGATCTCTAAACAACTAAAAAAAAGACATTACCCAACGCGCGCACGAAACCAGTTACACCAGTTGCCCAGCCGATGCAATGTCACCCGCGACCACAAGGCGCAGTGCACGACTGCATCGTCCTGGGACAACTCCTCGACGCACAACTGGCGCAAAACATAACACCAGTGTCTACGATATCTCAAACTCTAGCGACGATGAAGAAGACGAGAATGACGACCCCAGCGACGACAATGAATTCATCCCAGCCAAGATCTCCCCCCATAGAGTCGTCGCAAGCGCCACTGGCCCTAGCCTGAGGCCCCCGCGTCCCTTGAAAAGACATCTCGACGATGCTACCCTCAGCCACAATGCCGGCTCTAAGAAGCTCAGGAGCAGCGGCATGGCATCCAGTTCTCACCGTGGTCGCCAGCAAGTCCAGGCCCGGAAAGCGACAGGTCTCGCCTCACCGCCGCCGTCACGAAAGGTTCCCGCACCGAACAATGACTCATCACCAAGTGCAAGCATAGAGCCCACATCCGATAGTTATGTCGACCCTGTACTCTTCAATCTGGTCAACAGCAAGATGCTCAAGCGGAAGCCAGCCGAAGCGCCACCCTCACCAAGCGCACAACTGCGGCTAGAAGAAGCGGGACAAGGTGAAGAGAAAGAAGACTTTGAACCAGAAGACGAAGCTGAACCGGAAGAAGAAGTTGAACCGGAAGACGAGCCTGAAGAGGAAGGCGAGGCTGAGCAGGAAGACGAGGATGAAGAGGAGGAGGAGGAGGATTTGGAAGAAGAAGTCGAGCTTGGATTTGATCATAGGCCAACCCAGCCTGCAGGGGCCGAGAACGACGAGGAAGTCATACAAAACTCGCTGATAGCGGATTGGGCAGACGAGGACGCGGACGAAGACGCGAATGCGAACAGCGACCTAGATGACATCGATCTTGCAATCAAACCAGCGCCTTGGGAAAACGGTGATGCTCATGAGGAACCGGGCGAGAACGAAGACGGAGAAGACAGACTCGATGATGAGGACGACCAAAGCATGTCACTGTACGAACAAGAAACCGATGCAAACGATAACGACTTGCCCGGTGAAAACTTCACAATCGTGCGCCAGATTGAAGATAATGCCATGGGCATGTTGGGCGATCAGCATGGCCATTCTGATCCCTACAAAGTTCCAGATTCTCCTGACCTGGCAGTTCAGAATCAAAGGCGCGAGCCTGCAGCTCACCGTGGAGATGCTACTGCTGGACAGCCTCGCAAGCACGCCAAGACGATTCAAGCTCAGCCAGTTGGCGAAGTCGAGGAGGCCGACAGTCAAAGGGAAGAGCATGCCAATGTTGAGAATGAGGATATCGATATTGACTCCGATGTGGACTTTGAGGTTGAATCTGAACTCGGCTTTGAATATGGCAACTTGTCTCTTCAAGAATGTCTAGCTCAAGATGTTGAAAGGTTTCGCTCCAGAGAAAATGCTTTTCAAGAAGACTCGCTTCTTTTTGGCCCGCCCGAAGGTCCTTCATCCACTACCATACACCTCTCCTCGGAAGACGTCGAGAAGCTTCGTAAGACCATTCAAAAGAATGGCTGGGTTGGACGAGCAAAAGATGCGCAGGGCAGAAAACTCGATTGGGAGGAAAAGTTGCAGCTCGACAGAAACTGCGCTGAGTCGGTAACTGCAGTGGGAAAAGTCCTTGTCCATTTTGCGTGCAAGGTCGATCGCCTGGCCCAGTTGATCTTCCGAATCCCGTCCCCAGAGACGCGAAACCGGGTGTTCGGGGAACATGTTGATTTCCTACAGTACTGTTTCTCTATGATTGATCATTCCATTGCATTCGTTCGTGACCAAAGGCTAGCCTTTTCAAGAAAGCAGACACCTTTAAGCGAAAGCAAAGAGAAGCGGGAAGAGATGGTAGAAGAAATAGCCGCGCTCCATATCCCTATGATTTTCCAGCTTCTTACGAGAATTTGGGCCCCTTACACCAAGGATGAGCGCCGCAACTCATTTGATAGCTTTATCGTCTCACTCCTAGCCAGAGTGGTTGGATGGATCGAGCAGCTGTATAGACCTTTCATTAGGGAGGTGCGAGCAGCGGGAAGCTCAACACCCTGGATGAAAGTAAGAGAAGAATTCGAGACTCCTCTGAAGCACCTTCGCGAGCAGTTGGCACAAGCCCCCGAACTCCTGGAAGAAAAAGAAAAGCTAGAAGCGCTCGAGGAAGCTCATCGGCAGAGACAGCTGGAGTCGCAGAGGGAGAAACGTTTGCGAATGCAGCACGAAGAAGAAAGAAGGCTCGATACAAGGCGACGTCAAAATGAAGATGTGGCACGGCTGCTGAAATATGAAGGAGGAAGAAAGCCCGAGGCGAGGCGTCTACAGAACCACGAGGCCGCAAGTTTTACTCGGCAACAACACCCAATTCGTACGCGGGATGCCTCACAGCAAGTTCGGTCTTCACCCGCATCCACTGGTATTAAAGAGACCATCTGGCGGGGCGAAGAAGAGCGTGTTCTGTGCGAGAAACTCATAGCCAGTTTCATCTTTGAGGTCCCAAGGCTCCCAAACCTGCGGAAGACGGCTGCCTTGATCGGACACACCCGAGACGAAACGATTGACAAGGCGCGAGAGCTGCTTCACAACATTATAAGCTGCGGAGGCAAGGGCTTGCTGAGCAAGGAGGAGGTTCAGAGCAGGGTGCAAAGCATAGTATGCCAGTGGGAATGAGCTGCTCGATGGGACCCAGCACCTGCGATAGATATGTTTGGTGTTGGTGACGTGATGACGTTTTACGAAGCATTGAAGATACCCCTTGATGTTACTGCTACGCGTATTCATATGTTTGGTGAATTGGAAAAACAGTCTTTTTGCTCATCTAGTGCCTCTGATATTAGTTTGCATGTGGTGGTGCCACGCAAGGTCATGAAAGGCGGCTTCGGCTATGTAACTAGGATTCGGGTTGTCCATCATACACCCATCATGTGTCCCGGATCCTCGGCCGTTGAGAACGAAGCTTGGCCTCCTTGGCAAGAAGTGCCTCCAACGATAGACTGCAGACTTTGACACTCCAGTCATTCCAACCCAGGGGTGGCATTTCCCTTCAAACTCAATCACAAGAAGAGAACAGATGCTCAGCTTGGATCTGAAAGCTTCGGAAGCTGTCGCTGACCTGGTCGTTGTCCCGAGCAATGTATTATTGAAATCCCTTTTGCGGGTGCTGAGTAGCTCAGGGTAGCTTCATGTTGATAGGGCCGTGCACTCCGTCCCCTGAACTGCGGGCATCAACACCCCACCACGCTCTACACGTTCATGTTGCGTTGCTAGGGGCCATGGTCTGAAGATGCGCGCGTTGCCATAGAGCTAGCTGCGAGGCAAAAGGGTGTCCGTTGGTGGCAGACGGTGATGTAGATGAGCCGTTTCTAATGTTAGAGCTGCATCGTATCACGGGTCCAACGGCTATTCTACTACTACTGCAAGCAAAAAGAAAGGAAGTGCAAACTAAGTTGCGACACTCGCGCCTAATACGCGTTGAGAAAAAGCAACACCAGACCATCAGCTGCTGTCACTTGAAGTTTGATTACTTCCCGTCACCTTAAAAAAAATCACCCCACCCTGCTATCCTCCTACCCTCCTACGATACGAGTACTTGTCGCAACACGCAACACAGCATGAGCTTAAGGGTGCTCTTGGCACCTGGAACTTGATATAGCTGTGCTGGTAGCACTAATCGCATTGATGCTTGATGCCGTTGCCTAATCTGACACAGCCGGATGCCGATTGAAACTGGACTGCATAATAGCATTTATCGACTGACTTACTTGTGACCACCAAAAAGAACATCACGTTCCCAACGTCGTTGTGATGCGTTTTTTAGCGTTGGCCTGACTGACGAATGTAGGAAATTACATGAGGGCAATGGAGCGCGCCACGCCTACCGTCCCGGACTGTTCGAGTACATACTGTGCCTGTTCCTGTCCAAATCACCCCTGTACGTTTTCTTATTGGAATGGCGCCCCTTGGAGCCCTTGTCTGCTTGTTGCTCAGGTCTACTACTAGCTCGTTGCTCGTCTAGCTCTTGGTGCTTGGATTGGGACCCGACCCCGAACCTCCTGCACTATCGACCCAGACCCTGTTGTTCCTTCTCGAGCTAGCTCTTGAAACAAATTACTGCTGCTACTACTATTCGCGTTTTCTGTTCTTGCGATCTACTTTGTACCTGTCGCAGTAGAAACAGAACCGATCTCTCCTTTCGGCCACCGTTGCAAGTTTAATAAGTCAACTCCAAGAAAATATTGGAAGCCGGGAGCCAGACTGCGTCTTTTCTCTCCTCTCTTTCTCTCTCCTTCCTCGGTTCCGCGTGTCATTCCCTCAATTTCCAAGCAACCGTCTCTTTGTGTCGCGATTCTATTCGCATCACCGCGCAGGAGAGACGTCCTATTGACAGGTCAGTAATAATGGATAACCACTACCACCAGCACCTTCCACCAACCAACCACCATTCGAGCGCGTTCGCCCGCCACCCCTGTGCGATCGACCTCAAGTGCAAATCATACCTTGCTTGCTTGACTGGGGATTACCTGCCTGCAGTTGTAGTCCAAGATGGGGGGGAACCGCAGTTGCCCAGCACGTTCTAGTCGCTGAACGGCTTTCTCAGTGCCCAACCTCCTTCCCCCATTCCTGCGAACCCCCAATATATAGCCTTCTGCGGTGGAAACTCGCTCTACCCGCTTCAACAAACAAGCTAACGCAGGGGATTGGATTCAGACATTACTAGCTGCGAGCGCCATCGCCATCGCCAACCTTTTCACGAATTCCTGTCTACGAAATAACACTATCGCATACGTTTCAATATTTCGCAAACATCATGTCAGAGTCTGAAGGCTTCGAGGTTGTCCAGCATGACGAGTCGGTTCTCTCCGGCGAGGAAACTACCGGCACCGCTGGTACTGGCGCAGACACTGGCGCCGACTCGGCCGCAGAGACTGTGGCAACTGCATCCCCAACTTCCACGGTGAAGAAAGCAGCCAATGGCGCCAAATCTGAAGGATCGACTGCCACGAAGCGCCCTGCTGGCTCGGCTACCTCCACCCTTCGCCGGCCCGGTGCAGCCGCTGCTACCGGTACTACTACTGCATCGCGAACATCAACTGCCACTGCCTCCAAAACCGCATCTGGCTTGGCCAAGCCTCCTACGCGACCGCCTGCCGGATCCGCTGTGAAGAAACCCGCAAGCACTCTGTCTAGCCACCGGTCCCAGCCCTCCGCCTCGGAGGATGAAAGGAGGAAGTCAACTTTGACCTCTACTGCTGCTCGGCGCACGTCGACAGTCCCCAGTGCAACGTCATCTTCGCCTTCGAAAACCGCAAGACCTCCCACTGCGCAGTCAACCACAGCCACGCGTCGACCTGTCGCTGCTACGACCAGTGGTGCTTCTCCGAGGACCAGCACTGTTAGCAGGGCGTCGATGTCCTCTACCGCTGCCCCGGCGACTCGAACAACGCCATCTACTACTCGATCTACTCCCAGCACCGTTGGCGATGCGAAAAAGCGAGTATCCACCGTTGGTGTCTCGGGCACTACCTCAGCTGCCCGCCATGCCGCAAAGCCTTCCACTGCATCATCGGCGGCTGCTGCAGAGTCCGCCAAGGCTGTAGAGGATCTTAAATCACAGCTGACTGAGAAAGAGACGGAGATCGAGTCTTTGAAGACCCAGGTTTCCTCATCCCAAGAAAAGATCAGTGAACTCGAGGAAAAGATCAAGACAGCGAGCTCAGGCGCCAAGAGCACGAGCGACTCTGCTGGCGAAGATGACGATGACCTGGATGAGCTGTTGGAATCGATAAAGAACGAGCATGTAGCAGAGAAGGATGCTTTGAGAGACGAGATCACTCAAGCTATGGAGAAGCTCAAGATTGCCGAAGGAGAGCTTGAGGCTCAAAAATCGCAGCTCACCGGCTCGACGAGCGCGTCGGGTGCTAATGACAGCAAGATCGCTGAGCTTCAAGCTCAGCTTGAGGCCATCATGGCTGAGAAGGCGGCTCTCGCGAAGGATAACGAGGACGCGTTATCCAAGGTTTCCGAGGAGCACGCCAACAAGCTCCAAGAACTGCAAAAGTCGCTCGAGGAACAGCACCAAGCCGCAGTCGAAGCTCTCAAGGCTGCCCACACTTCGGAGCTCGACGGCAGCAAGGCGGCCGCAGGCGAGCACGAGAAGGCGCTTGAGGACCTCAAGGCTGCCAACGAGGCCCTGCAGTCTAAAGTTGACGAGCTTGCATCGACGACCGAAAGCGCGGGAGCAGAGACTTCTACCAAGATCTCTGCACTCGAGGCCGAGCTCGCCGAGCTCAAAGCCACCTCGGAGCAGGACAAGGCCGCTTTGGCTGCTGCGCAGGCCGAGTCGGAAGAGCTGAAGACCAAACTTGCCGAGGCCACGGCGTTGATGGAAACTACCAAGGCTGAGCTAGCTTCAGTTCAGGCTGAATTCGCATCGCTCAAGGAAGACTTGACCAAGGCCCAGGAAGCTGCCAAGTCCAGCGGTGACCTGACCGAGGAGCTTGAGAAGCTCAAGCAAGAACATACGACCGCCATCACACACCATGAGGCTCAACTCAAATCTATCTCGATGGACTACGAAAACGAAATCGAGAGTCTGAAAGGCGAGGCTCATTTCAAGCGGAAGTTCCAGGATCTCGAGGTCAAGCACGACGAGTTAGTCAAGGAACATGAGGGCCTTACCGGGTCTCGCTCAGCCCTCGAGTCGCAGCTCAATGAACTTACTGGCTCTCATGCAGACCTGGAGTCCAAGCACAAAGAGCTGACCGGTACTCACTTGAACTTTGTCTCCAAATACGATGAGTTGAATGGCGCCCATGCCAGTAAAGCTAAAGCCCAGGCCGAGGCACTCGAGGCAGCCAAGGCCGAGCATGCTGCGGCCGTAGCTGCTCTGGAGAACACCCAAGCAGAACACCAGAAAGCCCTCGACGCCCTTCAAGCCAGCCATGCTATGGAATTGGAGGCTGCCAAGAGTGGTGCGACTACCGACAAAGAGACTCAACTAGCCGAGTTGGAGGAACTGAAGGCTAGCCATGCCAAGGCCATCGAGATCTCCAAGGCCGAGAGCGAAGCCAAGATGGCTGAGGCAATTGAGAAGCTGAACGCATCCCACGCCGAGCTCTTGGATGCACACAAGCAGGATCTCGAGTCTCAGCTCGCGGAGTTGAAAGCAAGCCATGTTGCTGAACTTTCTGCAAAGGAGGCCGATGGCAGCGCTTCTTCTGAAGAGCTGGCTTCCCTGAAGCAGGCCCTCGAAAAGGCTCAATCTGAGATCGAAGCTGCCAAGGCAAGCCATGCTGATGCCTTGGAAGCCTTCAAGAAGCAGAGCGACGAGGCTCACTCTGCCGAGGTCGAGAAGCTCATTGGTATGCAATCAGAATCTCTTGATGCTGCAAGGCAAAGCGCTACCAGCACCCACGCTGAGGCTATCGCCGCCCTCGAAGCCAAGCACACCCAGGCCATTGAGGATTTGACCCGGGAGCATGAAGGCAAGCTCGCTGCTGCTGTTGCGGATTTGACCAAGCACCAGTCCTCCGCATCAGAGCACGAAGCGGCGTTGGCAGCTGCCCAGGAGGCCCTGGCCAAGGCACACGAACAGCTTGAGACCCTGCAGAGTGAGCTTGCATCGGCCAAGGAGGCATCTGCTGGTGATAAGGAGGCATCTGCCGGGCAATTGTCGAAGGCCTTGGAAGAAGCGGACGAGCTTAGAGGGCAGCTCGCTGAAGCCAAGATGAAGAACGTCGAGATTGAGGCGGAACTCGATGCCGTCAAGAATCAGCGGCCAGACACATCGGCGGCTGACGCCCTCAAAGCCGAGTTGCAAGCAATCAAGCAGCAACACAATGAAGACCTCGAAAGGCTTCAATCTGCATCCAAGCAGTCAAACGAAGAGATGGAGAATATGAGCGAAGAACTCCAGATCAAGCACAAGGAGCTGGCGCAGCTCACTGAGCAGCACCAGGCCACCAAAGAGGATCTCGCTATCGCTCAGAAGCAATTCGAGGAGCACAAGAACGAGACGGAAGCAAAGATCAAGAAGCACGAAGTTGATTATAAGGACATTTATGAGAGCATGACCGCCATGGTAGAGGAGGAGCAGAAGAAGCTGGCTGCTGCTGTGAAGGAGGCTGACGACATGAACGCGAAACTTGTGGAGATGGAAGAGGAGCAGAAGAAACTGACAGGGGCCATTAAGGAGGCCAACGACATCAAGACCAGATTTGCCGAGATGGAAGCACAGCTGAAGGTCAAGGATGCCGAACTCGCCGAGGCCAAGGTATAATGTCCTCTTGTCCCAATTTCGAATCTATATTTTAACATGACGTGTCTAGG
Source organism: Apiospora malaysiana (assembly GCA_006508115.1). Classification (NCBI taxonomy): domain Eukaryota; kingdom Fungi; phylum Ascomycota; class Sordariomycetes; order Amphisphaeriales; family Apiosporaceae; genus Apiospora; species Apiospora malaysiana. Next base: position 1,807,900 of record QUSE01000039.1, on the reverse strand, counting down.
CAGTATTGGGAGCCAAAGCCAAGGGCGGCTTAGCCCAGAGCAGATTTGCCAATGACGACGGCACTGCCTCTGACCCGTTATCTCCTGCGGGTGAAGGTGAGGAAGAGCCCGAAAATTTCTCGACAGCCATGGCTTCGGTGCGCAGGACCCCTTTGTAATCTCTTTTTTTCGACACCCTCCTGTATCACCTGCTCACTCTTGCCCGTCGTCCCCTTGCAAATCGATCACCATGCTCATCATTAGCTTTCTAGCAACTAATTTCTCCAAATTCTTTAGCTGGCGCAGTGTAACGTAACACTCAAGCAGATGCAAGAGATCGACGAGGAGATGCGTGAAAGGAACCAGCGGTAAGCAGCACGACAAAACTGCAGGAACAGAGAACTTTTACTAACGCACGCATGTCACCTATTATAGCATGTTGAAGTCCATCACCGAAGCGACGCAGCATACTCAGGACTCCTAGACGGGGCTCTGCCACGATTTATGGCGCCTTTTCACCGAAATCCGGCGAGCACTCCTCACCCTCCTGTGGCTTTGGTAGCGGACTGTTGCCTGACAACACCCTGCCTCGTCGTCACCTCTTGATCCTTGACCTTGTTCTTCTTCTTGAAACCCCATATTTAATTGATGACGGAACGGGCAGATTACTACTACGACTACGACTTGTTAGCCCGGCTTATTATAGTTAGGGCGGGCTGGTTGGCTGTATGTGTGTATGTGGGTGATGGGACGACGAATCTCGATCGACTTTTTTTTTCGACGAAAGCCTTTGCCCCCCTTTTGTGTATTCTACTCTTTATATATATACCCCGTTGCTCTCTCCCTCCCTCTGCCCCTCTTCTCTGCCTTTGCCCCTAGCTTTCAGCTACTATGCGGCCAGTGTACTTGTATGTATGCCTTGGTTGGCTAGCTAGATGGGCTGCTTTTGCGGGCACGAAGAATGCTTTGTTGTAGTACATATCCTGCGTGTCGAGGGCGCCTGTGGTGGAGCGGGGCGCATCGGTAAGAGACTAGGCATGCCGATATGATTAGGAAGAGAAGGTGAAAAGCACCGAACCGAACTGATGCGGTGGTGTTGTTTTCCAGGGATTGGGATGAGCTGGAAGGGCAACCATCGATCCCGTCGTGTATTTGCGTAGCTACTACGTAAATAGTCTAAGAGACACTTATATTGCTGCTGAACAAGACATGCCTCCTGTCCCACACTTTGCCACCGTCAAGATTCTATCAAGTCTGTGTACGATCAACAAACCTTCCCAGTCAATTCCAGCCAAGCTCATCAGGGGCATGTATGGGTCATAGGCCAAAATATACAATGACTGCTTGTGTATAAACTACACATCAAACTGTTCAATACTGTTGCTATTCATATCACGTACATATCTCGTAATCTGGTGCAAATACATTTTGGACTCGCTCCTAGCAAATCTGCTTCAACCGTAGACATTAAGCGTGTGCTGACGCTGCCACTTTCTCAGCATCATAGCCCTCTGGACGTACCATCTCCCTAGGTTCGAACATAGCCTGGAAGTTCTGCTGCTTCACAAACCAAGCATTGACGAGCTTCCACTCCTCATTGGGGTCCTTGAAGCGGATCTGAAAACACCACATGCGTTAGTGACACTGTGAGTGAGAAAAAAGTGATAGGTGATTCATAGGTTAAACTTACCTCGAACCGCCGCAACAAACTCGGAACCACCTTGTAGATCTCCAGCAGGCTAATGTTCTTGCCGATACAAGTGCGGCTCCCCATGCCGAACTGGAACATCATGCCGTTCATCTCGCGGATCTTCTTCTCCTGCTCCTCTCGCTTCTCGGGGGTGGCCTTCTCGTCCACGAGCCAGCGCTCGGGGCGGTATGTCTCGACGTCCTCGCCCCAGATCTCGGGCCGCCGGTGGATGATCCACGCCGAGCAGCCGACGATGGTGCCGCCCTTGACGAAGTGGCCCGCGATCTCGGCGCCCTGCGGCGGCACGATGCGCTCGAGCGGCAGGCCGGCGGCCGGGTGCATGCGGAAGGCCTCCTTGATACAGGCGTCGAGGTAGGGCAGCTTCTGGGACTCGCCCCAGGTGACAAGGCCCGTCTCATAATCCGAAAAGTCGCCGCGGCGGCCCGCGGCATCGAGCTCCCTCCGCAGCGCATCCAGTGCCGCCGGGTTGCGGAGCAGATAGTAGAAGACGCTGCCGAGGGAGATGGCCGTCGTCTCGGAGCCCGCAAACGCCATGGACACAGCCATAGTCTGCACCAGCGTGTCGCTCATGAAGTCGGGCCGCGCCTCGCGCGCCGCCAGGAACTTGGACAGCAGGTCGGGCGACTTGGTGTCGACCTTGGCGTCCGCGACGGGGAGGAGGGGGCCCTTGGGGTCGTTGAGGTAGCCGGGGCCAAGACGTTCAGCCATGCGGGTGCGGGCGAAGCGCGCGACAGGGAAAGTCGAGTCGATGAACCCCCACTGCGAAAGCTTCAAGTAAATCGGGTTCTTCAGGAAAAGGCGGTCGAGGAAGGGAATTTGCCCGATCTGGCAGCTAATTAGACTCGTTTCGCGCGAGGTATCGCAAGTAGGTACTCACAGGAGCGACATAGAGGAACAGTTTGCTGAGATAGCCGACTATGCCGTCAATGTCCTCGTTATTCTCGATGAAACCATGGCGTTTGCTGTAGGTAATCTCTCCGATCACATCAAAGGCGTAGAACTGCAGCCATTTCGTGAAGTCGCATCCATCTATGTTGTTGGCGAAGAGTCGCTCCGTCTGCTCCAAGAAGATCTTGGTGGTGTTATCCACGAAGGGTTCGTATTGGACCAGCGCAGACATGCTGAAAGCTGCGTTGACACATCGTCGGAACTGCGAATGAAAATCGTTGTCTGTTGTGCTGAAGAGGGATGCTAGACTGTGTCCCTTTACCACTGATTGTTGAACCACATAGAAGTCGGACTGTAGTGTACGAGTCAGTTAAAGCGTCAGAATTCATATGCTGGATAGCTTCACCTTGACGAATCCCTTGTTCAGGCCATATATAGTCTTGAGGGCCTTTGGGTCAGCGAAGGAGAGAGAGTTGGGGCCCAGGCGAACGACATCGCCGTATTTGGCATGTAGCTTTTGGTGGGTAACTTCCGGCCGTTGACCAAAGACGTCCCAAAACCTCCACCAGTCTGTGAGAGAGGCGAGTAGAGGCCCAGGATACCGATTCAAGCCATTGTTGAACCTGTTCTTGCCGAGCCAGCCTAACGCTGCAGCAATGATGATTGGCAGCCAGTACTGAGTGATGACATTCAGGAGAACCGATCTACTGGCAACGCCGCTGATGGGTTCGTTGCTACTATCCATGGTGAATGTCCCTTATCCGGTTGCGACGGGGATGAGTGCCGTTGAGTGAGGTAATGCCCTTCTATCTCTGTTGTTTCCAGTGGGTTGTTGAAACCCTTCAGGATCACTCGCCTTGGGTAAGGAAAGACGGCAAAGTAGGCAAACCAGTATACACAAGGGAAAAACAAAAGACAGCAGGAAGATGTAGAGGAGGTCGGATATGGAGATTCAAATATAAAATTACTTAGTCGAGACCGGGTACGCGCTAGGTGGCCGAGCCAAGGTGCGGGTGTAATATAGGTAGCTCTGGGGCTTATCGGAAGGCCGCTTACAAGTGGCCGCTTGGCAGTTCTGCGGTCCAACCGAGCCGATGGGATATCCTCGCTTCGTTCCGCTTGAAGACCCCCGGTCATCGTGACTCGGATAACGAATGCATAGGTTAGCAGGGAAAGACTCGCTGGGAGTTTACTGTACAAGGGGCCCACACTGGTAGAGATCAGTCAGTTCGGCATGATATGATATGGCTTCCATATATGCCGGTTGGCATATACGTAACTGTCCCGAGAAGGTTTGTCTATAATCACGATTCGACGGTCCGGGCTGTGCTGTTTCGACGATGACTTCAAAGCCCGGGGGCCTGGGCCATCAATGGGATCCGCGGCTCTTCAACGTCATTGGTGTGGATGTGGGGGTGGGGTCGCTCGCATGACCCCGGCTCACGGTACGTGGATGTCTTGGACGGGCAAGAGAAAATACGGGCTTGCCGCTTAGTCGTGACTGACTGAGACCGGGGGCAGTGGGCAGTGGACATGCAGACAGAGATAGCGTCGAAGCGATGCTGGTGCTGGCCTGCTGCTGACACCAAGAGCGATGGAGTTGGAGGTTTCGGCAGATGTGTGATCCAATAGGTTGAGTGGAGGTGCGACGAGCTAGCAGCGGTTTCCCCAGAATTGGGAAATAGATCAAGCCTTGGTAAGATGGGCAAGATGGGGACGGTAATTGGCGGCGGGCGCTGTAGGTGCCTCTATTGCCCATTTGGCCCCGGCTGATTGGTGGATGGCGGCAGACGGGGACATTAATTCACCCTTAGCTGCCCCCAGCGATCCTAGCGATCCCAGCTGGGACCCCAACCTGAGGATCCGGGGAGTTCGGGCGTTTCGATGAGAGAGAGGCGATCTTGCATTTGCGCATCACCCACCACATCGTATACTGGAGACTGGAGACTGTAGAACCGAATACCGAAACGACATGGGAAAGTATACCCAAACTTACTGGTCTGGGTTAGCATTCATCAGATTCCTTGAATCCCGCGGCTCGAAGGCCCTGTCCACCCTCGGCTGTCAGAGTCGGAGAATGTCCTCCTAGTAACGGGGAATTGCTTGCGCGCAATTGCCGCATATTGGATGCGCAGCGGTGCAGAAACTCCTCCACCTGTCCTGCATAAAAGCGCTCATCAAAGAGCGTTGTCGCCAAAACTTAGTCGGCAGTTGACCAACCCTCCAGGGCCAACTTGGGACACAGGCAGTTGTTTCCAACTGCCATCGGTTTCGCTCGCCTGCCGATGCTGTGTTGTTCCATGCCGTGCGATGGAAGAAGGTGCTGGTGCGGATGTGCTTTCCATCTTTTCCGACCACAAACTTCAGGGAAGTTGCACAGCATGCTAGTGTCGTATTGGGAAAGATCCTCGAGTCCTTGCCCGCCATGTTTTAACGACATCGTATTTATAGTTCTGGTGTAGTACCAGCAATATATCCTCTTCAAGAGGAACGCTGCATCGCCTTGCATTCAACAGTTACACAACACATCGACTCCCAGTAAGTCAATTCGTGAATGAAGTCGGCCAGACTCGCCTTTTCGCGAATCGGTATCGGTATCCTGTATGTATGCTCAGGGTCATTTTGTTGCTTTTGACACTTGGGATCTAGGCTGTTAGAGTTCCTTGCCGTTCCCATTCACAGAGCCACTTCTCCTGTACTACCCTCGTCGTAGGTGTACAGGAACCCTACCAGTTGCAAATAGTCTTTGCGAAACCACTGGTACCACCGCGACTTTGAACTACGGATCAATTCCTTGACACCTGCAGATGTTGGATTGGATGTAATGATTGCCAGCTTCCAGCAGCTCTGCCGGATGTGTCGGGGCTGTTGGTTTCGCTCTCGTATTGCGCGTTACTGAGGCCGCCATTCAATACCGCCGTTGGCATGCACCTACTACGGGTCTACGAGAAGTGATTTCCTACATTCGGTGATCCCCATCAGGGCAGTGCAGTCTGATAGAGGTATCAGGGCCAATACTGTATGCACCTACTCGATTTCTGTACAACGATACGTAGGACGCAAAGGAGGTTCAGTATTTAGCTCTCACGCCAGGGCACCCGATTGGGACTTACTCTGTATGGAGCACCCATCATACAAATTGCATGGCCCAATCACTGTAAGTATATGACCTCTATTGACTCATTGATTCTGTTGGAGTGTCATAGTACGCCATCAGAGGGCACTTCGGGTGAAGTGGTTCATTCGGAAAACAACCCTGTACATCTGTGTTACTCTCCCTGATTCCTGAGCCATCAGGCATTATTGGGAATATGCATTGTGGCCCAAGATGCCGATTTGGCCCCCTTTACAGTTGGACCAGACTGACGTCCAAGATGCCCTCTGCCGTCTTCAGATCCTCCACGACCTCCTTGCCAACAACGCCGTTGACCCCTAGGATCATGAGCGCCTCGTTTCCTCCTTTGCCGTTGGGCGCAGAGGGCTCGATACCAGCTACCGCAGAGTCAACCCTAGTCAGACTGCCCATGACCGGTTCTCCCCCAGAGTCGAGACTCGCGACGGTCATGAATCTAATGTTGATCCCGTGCTTGCCAAGGGCCGTACCCACACCCCCAATCTTCCCGGGCTCGTCATAATTATGCAAGATAAGAAGGGTGCCTTCGGGGGTAAAGCTAGCAGTGAACCTGTCCAACTTCGAGATGTAGACTGTATTTCCCGACACATAGCCTTCGATAATTTGTTCGCTACTCTTATCCTTGTCGACGCAACGCAGCGTCACGAGTGAGGCAAAGGTCTGACTATCGCTTGTCTCGTGCGTGTGCATCTCGTTGATGAATAAACCCTTCTCCTTCGCAATGAGGTTCGCGTTGACAATGTTCACATCCCGGCCGCCCGAGTCGGATATGGTCGAGACGAGCCCCTTGACAAGAGCTGCGTAAAGGGGTCGCGTATTGGTGATGGACGCCAGGTCACCCTGGTACACAAGCTCGAACTTGCGACCGCCCAGCATCTTCCCCTTGGCGCCGACATAGTGTTGCGTATACAGGCCCCCCATCTTCTCGATCAACTTGACGAAGGGCTGAAGCTTCCTGTACTCTTCTGGCAGGATCAGGGGTGCGTTGACGGCACTTGTTGGAAGACCGCCTTTCAAGATGAGAAGAACCTGTCCGCAAACATCGAGACTGACGTTTTCCTGGGCTTCGACGGTACTGGCACCCAGATGAGGTGTTGAGACGACTTTAGGGTGCCGCGCCAGCTGCGCAGCCACACTGCCCTCCTCGGGCGGCTCTTTGGTGAACACGTCAAGCCCTGCTCCAGCAATCCAACCCTCCTCTAATGCCCTGAGCAAGGCAGCCTCGTTGTATACGCCGCCACGTGCGACATTCAAGACACGTGCAGTCTTCTTCATCTGTTTGAGCTCGTTCTCGCCTAACAGATCAAGAGTGCTAGCCAGCAGCGGCGTATGGATGGTCAGAAAATCCACGATCGGGAACAAGTCAGTTAGGCCCGCCACCAAGTCAACATTGGCCTGTCTTGCCAGGTCGGCACTCGCATAGGGGTCGACAGCAAGCACCTTCATTCCAAGGCCAACACACATACGGGCGACCTTCATGCCGACCTTGCCCAGCCCGATGATGCCGAGCGTCTTGTGGCCCACCTCGACGCCAACGAGCTTGCTACGCTCCCACTTGCCTTCCTTGAAACTCCGGTCAGCGCGCCCTATGTTGCGCGCCGTGGCGAGCAGAAGAGCCACCGTGTGCTCCGCGGCCGCTACAATGTTGCCCGAAGGCGAGTTGACTACGATGATGCCCTGGGCTGTGGCCGCGTCCACATCGATGTTGTCAACTCCGACTCCGGCCCGGGCCACGACGCGGAGCTTGATGCCGGCCGCGAGTATCTTGGCCGTGACCTTGGTCTCTGATCGGACGATCAGGCCGTGGTAAGAGGGGATAGCTTTCAGAAGCTCATCTGCGGAAAGCCCAGGCTGCAAGTCGACCTCGAAGTCTGAGGCGAGCATGGACAAGCCATCTGGCGACACCTTTTCCGGCACCAGAATCCGTGGCTTGCCGGGACTGCCGGTAGCGACTCGCACATCATGAATAGCAGTGGGCGCCATAGTAGTAATCAGATATAGGGTTGTCAACTATTGGGAGGTTCACAAATACATATAGGATTAGAACAAGACAATTACTAGGAGCTGTATATGAGTTGAGGATGGTGTTCGTCTTTTAAAATAATGACGTGAGTAGCCTGAACTCTGAGGTCGAGTCAACCTCAAAAAGTTGCTGTTACTCAAGTGAGGGGTCTAAGGGTTCTTTGGATCGCTCCTTCCTTCTCGGTTTGAAAACGAGATTGCGATTGCGACCTGTAGCTGCATGTAGGCACACGTCACTCCTCTCTAACTGGGCGTAGATAACTGAAGTTCGAGGCGAACTTGACCCTCCCGTCCGGCCAGACCAGACGCCAGTGCCATGATGAAGCGACATGCTGCTCTCGGGCAGTTCACTGGCCCAAGCAGGCAACCCGATGCACCTCGCGAACACTTGATAGGGGAGGTCGCAGCGTGGCCCGCCGGACGGAAACGCTCCTGCTACTCCGACTCAAGTTAGGGGTAGGCAGCCACAGTGGATTCTCCAAAGGGAGACAACAGGCAGGTCCAATAGAAAGCTACATGCTCCAGCAATTAGGCATTAGGATTTGAGTAAAGCTGCATCTACCCCGCAAACGAGCCCGCGAAAGGGGGCCGAGCCCAGGGCCTCCCCCACGCTTCACCAAAGCTTGGCGTGGCTATGGGATGGGCGATTTGTAGATCTGGCTCACGCGACCAACTACAAGTCGGCCATTCATGAGAATCTAATTGCACATTTGCAAAGAGTCTAGCGATAGTGACGTAATAGAGATGGAGGTTTCCTGCAGACGTACAAAATTCATGTCGACGTTACAGGCGATATATCGTATGGATATACTATCGTACAGTGAATATCTACGACTATAAGATATTGATTTCTGGGGGTATTAGCAGCGGGGTAACACCGCCGAAGACGCATCTTCAATTCAAGCGCATCCCCTAAACTTCGAGTTGAATGCTAAATCGTATTCGTACAGGGTATACTATGGCAAGCTGGAATTTCATGACAGCACCTCATTCGACTTGCTTCTCTGGTCCATTGTCATCTTCAAACGGCTTGGCCCCCAGACGCCTCCATGCTGCAGCCGACATAAGGGAGAGGTCTGTCTCCTTGGTATTCCACCACATCTCCGTCTTCCCATTGTCTATATGCAGGATTGACTTGTCCTATGTTCCTCGTTAGCCACGTACTATGGTTGAAAAAGGGGTCTTGGGCTTTACTCACCAGACCCAGCGTCAGTTTGATGACACCCTCTCCCCAGAACGGCTTATACGTTTTCGTGGGCGAGCCGCCGGTTGCTGCCCGGATGATGTTGTAGCCAACGACCGTGCCCTGCCGCATCGCAGATCGTGCGTTCGGGTTATCAACGCCGACGGCGGCCACGTCGCCGCACGCATATACGTTAGATAGCCTGTCGTCCTGGATCTGCAATGTTGGCTTGACCCGAATAGCACCTGTGGGCGAGATAGCCTCTGGCGCCAATTCAGTCAGAATGCCTGATGGCGCCCTTTGTCCTGTGCAATTGACCTATCACGGTGTTAGTCACAAAGTCTCTCTCTTGGGATATCGATCAGCGTACCAGAAAGTCGCACTTGACTCTTCTACCAGATTGTAGAGTAACATGTCCATCAACGATGCTGCTATTCGCGGTCCTCTCCTGGAGAATCGTTTCGATCCCAAGGTCTTCCAGGCCTTGCAAAGCGGCAGATTGAAGTTCGGGTCCAAATCGATGCATCACCGCTTTCCGCGAATGGACTGAAGTAACATGCTTCTCCGGGTACTTCTGCTTTGCATCCGTGGCGAGCTCTACGCCCGCTGCACCGCCGCCGACGACCACCAGGTCCTGCGCCTCCTTGATGTTGTGTTGCATGTCTTGCAGCAGAGCCATGCCCTCTGCTTTCGTATCCGCGGTGATCCTGGAGGGCAGCCCGTCCGTGGCGCCCGACCCGGTCGCCACCACCAAGAAGTCGTACGGAATCCGCTCCTGGCTCTTCTCCAGCCAGACGCTGTCCATTCCCACCTTGGCCACTCGCTCGTGGACCCAGCGGACGCGACTCTCGGGTGCGTTTTTCAGAAAGGGGCCGTACGGGATGAAGGCCTTGTGCTCCTGGTCGACAACGCAGAACCGCGGCAACACCCAGGTGAAATGGAAATGCGAATGGGGCTCGACGATGACCACGCGGTACGGGCTGGTCCGAGGCAGTTTAGATGCGATGACCTGGGCGGCGTGGTAGCCGGCGTAGGACGCCCCGATTATGACGATGTTGCGAGCCCCATCATTATCCGTGAGTACTGGCGGCAGCGACACTAGCTGGAGTTGACGGCATTTGATCGTGAGGGACTCCCAGGCCGCCTCGCCGAGAAATCCAAGTACGTGGGCGATGAAACTCACGATCAGCTCCGCCTTTTGGAGCATCGTGCTGATGCGTCACCGCTAAACTCGGGCTTGTTATAGTACAAAATGTGAGAATGGCGTACGTAGGCAGACAATGAGCCTGCATGAGTGTAATCTTTGACGGTTAATTATTCAAATTCGCTACATCCATCAGCAGACCCGAGATGATATATGTATATAGGTGCCTGGCTCTCTGTCGCCCCATGCCACCATATATGGGCTTTCATTGGGTGTGAGCTGTATTGTACGCGAATCCCAACGCCGGACTTCGGAGCTTTGTCGGATCTGATAAGCGTCGACGCCGAGACCCTGCCTGGTACGCATTCCATTACATACCAAGCTGAGATCTGATTATTTGTCTTGGCACGACTGACTGCCTGGCATTCTCTAGCATAGTGTTGCCATGGCTTTCCACTGACCAATTGTTAAGCAGGATATCACTTGACTGTTCTCCAGGTGAAACTCTATCGTGTGCTAGGAAAGAGAAGCGAGATTGCTATGTGTTTTTCAGACTTCTTCCCGAACCACTTCACCCCCGGGGTTTCGGGTTTTGGCCCCAGGTTCGGCCGAGCTGAAGTTTGGCCAAAGTACGCAAATCTCCGGATACGCTAACAGAACCTCTTTGCCTTGTAATTCATTGCCGTTAAGTGGTAGCCTGGCATTACAGCCCGGGTTCATGTTGTGTTATTAGATCTACGTCTTAGATGGGTAGATAACGTATACCTATTTACTCTGGATGTTGCCCAATACTAGTAGATCTGTTCCCACCAGTCGCTTCGTAAATACTTGGAGCCGTTGTATAATAAGGGTACTGATGCTCCTACGAAGTGACTCTAACCCCGTTCGCGACCAGGAACTGCACCACTTCTTTGATGCATTTACCAAATTCACGGACTTGCTGGCATTATTCTAGGATTGGTAGACACATCTGATATTGGCGAAAGGTATTCTCATCTAGGGAATGGTGCAGGCGCCCCTTTCTTTCTCGGTTTCTAGACTCGCTAGAGTCGAGAAGTTGTACCATCACCGGAAACTTCCAAGCCTGTATAACCAAGGTGTCGCCAAGAAGGCTTTTGGTGTTGTAGTCAAAGTCAGTCCTCAAGACACGATAGCGTGATTGAATATCATGATGTCGATTTTCGTTACGAAAGACCATGTGTGGTTGGTTGGTTGAGTATACGTATAGTGTGTAATATATGTGGTGGGCTCAGTTCGATGTTAGGTTTGTCGCAATTGACCAGCGCCACCTCCAAAGAGTAACACTGTAATTGGTATAATCCTCACGCGTGATTCCAGAAAGACAACCGGTTGACTCTCACAATTTGATTCAGATTGTCACGACCTTCGATGCCAAGCAACACTGTTTCAGTCCACTGCCCGACCTTCTTGGACGTTAAAGGCCCCCAGGCCCCCAAGCCCCACTAATAGTGCCAATACCAGGTAGACGGGTAGGACGGCACGAAACCCAAGAAGCGAGCAAATGGGTCGAGATTGGCAAGCTCTAAATGGACGCGCTCTTCCAACTTGTGTGCAAAAGAAAAGAACTTAACAGGTTTCAACTTCTTCTCGGTCATCTGTGGACATACGCTCGAACTTTTGGCATCAATTGCGGCCAAATCCACCAGGAGCGCGGTGCCGGTATTCGATGCGACTTTCGAAGGGGAGGTGAAGGGAAGACAGAGAGCTCCAAACTGGACAGCGACAAAAACGCCTAGAAATCGAAGTCACGGCCCGTAGTTGTGTAAGTCACCGGCAAATGGCCATGTGCTCTTACCCTGCCCTCCATGTCCAAGATGAATTCCGAAGTCATCACCCAGTTATTTCGCGGGGAAAGAGGAGGCTCACAGACCGGGTTGGACATGCGTCACTGCATCTGGTCAATTTCGAATGGACACTCGATTTCCAAAAACCTTGGCCAACGTCGGACTCGGACTCGATACACGCCAGACGCCAGTCCATCACAGACACATCGTGATGCTCTCTCCTACACCTGACACTCCAGTCGTATTATATGTTATACAAAACCTACACATCCCCTTTGCTTGACATTGATACTTTCCCTCCAACATCCTTCGCATTGCGACTCTTTCTAGACTTTTGAGCTAGCACCTTCATTCCTAACCTCATTCTAGGCTCTCGCTTATTGAATCTGGGAGGTAAGACAGCAACTTCGCTCTACTTTCACAAGACACTGCATTCTTCGCAAGTAGCACCTCATAGAGTGGGCTGCTCGTCCATATGTGTTTACACCTAGTCAACGTCTGTTACTCGGTAAACGAAAGTTCGTTCCAAGTCATGGCATACTCCTTTTATTATCTTCGTTTGGCCGGCAAGAATATCCTGTTCAACCATCACCCGTGTCATCCATGATTTTCACGTTCGCCCATGGCTACGTGCTGCTATCGTCAAAATCGAGATACATTCTACTCTGTTCTTTACTACTTATTTTCCGTGCTCTGTTCGAATCAGCTCTTGCCCCTTCCCTTTACCGCCGGGAAACCTGCCTGCAACTAAGTTCCAACTTGGGAGAATCAAATCCCAGAGAATCCCCCCAAACATCACCCCCCTTTCGGTTTCTTTGCCATGTGGCTCTTCACCTTACTAACGTTTTGGCAGATCAACTTCGCTCGAAGCGTGCCGTTTGCGCACTCGCATCCTGCCAATCACCAAGCCGCGAAGTCCTATCCGGAGCTGGTCAAGCGTGGCGGGTACCAGGAAGGCTACCTCCCCCTGTCTGCTATCGCCAACCCCTACCGAGAAGGTTATCTACCTGTCGCAGTTATAACTAGTTCAAATCCAACTGGGACCGTTCAGATACTACCGTCTGCAGTGTCATTAACACCCGATATTGGAACAGTGATATCTTCTCTTGAAACAGAAGGTCGCTCAAACGTTGCCCCTTTTCCTACCGATCCTATACCAAGTCCGACTTCTTTGTTAGTACCTATTGAGCCAGCTATCGAACCTTCGAGCACTCCCACCATGGCCGAGGCTGCCGCATCATCGGACATCTTCAGGCATCCTATCGCCACGAACGCCCCGTCACCCAAGTTCGAGGAACGGAAAGATCACCCAGTACCTCGCCTTGGCGTCACCGGGAATGGTCCCCATCAGACAAACAAGTTTTACGCCAACTTCTTCCTTGGAAATCAGAATGCTCCGACATATCTCCATCCGTACTCTGTTGCATGGGCGAAGGGTCAGGGAGCCACGTCCAGCTGGGGTCTTTCAATCTCCCATATCGAGGCTGGCCAAAGGGTGTATGGCGAGAATTCGCGTGACACCGGGGCTGCTAAGTATTTCCTGAATCCAGTTGGTATTCAGTCTCTCTGCTTGTCGGCAATGGAGTTGGGCTCGTCCTCGGCGTTGACAGTAGACGCGATAGAAGCACAATCAGTCAACGTCAATTTGCTGGACAAGGATAAGGGCCAACCGCTTATTACTTTTCCATTGGTTCAAGGACTGGCCTTCGTGACGGCGATCTATCACGGATCCACCCCGGCAATCAGTACTGGTGTCTTTTTCAGGACAGTCACGAAGTCAACGAAAGGACCGAAGCAAGGCGTTACGAAATACACACTCTATCTGGAGGATGGCAAGGTCTGGCATCTTTACGCTTATTCCGACAAAGGAGACTCTTTCGACCTGCAAGTCATCAACAATGCCCATGCCAAGGCCGCAAAACCGTACCACGGCATCATCCAAGTCATCAAAGACCCAGGCAATGCCGAGAGCTTGATTGATGATGCGTCAGGTACCTACCCTACAGGCGTTACATTGTCTGGGACAAGCTTCGGCACTAAAGGGACCTATACCTTCAAGTACAGGAAGGCGGGAGTATTTAACGGCAAGTTGATGATGTATGCTCTGCCTCACCACATGGACTCCTTCGACACTGAAACACACAATGCTGCAACCAAGATACAGCTTCAAACAACAACCAAGGGCATGGCCACTGCAGTCATCGCGGACTCTTGGACCATGGTTGAGCCTAATATGCCTGTCTCTATGGGCTTCGCGCCTTGGGATCCTGTTACAGGGAGCAAGGCGACAGTGAAATCGGACCTCGTCAACGAAATCCTCCCAATAGCTTTGAAGGAGATCTCCCAAGATGCAGGACAGCAATCAAACCAAAACTCGATGTATTTCAGTGGCAAGGTAAGTAATTCGACCGAGCTTGTCCGTTACGCTACATGCTCATCACTTTTGCAGGCTCTTGCCAAGTTTGCGCATCTCTGTTATGCTGTCCATGACTTGTTACATAACCAGAAGCTAGCCCAAACAGGACTTGCGAACCTCAAAGAGGCATTCAGCCGATTTGTAGAAAACAAGCAACAGTTTCCTCTCTATTACGAAAGTAAGTTGAGGTTTTTTGGGAGAGTAAACCCAGCATAGTCTGACGGTGTTCTTCAGGTGCTTGGGGTGGAATAGTGTCTTCAGCCACCTACCTAACGGGGAACAGCGGCGCAGATTTTGGCAATACTTTCTACAACGACCACCATTTCCACTATGGTTATTTCATACTGGCCGCAGCCATCATCGGGAAGCTAGATCCGGCGTGGTTGACCCAGGCGAATGTCGACTATGTAAACACGCTCGTGCGAGATATTGCCAACCCATCGAGCGCAGACAATTTTTTTCCTGTCTACCGAAACTTCGATTGGTATCACGGGCACAGCTGGGCTCATGGATTGTATGAGACTCTCGATGGCAAGGTAAGTGAGATGGTAATTCCGCCCTGAGGCGGTGTGCTTACTCGGGTAACAGGACCAGGAATCGAGTTCTGAAGATGCGATGCACGCATACGCCATCAAGATGTGGGGCAATACCATCAAGGATGGCAACATGGAAGCCAGAGGCAACTTGATGCTCGCTATCATCACCAGGTCGCTCAGCCAGTACTACCTCTATACATCGGACAACAAAGTGCAGCCGTCGAACTTTATTGGAAATCGAGTCGCTGGAATTTTGTTTGAGAACAAATGCGACCATACAACCTATTTCGGGGCGAACATCGAATACATACAGGGAATTCATATGATCCCATTGCTTCCGAGCTCGAAGCTCACGCGAGCTCCCAATTTCGTGCAGCAGGAATGGGAGACCTATTTCGACAAAGGACGCGCAAACAAAGTCGAAGGAGGGTGGAGAGGAATCCTCTACGGTAACCTGGCAACGGTCGACCCAAAAAAGGCGTGGGAATTCTTCACCGCGAGGAACTTCGACCCATCTTGGCTTGATGGCGGTGCTTCTTTGACATGGTACCAAGCATACACTGCAGGTAAGCTGAGCGCGCTGCTCTTGGACGCGCACACACCTATTAGACAGTGGGACTGATCTATTTCATGGCGCAGCTTTCCTCTAAATGAAAGGACCAGTAAGGGACGGGACGACACTTGACGAGTTACGCATGACGAGCATTCCATGCATATAGACGAGGTTATCCAAGTTATGTGACAACCGAGGGCAATGGGATGCATTGGCATATTAGAATTTAGGGGGAGGGGGCTTCGCTAGGGTGGTGCCAAGTGGCATGGCCTGGCTTATGATGATGTTGTTGACCCAGAAGCTGTGCTTGGCGCAATGAACTGATGTTGATGAACAGCACATGAAATACTACTAGGCCTTGGTCGCCAGGCGCAAGATAGTCCTCTAGAACAATAGAACCTAGACACCCGAAAAACCAGCCCCCTTTGGCGCCGAGTCAATTGGGCCACCGCCGCTTGCCAAGAATGGGATTATTGATGGTCGCATCTTACATCTCTCTCTAACCATTGATTCCACTACACAATCATAAGACGACGGTCTAACGTATCCGAGATATAACGCATACCTAACCTAGTTACGCAATGGACTCCGAGATGTAGAGGTAAGGATGGACAACATACGTTCCATGTTGGCTTGCAATGTCCCCTGAACTGCAAATGCCAACGGAGGCGGCCTCAGGAATCTATGTGCCTAGTTGGCTCGAGGTCCAAACTCGCCAATCTTACAGGGGACTGCAGTCACTGCACATATCCGGGAATTTACCCCAACTTGGGTATCAAATTAGCAGAGCAGGTTGTCATTGCTGGGCGAGCTTTTATCGATAAGCGCCCGATGGTCAAGACTCGCGGATACCCTTGTGGTGGTCTGCTTCAGTAGATCGGATGCCAAGCAGCTATATTCATCCAGCGGAAGTCATGGGAGGAACTCTGTCTGCCCAGTCTTGGCCTGGGACTTTCCGCAACCATTACCGGTACACCAATTGGCCCAATAAGCATAACTCAAGTTGAACCGCCCCCAAAGGTCTTTGGCCACGTTCACAGTACCAGTATGTCTAGTCCAGGTAAACCTAGTTGCCAATGCTCGTTAGGGGAGGGCCAACGACGCAGCGAAGCTTGGAATTGGGGCTTGAGAGAAAACGAATCACAACAAACAATAGCAGGGCGTGTGGGTGAGGTGTTGTTTCCTTGTAGGGGGTACCATAGCGATATTGGCCTTGGGAGGCCTCCTGGCAAAAGTAAGGTGGGGATGTTCCTGATGTAGTCCCGCGGTCTTGGCTTGCAGGCGCAGACAGACCTCCTCCTTTTAACTGCTCCTCCTCCGTACCGCTGTCGCACAAGAAGGAGGAGGTCTTGGAAAAGAGAGGTCTGGCTTCCTGGGCAGCTCAGCCACGCTTGGCAAAGGCACCCTCACTCTACTTCGCACATCAACATCGATCTTCACGCGCCTTCATCTTGGCCCGATGCCCCAGAGCTTGTCTTCGATATCGAGCCTGTTTATCCTATTGGACACTGCATCCCTTCTACTGACGTGGTTGGACGGGTAGTAGCTAGTCGACCTGCGGGTTGGGCCAATTGGACTGATGCTTGTTGATGGAAACGTACGTGCGGACACACATATCTTGCTACGTCCATGTCTGCGGGCTACCAGGTAGGTAACTGGAATATGCATATGCACCTGCACCTGCACCTGTCCTGTAGCATGTAGCGATAGCGGTAGCGGTAGCGGTAGCGGTAGCGGTAGTGGTCACTGCATATACAGTAGGTATGTGCAGGGCTACATTAGGTCTTTATTACACACGCGAACACGGGCCTGTGCTGTCATGACTTTTACTGATACACTATCTAGACCATGTACCTCTTGGCCAAGGGAAGAGGTGTAGGGTCGGGTCGGTCAACTGATTATCGTCTCATGCCGGGTCTCACCAGTGGGAATGATCGATCTTGGAATTCGGTTGTCGAAGGATACCGCACTAATGATACGCTGAGCGACAGCGATAGCGACAGCCGAACGTTGGGTGGTCCATCAAGACTGCCAAGTGCCCAGGATCGAACCGCCCCCCCAGGTTCAGCAGCAACCAAAACCCATACCTGCGGCGTGACACGAAACAAAGCTACCCCTGCTGGCAACCACATATAGAAATTTGTTTTACATACCTGCTACTGCTAGCCTGGAGCTTCCCAGCCGAATACATACACTGAATCCACTGATTCTACTGAAGGTCCACCCCCCTAACCTAGCCCCTCGCACTGAAGCACTGCAGCCAAGCTCTCGCAATTGCAGTCGGGCAACGTGCCCCAACGTAGACAGTGGAAGGTCTTGGCGCACCACCGCCCACTAAACAGGGAACCGTTGTAGGTCCGGACCACACCTGCAGCAGCAGTGAAGCTTGTATATACGGAGACCTGCCACTGGGGAAAAAAAAGAGGACCCCGTCATTTCTCTAAATGACGACACAAAGCACAGAGACAACGAGTGCGCCGGAGTTCCTACAGTAAAGGGCGTCGTCCATGCCATGACCGAATTCTCTCGTCGTCGTGCTTTCTAGTTACGATAGCGCCGTATCTGAGACTAACACTTGCCTGCCCACGGTCCACCCGCCCGGCTTGCCTACCTAAACCAAGGAAGTATTTCCCTCTTTACCGAGCAATCCCAATCTCCCCTTTCCGCCAAGTTGCAAACCTTCAGCTTCTCCTTGGATTCGCCGTACCCTCACCTCAACACCACCCATCTCCTGTCCCTACTCAATTTGGGGCTACACGAGCACTGAGCACGTTTTGGCTGCGCCATCGATCTAACTCGTCCATTTTCTGCACGAGATCAGCGCAACCCTGGGGCCCAGAGGAAAGAGCTGCTTAGACAATCCCGCCAAGCTTCTGCGATACTTCCAGCCCAGCATACTACCACTGCTACATCCACCGCGCTACCTGTTTACTTCCCGACCTTGTTTAGCCGGTTGCGGCCTTGCACTTCGTCGTCGCCTTTGGGCTTTGGTCCCCTCGCCTCTGGCATTTGGTCTCCTCCTCCTCGCCTTGACTCGTCCACCCGGCTGTGTACAGTCTCTGGCGCTACCCCACGAAATTGTCAAATCTAACCTACTCTTATCTGCATCTTCTCTATAGCCCTCGAGTCTAACCTGAATCATGTGTGAGTATATCACACTCCTAAACTTTAGCCTACTACTGCAGAATATTCTTCACATCCCTTCCTCCCACTTTCTATACAGCCTCATTCATTCTCCTCCTGGTCCGGTCACTTGAGTTTTTTCTGCATTCTTCCTCGTGAACATCCCGGCCTGCTACCGATCCCAACCCTACCCTGCTTGATTCGATATCGTTGCACTGCCGCGGCGGAGTATGGTGCAGAGCGGCGCGCGTCGATATAACCCCCAACTTGGCCAGATACCGATGCGCAACTGAGACTGACCAACGGCGCGCCTTTTCGCGATTACCCATATAGCTTTACCCAGTGTTCGAGGTTTAATTCGTGGCATCACGCTGCCGCGCAAGAACACGATGCCTCAGTCTCAGAATGGCTACGCTCACGAAACCACCCCTTTGGTGGGCAACAGCCCTGCTCAGGACCAACACAGCGAGACTTACAGGTTCTTCCTCGACCTGTGGCACACCCCAGGCACGGACAGTGACCGGCTATTTGTCAAGCTCCCTGCCCAATTTTGGCATATTATCAAGGCGACTCTCCTTAGATGTAAGTGAAGCCGCCAAAGGAATCGCGGTCAACGTGTAGAGAATTGCGCCGACTAACTTCGACGCACCACACAGCTAAGATCAATATCCTCCTATTTTGCGTGCCCATTGGCCTGGTGGCTGGTATGACTGGAATGGACCCTGTTGCTGTGTTCGTCATCAACTTCTTTGCCATTATCCCACTTGCTGCTGTTTTGTCAAACGCGACGGAAGATATCTCGGCGAAGCTGGGCGAACAGTTGGGCGGTTTGTTGAATGCAACCTTTGGCAATGCTGTTGAACTGATCGTAAGTGACTCGAAACCGCAATGGGCTTGTCGGTCGCTAATACAGGACCCGTGTACAGGTCAGCGTCATTGCGTTGAAAGAAAGGCAATATGCGGTGGTCAAATCTTCCATGATCGGTTCGATCCTTTCCAATTTGCTCCTTGTTATGGGCATGTGCTTCTTTTTCGGCGGACTGAAGAACATGAAGGACGAGGCCGGCGAAGGAATGGAGCAGGAATTCACTGATATTACAGCGCAAACAACTTGCTCGCTGCTCATGCTTGCGGCTGCCTCCATGGTGGTTCCTAGTGCTGTAAGTGAAGATACCCGTCATCCGAGCCTTGGGAATAGGGGTAGACTGACTTTCCGTATAGTTGTCTATGGTTATGCAGGGTTCCGACAACAACGACGCCGACGAGCGCCAGCAAACAATCCTCAACCTTTCGCGCGGTACGGCTATCATTCTGCTCATCATGTACGGCTTCTACCTCAACTTCTCTCTGAGGACCCACCACAACCTCTTTGTGCCCAAGGCCAAGCAGCAGTGCCAGCGCAGCCCTGGAGACGAGGAACACGCCAATGGGCAAATATCGACCGAAGACGACTGTGAAGATGAACCCCTTCTGGGAGCCTGGGCTTCTGGCGCCGTTCTGGTCATTACTACCGTGTTGGTCGCCATCTGTGCCGATTATCTGGTCGACAGCATCGATTCGCTGGTGGAACGAGCCAATATTAGCCGCAACTTCATCGGTCTGATTTTGATTCCTATTGTCGGAAACGCCGCGGAACACGTTACAGCTGTTGTGGTGGCTGTCAAGAATAACATGGATTTGGTATGTGCTACCCGCGAGTGGACGTGATATGAAGTGGAAGTCGCTAATACAATCTCAGGCTATGCAAGTCGCGATTGGATCCAGTATCCAGATTGCTATGTTCGTGACGCCGTTCCTGGTCGTTTTGGGGTGGATTATGGGTCATGATATGACGATGCGCTTCGAGACGTGTACGTATTTGAGGACCTCCCTAATATTGTTCACAGCCATGCTGACAGCGAACGCAACAGTTGAAACCATTGCCTTTATCCTGGCTGTTCTTGTCGTCATTTACACAGTCCAGGACGGCAAGTCGAACTACCTTGAGGGTGTCATGTTGATGGCGATGTATGTTATCATTGCTGTCGCCTTCTTCGCCGCCCCGAGCGATGGTCTGAGCAACGAAGACGTCGAGGGCCTCGACGCCTTCAAGGCCTCGCTCAAGGCTTCGATTCCATCCTAATAACGTTAATTCGCGAGCCATTCGCCGGCTCGATCGGGAACACGTAATCTTGCAGATTCTACGTTGTATTGGCCGCTTTATGATGCGGCCCTTTTCCAAGGAGGTAGCATAATCCTCCAATGGGCCTCGCGAGAGGCCCAGTACATCTGGCTCAGACGCCAATATTTCCTTTTATTGTCAACATTCTGTACATTACAACAAGGGGCTGGTTCCGTGAGGGGGGGAAAAGACAAGTACCAGATAGGAGGTTGGTATCCAGGGTCCTATCGTAATGGAGTTCCCGGTAACAACAGGGCGGGCAATTGATTTCCTTAGAAAGTATTCTTGCAAAACTTCAAAACGGTATAGTTTTGTTTATTGTATGTGCGCATTATTCGTCGGCTCTGACCTGGATAGAAAGGGGTAGAGACAGTCAATCAGCAGCAGAAGAAGAAGACGATGGTGCTGGTTACCGGGGCTATGCATTAATCGTAGTGCTGATGCGGGGTAGCTCAGCTCCAAGCTTTTGCAGGCCTGGTTGGAGAGTGATGAAAGTCTCCAATAATCGGGACTAACGTCATCACCGTTTACTGTTTACTGCTGCTTGTCCCGCTTTGCATGTGCATTACCCATCACGTAGGTTACTAAGGTTACATAGTCAAGCATTGAAACCTCTCCTCATACTCCAGACTGAATGTCCACCCTCCGAGCCTTTCAGCGAATTCGACTACAGACCGGTCTACTCTCTCAAACCCCTCGAATCATAGGTACATCTACCTCTCTATTTACTACGTCGAATCCTATTCCGGCACTGACCAGAGTATACCACAGCCGCTTCTGCTTCACGAACACTTGCAACCATGGCGACCACTACAGACACCAAGAACTACAAGTTCAACCATTCCATGTGAGTCGATCCCCCACCCATGATATTTCATCCTAAATATCTCTGGGGGAGCTGCGGGGACACCCGAAAGCTAATTGAGTGTTGGTAGGCTCCGCGTGAAAGACCCCAAGGCTTCCGGTATGGCTCAATCATCCCTCAAGGTTCTCAGGTCCACGCGTGCGAGTTATAGCGCATAAGTGCTGTGCCGTCCTTGGATATATGTATAGTACAACTGGCTGACCAATGAGCCTCCTCGGTTGTTCGACTATAGTGAAGTTCTATGAATTCCTTGGCATGAGCTTGATCAAGAAGCTCGAGTTCCCTGACAACAAGTTCGACCTCTACTTTTTGGCTTACGACTCGCCGGGAGCCCTCTCATCTGGCAACACCACGTTTGACCGAGAGGGTGTTGTTGAGTTGTAAGTCTTACGGGACACATAATCCCATCGATTTCGGATGTGTAATGGGGCTGACCTCAACGCGATAAGGACTCACAACTACGGCACCGAAAATGACGAGAACTTCACCGTGAACAACGGCAACAAGGAGCCCCACCGCGGCTTCGGCCACATTTGCATCAGCGTCGACAACATCCAGGCGGCCTGCAACCGCATCGAGCAGGCCGGCTACAAGTTCCAGAAGAAGCTGACGGACGGCCGCATGAAGCACATTGCCTTCGCGCTGGACCCGGACAACTACTGGGTCGAGATCGTCAGCCTCAAGGCGGGGACCAAGGGCGCCGACGACCCCAACGAGCCCGCGGACCCCAGCGCCACCGACGTCAAGACGTACCGCATGAACCACACCATGCTGCGCGTCAAGGACGCCGACAAGTCGCTCAAGTTCTACCAGGAGACCATGGGCATGACGCTGCTCCGCACTGTCGAGCAGGAGAGCGCCGGCTTCAACCTCTACTTCCTCGGCTACCCGGGCACCAAGGGCGTGCCCGAGGGCGGCTTTACAGCCGACTACGAGGGCCTCCTCGAGCTGACGTGGAACTACGGCACCGAGAAGGACGAGAGCTTCAAGTACCACGACGGCAACGCCCAGCCCCAGGGCTTTGGCCACATCTGTGAGTTTTTGTACCCCGTCTCCGTTGCAATTTCCCTGTCTCTGTCCACCACAGTCGTATTATTTCGTACCTATATGAGTACTAATCAACTATGACTCTAGGCGTCTCTGTGGACAACCTCGATTCGGCGTGCGAGCGCCTTGAGAACATGAAGGTCAACTGGAAGAAGCGCCTCACAGACGGCCGCATGAAGAACGTGGCTTTCGTCTTGGACCCCGATGGTTACTGGATCGAGATTGTGCAGAACGAGCGGTTTGCTGGCAAGCCCAACTTCTAGAGGCATAATAGCTAGAACCACGAACTTGAACTAAACATGATAAAAGCAAGAACGCATTGAGATTCTATACAAGATCCACGGGAGGTGTAGTATATACATTAACGTGTTCTGACGTGACCGAGAAACCAATGCATCGCGATTTATGATAGTCAAACCAAAACGCCTCGCTTCGAAGACAAACCCAGCAATAATGGTATTGAGAGAGAAATAGCACCGCCGGCGCCTCCCAACTGGAATCGTAAACATATCGTGAGACCTCAAAGTCCCAAAGCATCGTACTGGCCCTCGGTGTAGGTCGCCACCTCACTCAGCTTGGACGGCCGATGCGGTTTGTGCCTCAAGGACGGGTTTCCCTCCCACTGTTTCTTGCTGGTATCCTCTCGGCGACGTTTTGACCGCTGCTGTTCGGTTTGTTGGTCTGCTGCGACTTCTCCTAGCTCCTCGGCATCATCGCTGCCATCCGCTCTCCTCCTCCTACTGCTCCGATGCTCTTCTCCTTCCCGTCTGTGTCTCCGAGAAGACTCCCCCGTCGTCGTGCGTTCTCTAACACCGCCCTCTTCGTCCCTTCTACTGCTCCTCCTCTTACTGCCGCTGCCGCCATCCTGCTTGTTCCTCGTCTTGTCTTTCGCCGCCGCCGCCTCCTTTTCGTTGTGTCGCTTGAGCCGCCTGACCAGGGCCGCGTCCACGACCCAGGGCCGGGCCAGCGTCTCGCTCCGGAACGCGCGGATCTTGGCCCAGAAGGCCACCTCCGCGCTCGTCGAGCGTACGTGCGCCATCTTGACCACGCTGATCCGCGGCGCGTCGCGGAACACGGTCAGGACGCCCTTGATGTCGACCACGAGGCCCGTCTCGATATGGGGGTACGGGTCTGCTACTGCTGGCGGCGGCGGCGGCGTGGGGAGATGGCCGTCCTGCTGTCTCGACGTCGTTGCTTTGTCTGTTGTTGTCGCATCTTTATTATTATAGTTGTTGTGGTGGTGGTTATTCTTGTCGGGAGTGGGCAGGGTCACGTAGCACTCGATGCAGGCCCCGCTGCTGTCGTCGATGGTGTAGATGCGCCGGTTGTAGATGGAATCGATGGCCACGACGACGCCGACGATGCGGACCCAGGAGATGGGGTGGTTGAGGTGGAAGAACATGTACTTTTGGTCTGTAGGTTGTTGGGGTGTCTTCTAGTCAGCTCGCGAGAACCTATTATTATTGAGGGGTTGTCCGTTTGTCGCCAGGGAGGAGGGAGGGAGGGAGGGAGGGATGCCTTACTCTCCACGGTAACTTTCCATTGCATACCGAAGATGTCGTGCGCCGTCAACGGACACCATGTTCTCAAGGTCGGGGAGACGGCGTTGCAGTATGTCGGATAGAAGTCATACTTGGCGCCGGCGCCGGCACTCTTGCTGTCGTCATTGTTCGTCGTCGTAGGAGTGACGCTGGTCATGGCATTGTTCTTCTCCCGCACCGCGCGGTTCTTTCCACTCTCCAGAGCGGCACGCACACCAACTGAAAAGGGCGGTAGAATGGGTTGAGTGGCGGATCGAGGTTGAGAATGGCGAAGTCGCAATAAAGTCGAAGTCGTGTTAAAGTGCTTGCATTGGAGCTTGACGCGTCTTTACGGAGGGGCACGCGTTGATCATTGATTGGTTACTTAGGAGATGCATATATCCAAATATCGAGTAACACAAAATGGACTATCACATAGCTTGGACACAATTGAATTCTTTAGAATCAGTATAGAATTATGACTCTAAATGCAAATCAGTCTTGATTCCTCAGAAGACTGTGGTTGCCGCCTGACGTACTATTGCCATTCCGGTTCAGCAGTTATAACAAAACGCCCAATGCTCGCTCGTGTCCCTCCCTCCAAGGGGAGCTCCATGTCCTAAACTCCGTAGCTATCATGATATACAAGGAAAACAAAAGGTGCCGTCCCGCCTATATCTCACTTCCTCGTTCGCCTGGGGCGGCCAGCTTTGCTGCTGGATCCATCATCTCCAGCCTTGTTCTTCTTGAGACGAGCCCCCACGGCCGCAAAGGCCTCCTCGGGAGGCTCGTCCATTTCCTCGTCATGGGCTCTCTTTTTGCCCTTCTTCGAGCCGCTGGCATACTTAGCTTCCAGGCCGGCGAAGAAGTTGTCCTGGCGCTCTTCTCGGCTTTGCTGGTTCTTGCGGATCAAAGCGGCCAGGGCATCCTCCGAAGAATCCTTCTTGCCTTTCTTTCCCTTCTTCGCGGTGCTGTCGCTTCCTTTGCCGGCCCCGAATAGCTTATCGTGAATGCCCAGCTCCTTGGCGTATTCCTCGGCCTCGGCCGCTTCGCCCTTGGCCGCCTTGACTCGTGCGTCTTTGGACTTCTTGGACTCCTTGGTGTAAGCCTTAAACGCGGGCACGTCCTTGCTCTTGATGGCTTCATCGATGATGGCGCGGAATCGTGCATCGTCCTCGATCACGTCGCTCAGAATCACCGTCTCGTAGATCCGGTCCATGTCGCCCTCATTGTTCTCGTAGGCGACCAGCAGGTCGTCCTTCTCTTCATCGGAGCCCTTGTACTTGGCGGCGAACTTGGCGATGGCATCGTCCGACACAGCGTCTTTGAACTGGGCGCTGTAGAACTCGGTCCAGCTGAAGCCCTCGGCGTCCACGATGGCCTCGGAGGTCGAGCCAGTCTCGTCGTAGCGCTTGCGCCGGGCAGGATCGGAGAGCACGGCATAGGCGAAGGCGATTTGCTGGAACTTCTCTGTCGCTTCTTGCTTCGTTGCATCGGTGGCCTTGTCTGTAAAGAGTAGGGGTTTCGAACATCAGCTTGGGTACTTGCCAATCATATGCAACGAAATTGCCAAATCTTACCAGGGTGGTGCTTCAAGGCAAGCTTGCGATAGGCAGACTTGATCTGGTCAGCCGTCGCAGAGCGCTCCAAGACCAAGACCTCGTACGGGTCAATTGTGGGCAGTCCATCCTGGGAAAGATCATCTGCGTGGTCTTCTGAGTCGGACATGTTGTTGAGATTCTAGTAGTGAATCGGAGTTGGAGAAGGAAGAAGGATCGATGCGGACTTCATGCGACCGATGTGATGGCTAATGCATGTGCTTAAGTGAAAGCGCGTCGCGTCTTGGGCACTTTATCTTATCGCTCATGCAGCTGTTAGGTTAGCTGTTGCTTGCATGGGCTGCGCATGGTTGGTTGATGGCGGGGCAGTTAGTTGGATTGTTTTGGGGGATGACGAAACCCAGCTTGAGTGCTGTTGGCCATTGAATGCAGTAGTAACACCAATACCTAAACCGCTGAGCCAAGTTACTTTTCGAACTTCAATAAACAAAAGAACTACTTCGCCGACCCAGCTCAAATCCTCAGTCTAAATATGTCCGGCTCCTCCTCTTCTCCGCCCCCCAATATCCCGGCAGGAGACCATGAGACATACCTCAGGCACGCCTTGTCGCTGGCGCAAAAGTCACCACCGAAACCCAGCAACTACCGCGTGGGGGCCGTCCTGGTGAATGCAGCCACCAACGAGGTCCTGTCCACAGGCTACACGCTAGAGCTCCCCGGCAACACCCACGCGGAGCAATGCTGTTTTGAGAAGCTGGCACAGAAGCACTCCCTGCACGACGCCGGCAATCTGGCTGGCATCCTACCCGATGAGGTGGCGCTTTACACCACGATGGAGCCATGCTCATTCCGTTTGAGCGGGAACCTGCCCTGCGTGGACCGGATCCTGAAGATTGGGGCGGCCAAGATCCGAACGGTCTACGTCGGCGTCTACGAGCCCGAGAAGTTTGTGAGCGACAACTCAGGCAGGCAAAAGCTGCAAGATGCCGGAATATCGTATGTACACGTTCCAGGCTTGGAGAAGGAAATCCTCGAAGTAGCGACAGCTGGTCATGAGAAATAGAGCTACGATTCATGGGATGAATCATGACGTGTTTTGAGCATTGTGATACCTACCTCTTACTCGACCTTTCCGCACTGTTCAGTCCAGTGATGCCTTTTCAATTGTGATCCATTCAGGTTTACAGTGTTTATGGTCTCCAGAGGCCATCCCATGGGTTTCATTTTCATTGGGCAACAGCATACCAACAAAAGAGCAAAGACTCTGTCTGAGAAGGCAAAAAGTTGAGTTCTCAAGTTGAGGATATTCCACTGGGTGGAATGCATCAGGAATTGAGCCCGATGCGGGGGTCGAACCCGCAGCCTTGAGATTATCTCTTTGCGAGTTACCAGGAAGGAAGCTCGCAAGTAAGAGTCTCACGCTCTACCGATTGAGCTAACCAGGCGGGTTATTTGTTGTTGAAGACAGCAGCCGTTAAGATGGAATATGTTGGAGGGTGACGATGGCGTGGTATGAGGTGGTGTGATCAGTTCGGCTTTGGGATAAGGAGATGGATGGGTTGGGGAGAATATGCCAGGGTTCACCCAAGTAAAAAATTTGACGAGCTGGCTTCGGCGTTGGCGAGGATGGAATGGAGGCTTATGGATGGTGAGCTCCGGGGTAGGAGTGAATAAGGGGCGGCACGGAGTGGGGCCTGCGGGATGCCTGGGAGAGGGCTGGTCCGGTTGTGACCTCACTGGTGACCACGCCGATGACTTCAACATCATTCTTGCCCTCTAAACAGGGGCAATGACATTCCATGCTACATTGAGCTATCATGTTACACACACACACAACCTGGACAACCTGGCCAGATCCAACTCGGCTATTCGCGCGATTCAACTTGTCGCGCCTCTACCGGCAGCGGGGTATGGTATCAGAGCAGAGAGGCATCCCGTCAATTTTGAAGCCGGCAAGGGATGGTATGCTTGATGAGGACCTACCACACTGGGATAAGAACATAGAGTGCCCAAGAGCGAGCAAAATGTGCTGACATGGTTTCCCTAGGGTTAGCGATTAGCAGGCAGTGTTGTATCAAGCATTCCTCGCAACGGCCTCTATCGATTGAACGACTCTGCATACTCGCAGACGAGCGTCTTTCTACTGGATGACTGCAGATCGGGCTACTAGACTGTACCAGAAAGGCAGGTATGCCTGATCAAATTTCGATTGTCGTCGTTGCTGCCACAACAAGGTGCAGCACATCTGCAGCGGCAAACACTCTTCCATTCGTCGTGATTTGTCATACCGTCCTTTGATCACTCGAAAACAGCTTACTTCTTGTACCAGCCTCTGGCGACATGGCTGCGGCAACATGTGTCAATTGCTATATGGTCCAAAACTACCAACACGCCACGGGAAAGAAGCAGATGAACCACAGCTCTCTGTACTCAAGATACAAGAACACTATTCCCGACAGCAACGTAGTCATCATCGCTTTTTCGTGGAGATTGCCTTGAGCCTTCGCAGCTTGGCTTGATTATATTGTTCAATCGGCGATCCACGATATCCCGGCTCTTGCAGAAACTGCGTAACTCGACTCGATTCAGCGGCAAGAAGAGGCTTGCAAGGCTCGAGGCATGGATGAAGAGGAAAACCCGCTCAACCGCAGACAATAATCTATATGCGGCCGTCCAAAAGTCGATGAAAATGGGATCATGTCTGGAATCTATCTTCCACGAATGGCTTTGGTCGCCAGATAGCAGAGCCAGGCTCGCGGGGATTGTATGCCGCCTTGGGTGATGTTCGCTGCATATGGCACCAGTTCGTCCGCATTATCAAGCCATTCAGCTGCCGGATCGGTCAGGGTGCGGAATCAAGCTTTCGCCAAGATCATTGCCGGCCCAGAAGGGAATATGTGTCCGCGGTGCTCATTGGACCACCCCGCATTGTAATCTGGTTGCCCAGGACCAAATATGTGAGAGGTTGATGATAACTGGGGCAAAGGGTGTGTTAGTAATTATTGGCGGGAAAATTCTTCCAGGGCTTCTTCACTCACTTCTACTCGGCCTACTATGGCCATCGCGAAGGGCATGGTTATACTCGTGATGCATGTAATTGCCTATCAGAACAGGCATACTCTTGCTCTTGGAGGTATGGTAACTGCCGACAGACTTGGTCTCATCAACTGATCCAGACAAACCATGGCGCGGTGCCAGTAGTCGTCTGTTTTCCAGGCGTGCTAGAATCATCACACGATCACCATTTCAGATATCAGTCGAGGAGGACCAAATAGGAGCCCATGAGTTTGGTGGAGTTGAGGCACCTCTGCCACGGCCCTCACCCCTTGCTTTCACCCCTTTACCCCACAACCAAGGCGGGTCTCCTGTGATGGCCAGCACAGACTTGCTTGAACGTCATTCTCTTGCAAACGAAATTTCCACCAATCATTTTATACCACCAAGACGCTTCTTCATGTATTCTGACCAGAACGCGTTCGGAGATGAGTGTTTCGATACTTACCTTGGGCACTCTTGGTAGTCTCCTGCGACTTTCATTGGTGTTTTTCTGCATGGGAAGAGTAATGGGCGAATACTTCCCAGCCTTGTCGCCAAGCCATCACTACAGCATGGAATCATCAAGGGTTCTATAAGAATGGCGGTGTTCTTTCATTCCATGTTCTATATGGTAGATTGATCCTCATCCGTCAAGTAGCACAATCCAAATCCAGATATGAAGCCCACCACTGCTCTCGTTGCCGTCTTCGGCGTTGCTGCCGCTGCTCCCACGCCGACTCAGGACGGCCCCCTGGACGCGCGAACCATCGAGAAGCGTGCCAGTATCACTGATGCCTGCAACGTCGGCTACTGTACACAGAATGGCGGGTGAGTGAAGCAGCCGAGTGATTATGCCGATTCTGCGAGCTGCTGCTGACTGATATATCTAGTACCACTGGTGGCACTGGCGGCACTACCACCACTGTCTCGAACCTCGCGGAGTTCACGGCTGCCGCCGAGTCTAGCAACAAGATGGTCATTGTCGTGAAGGGGTCCATCTCGGGCAACACCAAGGTCCGCGTCAAGTCCAACAAGTCCATCATCGGCGCTTCTGGCTCAAGTAAGATCACTCACTTCTCCCTCCCCTCGGACCCTGACTGAAAGATATGGCAAACTGACTAAACATCTGACATCCAGGCATGACTGGTGTCGGCCTCACCATCAACAAGCAGTCCAACGTCATCGTCCGGAACATGAAGATGTCCAAGGTCGTGGCGGAGAACGGCGACATCCTCACCATCCAGAACTCCAAGAACGTCTGGGTCGACCACGTCGATGTCTCTAACGACATGGACCACGGCAAGGACTACTACGACGGCCTCATCGACGTCACCCATGCCTGCGAGTGGGTCACTATCTCCAACTCGTACCTCCACGACCACTGGAAAGGCTCCCTCGTCGGCCACTCGGACAGCAACGGCAAGGAGGACACCGGCCACCTCCACGTCACCTACGCCAACAACCGCTGGGAGAACATCAACTCGCGCGCCCCCTCGTTTCGCTTCGGCACTGGCCATATCTACAAGTAAGTCCCCTCCGCGCCCCCAAAATTCCTACGCCTACCATCTCTTCTGTATATATATATATATCTGCATACCCACGCTTCGACCCAATGCTGACCGTCGCCGGGGTGGGGAACAACAACAGTAACTACTACAACAAGGTCCTCTCGACGGGCATCAACACCCGCATGGGCGCCCAGCTCCTGATCGAGAGCAGCGTCTTCGAGAACTCGGGCAAGAAGGCCATCTTCAGCCAGGACAGCGACGTTACGGGCTACGCCGTCGTCAACGACGTCAACCTCGGCGGCAGCGCCAACTCGGCGCCCAAGGGCACCCTGACCTCGGTACCCTACTCCTACAGCAAGCTCGGCTCCGGCAACGTCAAGTCCTCGGTCATGGCCAACGCTGGGCAGAAGCTCTCGTTCTAAGTCTCTTGGGGGTTGTCATGGTGGGTCGAGGTGTGTCCCAAGCTGTCTCGCTTGTGGCCTAACAGTATTGAGGACCAGTTTGCCCCGATGAAAAGATCAGGGTCGAGATGAATCCAATCATTACTTTTTCCTGTATATAGTTGGAAATGAACACATACATACCTATCGCCGATTAACTGCTGTTTATGCATCTATTGTCTTTTGCGATTTCACCATTGTCCCTGTTGGCTTCTGGTTGGCCGGAACCGTGTGTTAGGTATCCTGCTTACTTCTGCAGTGTCGCCTACCAACAGTGGGAGGACCACACCGGGCCTTTCTCTAGACGTTGGGGTGAACCTTTTGGCTAATACTGACAGATGTGCCCGTCCATCTTGATGGTAGTATCCAACCATGGCTTCCAAACCCACCAACGTACGAAAGCATGAATGGTCCCCAGCCACCAAGCCCCTTGGACGGAAGCCGTCCTCTACCTTAGGTACCTGCTTCTCCCATCAAAACCCAACGGCTCCCCCTCCCATACAATCCACAGCCACAAGCTAACGACATATAGGTGTATATATAAGTGATGATGGGAGGTGTCTCCGTATCCTCCCTTCATCTGTTGAACTCGCCACCTATGATACCCTTTTCCATACTATACCCCCCGTCCACGATGACCTGGCCCGTACGTAGGATATCGAACTAGTTATCCCCCCCAGCGAAGCGAGCGTTTGAGATATAATAGGTACATGCACACATCCCCCTCCCCACCGATTCCCGAGGCGCATCGTCCGGCGGCGCGTCATACTCCCCCGCGTGCATGCAGTCACGCGCGCCTACAATGACTTCATCCATCTTAAAGGGCTTTCATTATTATTACATACTTATGTAGGCCTATATGGCCACCTCATAGCAATGATTCAACTAATATCACAAAATCTGACATGAATCAAGGTTTCCGTCGAACCTCGAAAACATGGACCATGGGACGGAGTGGCTTGGTGCGGAGAAGTGGGAGGGGAAATAACCAAGAATTGTCAAGCCACTCAGATCGGCAGTTGGCTAGTGGCGGTCTGGTAGGCAGATCGGAGAGTTGCTGTCATCGCACAGACTGGCTCCAATGCATGCAAGCTCTAAAGCGTAATGGCCGTTGAATGCCAGTACTGTAGGTTGATGTCCGCATACCTCGAGGTAACGGCAGCAGGTACGGCAGGACGAGTACGATCAGTGAATCCGCAGGTGTACGTAGCACTGCAAAAGTTTGTAGCACAACTTACAGCATGGAGCAACGCGCTTGACAGAGCATCAAGCTTAACATAGCAACGTGTTCGACACAGCAACGCGCTTGAGACCAAGTCACCGAGGGAAGGTTGACAAAGAACGCGTTCATGAAGAAGACGCGCTAGTGAATTTCAATGGGATAGGGATGTCATGTATTGATCATATTCATTTATGCACTATGTATTGCGCGTTCGTCTGCGCTCATGCTCAATTACCTCCTCCTCCTCCAATGCCATGCATCATCCATCGTCCCATCACGTCTTGTCCTCATTCAACCCATTAGTCAATCATTATTAGTGCAGCGACTATCAACGCCACGGCTCCATTTTCGTGCCCCAATCGAGCCAATCTCAACTCCATAAACAAGAACGGAACAAAATTGAACCACCGCGTCAGGTCAGACAGCTCAAAGGCAAGCAATGGCAGCCACCATACCAACGACCAGGGCGCCGATCGAGCCAGCGGCCATCTTGCTGGACCCACTAGCAGGCGGGGCAGAAGGGCTTCCGGCAGGAGCGCTGGGAACGTTGGGGGTCGACGGGCTCGCCGGGCTTGAAGGGGTCGAGGGGATCGTAGCGTTACCGCCAGAGGGTGCCGACGGAGCCGGGGCCGACGGGGCGGCGGGGTAGGTGGGAGCCGGGGATGAAGCCGGGGGCGCAGGTGCTGCGGGTGCCGATCCAGTAGGAGCAGGCGGGGGCGCAGCGGTGTTGGGGGGAGGGACCTGGATCTGACCATCACTGATCTGGCTGACGGGTGCCGTAGGAGTGGGCTTGGTCGCAGGAGCCGAGGTCACAGAGGCGCAAGGGGTGGTGTGAACCTGAACCTGGCCATCACCGATCTGGCAAAGCGGAATCGGGACGGAAGTGGTCACCACCTGAGGCTGACCGTCGCTAAGAGCGGTGACAATAGTAGTCTGAACCACACTGGTGCCAACAACCTGACCATCGGGAATCTGAGAGGCAGTGTCTTTGCCGCCACAAGCAGAGACAAAGATGGAGACGGGCTCGCACTGCTCGGCCCAGTTCTTGTTGTACAGGTTGTAGAAGGTACCGGACAGGCAGCGGTAGAAGGTCTTGCTGTCGCCAAGGGCAAGGACGTTGTTCTCGCAGACGGAGAAGCCGCTGGTGAGCAGGGCACCGGCCTGAGCAGGCTTGTCGAACTGGAACTGGTTGTTCGAGGCGATGTAGCCCACGCGGTCTTGAGCATCCTTGGTGGTACCGTCCTTAAGGGTCATGACGAGGACACCTCCCTTGCCGCATTCAGCACGCTTCTGTTGGGGATGTTAGTGTTGCTGTCATATGGTTCAAGTGGACATTGTCATCAAGGGCTGGGGTGTACGAACCTGGACCTGGGGCATGAGATCGCGCTTCTCGGTGATCTTGGCGACAGTGATCTCGAACTGGCCATCAAAGGTGCCAGTGCAGCCGGCCGGAGCAGAACCTCTGGGGGTGAGCTTGTCGGTGATGCCCTGAGGCACGGCAACAGCGAGGCCCACGAGGGCAGACGAGGCAAAGATGGTGGTCTTCATCTTGAATTATTACGCGGGGGATAGCGAAAACAAAAAAAGTATGGAATACTGATCGATGCCGGTATCAATGTAACAAGTGTTGTCGACTTGGGGGGAATATTTTGTACAGACAAAACAATGGATGCAGAGAATACAGCGAGTGAAGATAGGAAAAGTCCAAACGTTATTCTGCTTCAACGACGACTTTATTGACACGCTTCGTCTCGTTGACGAGTGCTGGAAATTAGGCAGGAGGTGGGAAGAAGAAAGAACGGAGGGGGACCGATGAGAGGAAGGAAGGGGGAAGGGCGGAATTTAACCAACAACAGCAGCAGTGGCAGCAGTGGCAGCTTCCGGGGGGGAGGGATTGACCTCAGGTCCAATGGGAACGGCTTTTCTTAGTATTGGCAGGTGAATACAAGAGAGCAGGAGAGAGAGTAGCTGCAGATCTTTCTAGGCCGGATGCCATGTCGCTCTCACTCTGGCTGCATGCCTTGTTCAGATGTCTTTGTGTGTGTGTGTGTGTGTATATGTGTGTATGGTGCGCCGCCGGCCTGCGCTCCTTGCACAGTACAGTACATGCGTACATGCGTACATGCGTACATGGTCCTCTTTCTTTCTTTCTCTCTCTCTCTCTCACCGGACGCCAGAACTCACACTACTCTACTGCCAGACTGCTGCCCACACCTCCCTTCAAAACACGAAAAGGTCTAATACGGTAGGTTACAACCCACATGCCGCTAAACAGGGCTCTGCAGAGCACGCAGGGTAGTGAGGGTAGTGAGGGCAGGTACATGCTCACCAAGAACAGAAGCAATGCTAGAATGCTAGCAAAGAACGATCAGCATCTACCCATTGCTAGCCGACTTGGGATTCGACCAGGCCCAGAGGCCGTGCAGGGATCTGGGCGAACAAGGGGCTGGAAACGACCGACAAGGGACACAATTCGCTGCTCCCATTGGCCAGTGCAGGCGGGCAAGACGGCACCAGGCAAGGTACTGCCCGTATCCACCCCATGCGCGTGTGGAGGACCCAGGAGGACCCATATCCATGCCATATGTACATGTAGCATGATGCTGGATTCCATTCGACAGTGACAGTCGAGTGGTATGTATACCGGCTGCTCTTGCATGACTTGATGCGCCTACACCCCGATCTAATTTTACGAGAGGTAGTATTGCATGCGAATAGATTGAGGTTGGGTGCTGGCTTTTGGTGTTATTATTATTATCTCTTGTCAAGTAAAGGACGGCACCGTCGCCTCTTCCTCGAAGCGAAGTTAGCTAACCTAACTCCCAATACCAACTTGAGTTGGTTGTGGTATATCATTGCATGGTTGGATGGATGTCTGATGCACATAATAGTACGGAGTAGGTTAGCAAAGAAAGCCCGCGGATATTCGCAGGATGCACATCGATGCACGTTAGGTAAGTAAAGAGACAGGCTAAAGTGCACATCCGAGTCGATTAGACTTTTAAGCTATTGACACAGAAGTCTACGAGCTTACAGTAGAGTGTCCTGTAGTTCCTGTAGTTCCTGTAGTTCCTGTAGTTCCTGTAGTTCCTGTAGTTCCTGTAGTTCTTGTAGTTCCTGTAGTCTACCAGTAACCACGCATCCTCTAGGTCGAGCACGCTACTGCCGCGATTGTGGCATTCTCAGCACGGTTGGGGCTTTTCTTATTTTCTTGATTTCTAGATGGCGTGAGCTTGTTTGTCGTCCCATGGATCCACGGAGACTCCATCCATCCTGGGCCATCCATCCTGGTGGCTTGGCTACGAGGCGACTTCATCATCGTATTGGATGACTGCTATGATATATCCCATCCAAACCCTCAAGTCCTGTTTAAGATTGAAACAAAACATAAGGCCCTTTCCGAGTCTGTCGTGCTCGCAGTAGGCTCTCAGCTGTGTATTCTGTGTCCAAGACATGGAGCGCAACAAATACCTACTCAGCGATGGCTCAGCTCACCCATCCCGTTTACCATGTGAAGGGTATCGTGTCACATTACTTGAATTCGTCCCATGTGCTGTAGGCCAACAGAAGAAAAACCCAGAAGTGAGTCGTGACAGCTGGTTGTCAACGACACATTGCATAGATAGTATAGGGTTCTGCATGGCATATGGGGTGGCGGGTGGCAGACTGGGAACTGGTGAGAGATGGGGGGGATCTATGTTACGTGACAGCAGCAATAAAGAATTGCTGACAGCGCATCACTCCATAAATCGTGGACCAGCAGACATCATACAACACGCTGTTCTGCAAATCTGTTGCTTGTTCTGGTCAGATATTCCCATGGATCTGGCAGACCCGGCAACGAGACCAAGGTTGGTGGTTGGCATTTGTTGGATGCTGACACTTTGGGGCCGTCTTCTGGTCCGGCCTGCCCCTGGCTGGTCTGGGCTGGGCAGGCCAGAAAGGCCAGAAAGGAAAGTCTGGCAGTCTGGCAGTCTGACAGTCTGACAGTCTGG
Source organism: Apiospora malaysiana (assembly GCA_006508115.1). Lineage (NCBI taxonomy): Eukaryota > Fungi > Ascomycota > Sordariomycetes > Amphisphaeriales > Apiosporaceae > Apiospora > Apiospora malaysiana. Next base: position 1,772,054 of record QUSE01000039.1, on the reverse strand, counting down.
GGTTCGGTTAGCTCGGGAGGGGCGTGCCTGGAAAGCCCCGCCTTAAAATGGCTCGGCGATCTTTGTCCCCATTCGATCGCACGTCCTGGTGGCTGCCAAAGACAATGGACAATGACAACTGAGCAGAAGCTCCGTTCACACTGGCCGGTCGTCGGATGGCGGATGGATTAACCTATTGTCTAGCCGCATGGTATCTTGGCCTGGTATGAGACGAAACCGATCGGCTCTTTCATTCCTTTCGTTGCTCGTTGCTCGTTTCTTGGTGCTTGCTTGGTGCTTACGTCTACACCTACGCCTAGCGACTCCATCTCGCATCTGTCTAACGTAATCTCATCGAAAAGGCATCTTGTAAGACCTTCAGGTTGCTTCTTTGGTACGAATCCTTCATTGTGATTTCTGCTGTGGCCTCGCGCAAGTAACCGCTTGAGCCCCATGCACGCAAGCCCGTTTCGGACGAGCGCAGAATAATTCCATACCTTGTCGCTTGGCAGGTCGCTATGGCCTGGGGGTGCGCTCATATTGTCGTCCTCTTTCGATTTACCCATGGCAAGGCAAGCGGGTACAGTCACCCATTCTGGTTCAGATGTCGCTGGCCACTTCGCTTCCCAAGCTGAGCGCTGGCTGCTTGCGTCTAGCAGTTCGCACCCATACCCATAGCTGAATCAGGAGAAAGAGATGGATGTCTATCAGCAAGCACCAATCCTGACCGCCCAGCCGGCAAATGTTTTGCGAATGTCTTCATCGACTTTGGGCTCGGCGCGTGGCCCTGTTTTACACACCGATCCCCAGTATGCCAATCACTATTTCCCATAGCTGGGGGATGTGCACTTGGATGCAACCTAGGGAATGCTGATCGGAAACAGACGACCCCACAAACCCACAAACCCACAGCGCCATTTTTGATAAACAATCCCATGGAGACAGCGGACAGAGCGGGCAGAGCGGGCAGGCGGGTCATGGACCTCAATATGGCCCCATTCATAGCATGAGCACGGCTCTGATGAAGCCACCGACGCCTAGGGCGATCTACCATTGACGTAATAGACATGGCTACATGGCTACATGGCTCTAAAAGCATTTGGCATTCTTGTTCTTATCAGAGTGCCCCGTCTGCGTCTGCGGCAGAGCAACGGCATTGTCCATCACCGAGTATCGGGGTGTCACTCAATCCTCCCATCTTTGATCGCAACATCACCAGCCTCGAATTGCGAGATACGAGAAGAAGGAAATAGAGATGACTTGAAGTAACTGGAGTGTGGCTCCCTAAACCGCCTCTTGACGCGTACGGAGTTGGTCCTTGCCAATCAGAAAACTCTCTCTACGAAGGAGCTGCAGGAAGTTAGGGGCTTTCACCTCATGCACATGCAAGTGCACCTGGCCGGTTCGGCCTCCTAACCCGACTTGGGCTTGGTCGATACCACATCGCATCTGCCTCACATCCTGCCTGCCTGCCGTCTGCAGTCCGTTCTGCGCGCGAATGCGCGAATGCTTTCCCGAGACCAACTTTACTCGCTCGCTGGATGGGGGCGCGATCGTGGACTTTTCGCGAGGAAGCTCGCTGACGGCTGGGCGCCCATCATCCCAGTGCAATTGAAAATTAAAGGCAGGACAATTCATCAATGGTTTCTCACAAAAACTCAGGTTCATTACATATGTCTCAGTTCAGGTTGTCAGTGGCAACCTTAATATCGAAGGCAATCAAGTTGCCCGATACTCCGTACGTGATAGGAAGTCGCTAGCAGGGAGCTGTACACCCTCTTTCTTCAAACAAATATCGGACCGACGTGTCCAGTATCCTCAATCTCCTTGTCGAGATGGATTTGGGTTGCGTTTTGTTTTCAGCCGGTTTCGACACGTTTTCCCTGTCCAGGACTACAGAAAGACGAAGAAAGAATTTCGCGTCCCACTCGCCGGACAAGTTCTCTGTAGTACACTCCAGACTGCTCGAGTATTTTTAGCTCACGAAATTTTCGCAGAGCTGGTGAGGTGAGGTTTCTCGCAGTGTCACCGCCGCTACGTACAATCACTGTACTACTGGACCGTTGCGCGTTCTGGCAGTGCTGCTAGGTCCAGAGTACGGCCTTAAAAGGCGCGAAAGCTACCTTAGCTCGCTACCGGCTACTGAAAAGCCAGATATATCTCGACCTAGTCATAACGGCGCTTCCTTTGCCCAACGGTGTCTTCTAGACAGCCACTATAGTCCAGGTTATCATCGATATCTAACGGTCCTGCTGGTGTCTTGGCGGGTCCTCGTAAAATGGAATTTGCGCATGTGAATTTCATCAATGGCATTACCTTTCGCTTATTCAACTTGCAGGTTGCGGTCGATCCTCATAGGATGAGTCTCTTTGGGAAAGGAGATTCGAAACGCAGTATCGAAATGAGAATACTGGAGACGGTTACCGAGTTTGGGCAACGAGACGGGATGAGCCTCGTTCCCGGGGACGAGAAAAAAACCAGTCTCTCGTTGCGCAAACTCGGTGCTAGCAATTTTCAACCCGCACCATCCACGCTGGCTGACTCGCCTCTTTTACCTTCCCATTCGGGCCCAGGCCCTCGGTCCAACTCTGAAACTTTTCGCATGCAAGCCAAGCGACGGGGAACTTTACCGTTCTCACTTACCTAATACGCTGTCACATTGCACTACGACGATGATTCAAGCGCAAATATGAAATATGGGTGTCCGGCCCGCCGGCCTGAACAGAAAGAAGTCTTGTTGTCGGCCTCAGCCAGGCAAAGGCCACAGCAACACTGCTGGTAGACTGACAGTCATCATGAAATGTTCGGCCTGCACGTATCAAATGGAGGCAGATGTCGTACGGAGTACGGAATAGGCGTGCATCATCTCAGCGTTGAGAAAGTCGCGCCGAGGTTCTGAAACCACGGCGCCCGGCGCTGTTGTCCGCATACTGATCGGATCAGCTATCGTAATCCGTACTTGTCCATGTCATTTGTGCCTCGCCTAGCAACTAGCTCCCTCGATTCCTTAATTGGCCGGGCAGATACCGACCGTGTGTTACACGCCCTGACTAGCTCGGCTAGTCAGAGGTGCTAGAGGCCATCGTGGGCCCCGTTCAGGAAGCTTGGGTGTCTGGGCAAGCCAGCTTATCGTCAGCCACTCACTCCACAGAGCCAATTCTAACGTCATTCTTCTCGAGGGATGGATTACGAATGCATCATCGTCACCACGGCCGCAACCGGGCAACGGCAGAACGGCTTCGTACTATAGGTTTTGATCATCGCAGATATGGGGATGGTTGCTCTGGCGGCCGAACCAATAATCCTTTGTTTTCCTTCCATTATCAGATGTCGCCTACACTAGTATTCAATCAGTACGTACTGAGATATGTTGTACGCGCGCGACCAGCTGACCCTTGTCTCCTGCCACCTGCGGCACCTGTATCACACCTCCGCGCATGCGTGCACACAGCATGTCCATCAACGAGGTAAGGGAGGCTGGGCAATTAGTCGGCCAATCAGCATCCCTCTGCTTCACGCAGCTCTACACAGCTCCTTTCTGTTTGCCTGCAAGACTGCATGTCTCGCTTAATCTGGTTCTATCATGGAGATCCCAGAGATGGTGGCCTCGTATCCCTCTTTCCTACTACTAGTCCTGCCTATCAGTCGTTCCTCTGTATGCCGAAGCAGCTACTTGGTGATGTCGCAGCGTTACGTCAATTGATGATGAATCTTGCATGAAGTTCTACAGCCAAACATGGCAGCCGCATGCAGCGGCTTCACATATACATACATACGGTTATCCTGCCGGTATCATATTCTACAAGATCGATCGCTCCTTGATGATGCTGATCACTACTCACTTCTTGATGCTAGAAGCAAGACTGACTGACGTGTTGCACGCATCCTTCCCATACGGCCGGCTCCTCGGCCATTCGTACGCTCGTCAGCCCAGTAGGCAGTCCGCAAGCGGACGAATCCTTTCAAACCAGCATAACACGCTGCACTTAATGGGAGTGGCTGGAGTCAAGAAAACCAAGAAAACCGGCATCATCATCGTTACCCATGTGATGAAGAGTTCACCGGGAAATATGAACCTGGCAGTGCGAAAGTTTGCCGTTCAACCGCATCGAGTCTCCAGGATGTTTTCTAGTTCCAGTACAATACATCTCGATTATGCCGGACTCTTACCTGTTAGCTATATTGTCGCGCGTGATATATATCCATGTTGGCCACCATCCCTCTCGGAGGAATCTCCATCCTCCCGACCAAGCCAGGGCGCGTCCACTGCTTGAAAGGACGGTATGAACTTCTCGGAAGTGGTTGCTCATGCTATCACTGCCACAGACTGGTAGAAGAGAAACAGCAGTAAATTATTCCAAAGTCGCACCAATGGACCAGCTCACCCCCATCGCCGCACCTGCTATCTTATGAGGAGACTGGCATAAACAGGGGATCGAGTAACATATCAATCAGTACAATAGTCATCAGCTATATATACCCTATTATACCGGTATTGTTCCATGAACCGTTCTTGAATGATACCGCAAGTGTCAGAGGGCAAGAGGATCGACCGGACTTTTCACACAGAACTGTTGCATGCATTCCAAGAGCAAGGGAGTCGAGGACGGATCCCTTGGCGCAATATTAAAATCGTGTGTCTGGTGATGGAGATGATGATCCAGTAGCTGGGAATGGAGAGAAGGGATAAATCCCTTTCGTTGAGCCAGCCGGCACATCTAGAATGTCGCTACATGGCTGCGATGGCCATGACCAGCATCGCAAACACAAGTACATTTCACTCGAAGACGGTTGTAAGAAATAATTTCAGTTAAACCGAACAAGCCACGTTGTGGGCTGCTCAGTCATAGAGCTGTATTGGGGATTCGAACAAAATAAATCAAAGCAACGCAGTCTATCTACGTAGGGGGAATCATCCAGTATATGTGCACCTCGGGCCTTGCCACCCATTCCTAGGGAGAACCGCCGAGACTAAAGTCCTTTTCCCTTTCCTATGTGTTCACAACATCATTTCTCATCCCAGATATTTGGTCATGTCATCGTACCGTCATCGCCGTATGCTCGCATACGCCTCAGGTTATAGCCTTCGTTAATTCCATCTCGACATCTAAGCGCCACGGATCAACTGAACAAGGTTCTGGACTCCCTGTCTAACTTCGGGCGTAAGCTGGTCCTCAGGCGGGCTCAGGACCTGCTCGAAGATAGGCATGAGCTGGGGCGTCAGCTCCAGAATCTTGGGGTTTTGCATCTCGTAGAGCTTGGCAATGCACTCGTAGACAGGCTTGTTCTCCTCGTAGTCTTCCTTCAAAGGCAGAAGGCCAACAAGAACAGGGAGGACATCGTTCAGCGGCACGCTCTCGGGATGCGCCAGGATCATGCGGCAGATGCAGCCGGTGGCGTTATCTTGAAGTCTGCTTTCGCTGATCTGCAGAAGAGGCTCGAGCTTGGTCATGATCTCGCCGTATGCCGGCAGGTATGTGTTGCTGTCAGTGGACTGGTAGACAAGCATACCGAGGGCGTACGCGGCGTTGGACTTGGCCTCCTTGTCCTCATCGGACAAGCGGTGCAACAGAGGACGCAGGAGAGCGCCAGTGTAGGGAGTAACACCATTGCCCATGTGCATCGTCACCTCGGCGATAACACCGACGGCAGTGGAGCGCTCAATAGACTCTTGCGAACTGACAAGTCTCATGATGGGCTTGTCGAAGATCTTCCAGACCTCAGCGAACTGAGTGCCCAGAGCAGCTGCCAGGCCAATCACGACGTCCAGAGCAGTATCGACAACGAGCCAATCCCACTCGGAGCCGCCCTCAACGTTCTGTTCCTCTTCCTCATCACCAAGGTCCTGTTGGCAAGGGTGAGACCGCGTGATGATGGTACCCAAGACAGTGATTGTCTGCTCCATCATGTCCTTCTGCGCGAGAATGGCGGGTCCGCAGGATCGGAGCGTAGCAGCTACGTTGCGGTTGATCTCGGTAACAACGTCCCTTTCTTCAGTTAGCAACTCTGTAAAAACAAAGCGTGACAGATAAGACAAGTGAGAGAGGCTTGAAATCAGGAGTAGATGTAACGTTTTCTCATCAACCGCAATTTGCGTAAGAGTGAGCTGGGTGTAACGTAAAGTACTCATCATTTAGAGCCGGGCAAAGGGGAAAAAAGAGAAATGATTGTTCAACTTACCGGTCAGACTCGTCCTGCCAGATGCTCAGAGTGCCAGCGCTGACAACCTCGCCAAGCTTGGCGATTTGAGCCGCAGGGGTAGACTTCAAGGGCAGACCAGGTTGCCACTTCTGGCCGGTCTGCTCCTCCATGACCTGCCACACACAGGCGTACGTCCGCCAGAGGGTAGAAACAGCAGCCTTACGGCAGCCTTCGTATGTGTGCTCAATCAGGGGTGTGATGATCTCGACAGCCTTCTCAATGTAAGGGGCGCTGCGTTCCTTGGACTGTGCAATGACATCACCGAGAACCTCGATAGCAACCTCCTTCTCCATGGCGGCAGCAGAGACACCGATGAGGTCATCCCAGTCATCATCATCTTCGTCATCATCATCCATATCATCTTCGTTATCATCACCATCGTCAGCGGACTTGACCTTGATCTTGCCACCTTCGGAGATGATCTGGCCATCAATCAAGCCTTCGATATCGTCGCCGTCGAAGTCAAGAGACTCCTCGTCAAGCTCAATGCTGTCGAAGAGACCCTTGAAGATGCCCTGCAGAGAGTCGCCGAGATCACCCTCGTAGACTCGGGCAAGCTGGCTCCAGAGAATGAAAGTAGTCTCTCGGAGGCGAGCGTTACCGATGGTGAGAGCCTTCTCGCTGGCACCCAGGAGAGGGATAACAAACGGCTTGAAGTCTTCAGCGCCAACACCGACCGCGATACGGCCCATGGCGTCGCAGACAGAGCTTCGCAGCTGCAACTCATCCTCACCCTCCTCCAGGGTGACATACTGGGACATTGCCTGCATGGTCTCCTGGAGGTAAGGCTTGAAACCACCCTCGATGGACTGAGCGATAGCACCGATGGCGCCAGCAGCTGCCGACTTGATCTTGACATCCTGGTGGTTAAGGAATCGGCCAACGCGGCCGATGAGACCTTCAGCATACTTGGTCATGACCTCACCACCGAGACCCTCGGACATGGTGTCAATGGAGCCGAGAACCGATCGGATAATCTCAACATTTCTGTCGTCGTTCTCATCTTCTGAAGCAGCCTCGAGGTTCTTAACCAAAGCGGTCATGATTTCGTCATGGTGAGCCTTCATGGTCTCGGCCAGGTCCTCACCCATGCGCATCAGACTAACAAGAGCGTCGTAGCGAACAGATCTGTTGCCGTCGTTGAGAAGACGGATGATGGCAGGCATGAGACCCTCGAGCTGGGTAGCGACGAAGTCGGGCGCACCCTCGGCAGCAGTGCCAAGGGCAAGGATAGCAGCTCGGCGGTGACCGGGGTTCTCGGAGCTGGCGTACTTGGGGAACTCATCCAAGAGAGGGACAACAACTTGACGAGGAGGAAGATCGGTCGACAGCTGGTCGATCATGACGAGAGCTGACCGGGCGGCGTTCATGTCATCCTCATCGTCATCGTCCTCGAGCTCGCCCATGATGGTCATGGCCGTCTTGGTGAGTTGAGCACCCATGTCGGGAATTCCTTGGATCTTCATGCGACGGTAGCGCACGCACTGAGTAAGGAAGGCGAGGGCTTGGACACGGACATCATCATCGGCAGCCTTGTTGGCGGACAGCTCAAGCATGAAGTGAACGAGGTCCTTGAAGTACTTGGAGATCAAGGCAGACTCATAGCCCAAGAAAGACTGGAAGACTTCGAAGGCCTGGCGGGTGCGCTCGTCATCCTTGTGCTCAACGGCGTCCTTGAGCACATCAACCATAGCAGGAATGAATTCCTGGATAGTAGCGACGGCGGCGTCATCCTCATCGGCATGGATCAGGAGGAGGATGGAGCTAATGGAAAGCATGGTGTTCACGCGAACATCACGGCTCTCGGGGTCCCGGATCGTCTTGGCGAACAGCTCAAACATCTTAGGGAGGTGATCGGCGAAGAAGGTAGGATCAGCCTCGAGCAAGCTGAAGATGATGTAGGAGCCAACCTCGCGGTGAGCGACGTTGTCGGATGTGGTCAGCTGCAGGACGGCAGGAAGGAGATCGGCCCACTCCTTGGACTCGAAATCGATGCAAGCAATCGCGGCAATAACACGAGAGCCGGCATGGCGGACCTTGGGGTTCTGCTCGCGCAGGACGGCCTGGACTAGCTCATTGCGCACGCTCGTCTTCTGGGCACCGTCGATCTTGGCCCAGTGCTTGGGAATCAGGCGCAGGGACTGGACGGCGGAGAGCTGTCGCACCGTATCCTCGGGGTGGGAAACAAGGACGTGGAGGAGGCCCAGAAGCGACTCGGGGTGAGGGAAGAAGTTCTTCTTCAGCTCTGCGGTAGCTGCCTTGACCTTGACCGTGTCGGCTAAGCAATCCAACTGTTAGCCCATGAATGCTACACGACCGACCGCCAATCTAGGGATGGCAGGAGTGATGGCGATAAGCATGATGATGGTACTTACGAATCTGGCAGGCGACCAGCAGGTCGACAAGCTTCTGTTGATCCATCTTCGCAACTTGACTCTATGGAAAACACACGAGTCTAGTCTGAACAAACAGAAGAAAAGAAAGGAAGGGAAGGAAGAAGGTAGAAAAAGGGAAAGCAAAGTCACCACCGAAAATCTCGCTTGGGACTGGGACCTCGCAAGAAATAATTAAATGGTGCCTGCCCAATCTCCTGACCAACGGCAAGAGTGGAAGTGGGAGAGAAGGCAAGAAAAAAAAAAGTAGAAAAATTCCCTTGGACGGGGTTCTTAGTGCGGAGCGCTGATAAAATTTCACAGGGTCTTACTGTCCGATAAGATTGCAATGCGACAGTTAGCGCCGGAATGTCCCCCACTTCGGTCTGGTTCCAGCGCTGGAATGAGGGGTTCATTGGGCTGGGCAGAAGGGCTGTCAAGGGCTGGTTTTTTTTCTTATGGAGGGGTAAATTCCTCGTCAAGGCACCATGAACATGCATGCAGTCTACCTGGCTGCCTGGGTATCGCATAGTCGGCAGACCTCAAGACAAATCAAATCTTCAGTATCAAATCATCGTTAGCAGTATATTACGACTAGCACAGCTATTCGAAGGGTTGACCAACCACACACTAAATTACTCCCCCTTCAACCGCGCAGACAGGAGAGAGAGAAAACAGAAAAAGAAACGGAAAAAGAAACTATGGGATATCCCCAATAGTCTAACGCGAACAAGGGTAACCCTCCATCATGAGTTATGTCACACAGGGGTGGAAGATATTTTGCCAAATGGTTCAAACCGCTACACCCAACTTGGCCAGAAAGCTCCGCCTAAACCCATATGTCCCCTACATCGAGTATGTCCAGGAAAGGGAAGTGTTAACCTCGCCATCCAGTCATCCTTTGGAAGCAGTCTGCCGAGATACAACCTTCCTCGGCCGTGTCCCCAGATTTTTCATGCTAGCCTTGCCGCGCTGTGAACCGTCTCCCACTTCTCCCCAACGTTCCCTTGGGTTGCCGGTTCAAGCCGTGGCAGATATCTCATGATGATAATCAACCTTGCTACTATAGCTACCACATCGACTAAGCAGAACAAGGCCGCTCCGACAAATGAAGTCATTGAATGCTGGAAAAAGTAATGAGGAGATAGTACCCGCTGACTTCGTCCTGACTGTACATCATAATCTGCATAGCAAGACGATATCTCGCGAACGGTGATACTAGCAATGGCAGGCAGACCCAGCGCCAGTAACATTGTTGACGTCATGTACAGCCAGTAGGGCATCCTGAGCCGGCCGAGGGTAACGTACTTGACGATGCGACAAGGCGCTGGATATGTGGAAGCTTGTTCGGGGTCGCTGGCCTGAGGTTCGGTCACCTCCTCCAGCTTCCAGCGTTTCAGCGCATCGTAGAAGCTACCGATTGAGAAACCGGTTGCCACTGCAAAAACCGTGGCCACCTGGGAAGTTCATGTTAGTCTGTTATTTTGATTTTTCTTTTCTCGTCCGGGAATGTAGACACCAGAGCCGAAGTGGACATGCGGACGTACCCAGGGGCTACTTGCGAGCAGACAGAATAATGCTTGGTACGCAACCGACGGCGCTGCTGCCAGCTGGATAGCCACAACCGACTCATAGAGCACAATTCCGACAGTCATGAGGATCAGGCCATCGACGATGGCTTGTAAGTAGAAGCTGGTTTGTGGATGTATCCATCTTCCCCTTAGCTTCCGACTCAGCTTGCCAATATCCCACTTAGTCGGTGACCTCGTTCCATCGCGAGGTTCAGTGGCTGGTGGTGAGGTTGAGTTGTTCATGGTGATCTCTGGAGATTTCCAAGTCAGTCTTCAGAAGCGTCGAACATACCCAGGGCGATATTTCGGGAGTTCGTCAAGCTGGCTGGCCGTCTGGTCTCCTTTATTATCATTTTGCCTTCATGCGGGCACGTACAACATGTGCTACGGACAGCTACATAGGCGAAACTGACACAATACTGGGAACTAGCAAACTGCCGAACCAGTAAGAGGCCGCCAGTCTCGACACGATTGGCAATTGTTCTAACCAGTGTGATAAGCGGCTCTTGTCTCACCTTGTCCGATGCTCGCGGCAAAGCAGTGCGACGCGACCCAGGCAAGGGCAATCAAGGTGGTTCCCCCTATTGGACTCGCTCATCTCCACGGGGCTAGGCAGGGGGGCTTGATTGTGACGTACCCGACGTCGTGCGTGCGCGTCGCCAAGCGTAGCTCAACAAGACGTTTGATCCGGCATGCGGCAGCGTCTCCGTCTCAATCAGCCAATACTACTGAATCGGCTTCCCGAAATCGACACTTACGGCCGCAGAGGTCCAAAAACACCACTTCTTACGAAGAAGCCTCGGGCACCAGGAGATGATGTGGCCCTTGGCCACAACTGATCAATCCAGGCGGTGTCCATGTTGACAGAGTGTCGGTGAAGCGTGTGCGTTGGCACCTAGTGCACGAGGACTATTGGACATCCTGAGGCTTTGGTTTCTGATGCTCCCTACTAAATAAATCTGTATCACCAAGAAGAACATCGAACTTCAGTTTGTTCTTGTTTAGACATCAATTGGTCAACAAACCCACGCTCACAAACCCGCACAGGTTGCCTGCATGCGAGAACCCCTAATGAATCTTTGCACATATGCAACGGTAGTGGGCATCCCATATCCGGCATATTTGCCGTCCAATGCCCGCGATGATGACGGTGCTTACTGAAGTTTCCCATCGACTCCATGAGCACCCAACACCAAGTATTGATTTTCTCTATTCGAAAGCGGTACCCGCACTCCGATATGGTAAGATGTAGTTAGATGTCTACTTAGGTTTCATGCTAGTTCGTCTTGGCCTATCACGGGGAGAGAAGATATGCTCTCGGCACACTTCAGTGTTGTCGACAAACTTACCCTCAGTAGGGTCTGGCAAGACCAGGTACATAGGATATCTACTTGGACTTGTTATTTAATATAGCTACATAAGGGCAAAGCCATGGGTGTGAAGTCAGCATGTGACACATCTCACCTCGAAGAATATTCATACAGAAATATTGTCTAAACTAAGTACTTAGTAATCCAACATACCCCAGCACATGGCTATCTAGTACAGCTCAATGCAGCTTCATATGTAGGCCTGCCCTTATAATACACGCCGTCACAGACAGAGGTCGAAGTTGGACGTCGCCCTAACTCTCGAAGCAAAGATTCCCACCCCTTACGACGAGCCTTTTGGTGATGTTGCTTATCCTCAAAGCCTAGAGCTCTGTACACTTCACTGTTTAGCCAACTCTTACGAGCATATGCATTCGTTAATAACCTGGTGAAGGCTGCCATCTAGAGCCTTAATATGAGTATCCGCCGTCAGGGCTTGAGACAGGAGAGCATCGGTACTTCCGACACAGATAATCCCTCAGGGATACAGCCGTCATCGAGACCTGTACTGCACTCCTGAATATTACACCCAATAATATGGTCTTATATGACTGTGCTTGTCACAGCTTCTCCTACCAGGTACTTATTTTTCTCACGGCTTCTATATCGGACTAGCAGTTCCAAACTGCTGAAAAGCCCATAGTAGAAGTCTGGAGCCAACGCAGACGCTCAGCGGAAACTGTCCTCTCTTGAGGATGCCGCATGAAACCCGACTGTGATAGCCCCTTTCTTTGCAGAGTAATTGGTCTCAGATGATCAAAAAACGGTTCTCTGATTCAGACTTGACACAAAACTCCGGTCAAGGGAATGTATGGGTGAAGAAAAGCCATGTGGAAGTCTACTGAGAGCCAAAAATTACCTTTCCCATATTTTGTAGTGAATAGGGGCTATCAAGAACACACCAGAAGATGGTGGATGGCATTATTTAAGCGCGAGGGATCTTGAACGTAAATATATTCTAGTCTCTGTTTTTGGAAACAAAACATTGCATACTTCAACCGCGAAAATTACACTACGGGATGGGGAACAGTTGACATGATTTGATACCAAAGTGCTGGGATTCAAAGGCGACTTGATACTAATTCATGGTAACATGGAGGCAGCCAAGGGGGTAGATCATGCAACCAGAGCCTGTTTGCAGGCTTATAAAGAGAGATAGTCAGTATTGTAGTGATAAACTTGTCCCTTCGGTATATGTTGTGGTAGGGGCTGGTGTGTACAACCAAGTCATAATTCGACGCCCTATCAACTATACCATCCTGGTTGTGTATAGTCTAGACGAAGTAAGCTCGCATCTTTCTTTGAGCTTAGAAGCGTTCGTGTTTTCCAAAACATTCAAGAACTTGGCAGGACCTTCAGGGGGTATAGAATAGCTTCTGAGCAGCCCACTCGCATCGAAACGCCATTTGACGATAGGGAGGACTCAAAACTCCGGCAGATTCAGACAAGAGGAAGAACCGCCAGCGCTGACAGGAATCGAACCCATCTCAATTGAACTTGTTTTCTCCGGTCTGTAGATACGCACGGCCTTGTGATATTCCCACCACGAACATATAATCGTAATCTTGGCATACCTGATGAGGCCAATTATTTTCCTGTCCCAGAATCTCCTACATAAACGCCCATAATTCAACTTGGACTCTATCTCGAAGCCTAAAACCAAATTGCTGTTGCACACCACCCAAAAGTATTGAAGCCTTTGGGTGGCTTATCGTGCCAGCCACTATTTTGAGTTTATCTGTACCCAAGACCCCTAGAAGATTAATTCTGTTCACCATATGTTCTTACTTTATATAACTACATTAAGAGTCCATTCACTGACCGGATCGGTATAGCCTAGCGGTAGTATCAGTAGAATATTCTTAAAGGCAAGAGGGTTCAACTCCCTCTGTTAATCAAACGTTTTGTCACAGATCATTTTGCCAAGTTAAACCCAAATTAGACAAATATGCGCTGGGGATAGGGAAATCGTCTTGAGAAAGCGTCCTGACTTTCTGGCTCAGCCGAGTAAAACATATAGTTGTCGACATGTAAAGGATACATACTTGAGTTACGAGATGGTTAGTGAGCCTATCAGAGACAACTCGATCCCAAAACCGAGTGCCGGCAAGGTGAAGCTCAAAAGTAGCGACTACGCCTCCGTGGACTATCCACAAAGTGCCGGCTCACCACAGCGAACTCATAGTTCGACTATCCTATCACCATGAATTCATAGTACATAGTTGAAAATGCAGCCCTTTCATGTCCTTCATAGTAGGCGTCACCTCCTAGCTGCCGATTCGCCTTGGGTTCCCTCAAGAAACCAGGAATAACTGTGAGATACCACCCCTTCGTCATGTAGGCACACAGCTTGTTAGAATTGATGACCGCGGCGGTAGTCTGAAGGGTTGGGAATACAGACCTGGCCGAGGCCGCCTTTGTTCCACCCAAAGTTCGAGAGCATCTCTGTGATGTGACAGGCGTTCTTCCCGGTGTAGCACACGCGGGGTGTTGAGCACCTATCACGGAGCTCCAAAAGGGGTTCCGCAGCACGGGTCAAAACACATCTGAATAATGCTCATGTCGTTATCCTGGTGGTACATACTGTGTGCAGTAAGGAGTTAGCATAAGTTGGTTCCTTGCTTGTCGTAGCAACGCATTTCTGGCGCTTGCCATGAAATACGTCGGCAAAGTCTCACCAAGCATATCGGCCTTCTGTCAGCATGCATGAGAGTCGAATTCAACTCTTCGGGCCTACTTATTCGGCATCTGCCAGCAGTCATCATTGCAGCCCAAGAAGCAAGCGGCAAGGTACGACCAGAACGCAATCAGCGTGCGCTGGTGGCATAGGGGCTTGATCCAGCTCAGATAATATTTTCAACTTGTCGCTTTCAGAAACATGAGGCGGGCATGGACTGCGAGATGTTATCTATAATTATGTACTCTCTGTACGATGCAACGGCACTGTCGACGTACTTGTCTTTACTAAATGCTAACTTCATACAGAACTGGATGACCTTGTTGTAGTTGGTTTTGGTCTTGTCATCTGTGAACCGCTATTTCATAGTGACGTCGAGGTAGACTGTGAAATTAAACATGGCTGGACACCAAGCATGTAGGAATCACGTCGATGGAACCTGTCACCAGCTGAGACTCTCATTGTACGCATGGAGCAGGAATCTTTGCTTCCGGACCCAGCTCAATCGGGTCGAGGCTCATGAATGCTCGATGCATGGAGCAGGCAAGCTAAGTCCTGCATTAGAAAAACGAAGCTTGCTGAACGAGAGATTGTAGGAATAGAAATATTCTTGTGCTTCTAATGTATGTGCTGTTTAAAACCGAGATAATTCCTTTGCTCATTGATTAGACCCGTGCAAGCGGCCGCTCTGTCTGAGTTGGTATTGGGGAAAATGGCATCTTGACTAAGAGGTGCCCATGAAGAGGCTGGCAGCGCGATAATACCTACTGAAAATGCCGTTGATGTACTCTAAGAAAGTACTAGGGATAGGAGCCAAGTAAAAGACAAGTTATGTACTCACTCCAAGGTCTTATCATTATTGTAGAGTTTACATGAACTACGAAACGCCCTCAAATGTGTTGGGCAATTGAATTACGCAGGTTCTCTTGGACCCGTCTCTGTAGCCTCTCAAGTCTCTGTACCATTACTGTAGTGATCCCCCGGAATGAGGCTCGCCACAAGCTTTGAGCGCCACAAATAACTTCAGCCCCACCATTGCTGTCATAAGGCGACTCCAATCAGTCAAGACTGACATACTCCTTCAATTGTTCACCTTCTCACCATCGACACCGTTCTTACTTCCTGCTTCGATCGCGTATCTCGTATCTTTTATAGAATATCGAAACCGACCAGCCCCGAATATGTCCGAGTATTGGAAGTCGACGCCCAAATATTGGTGCAAGCACTGCAGCGTGTACGTTCGCGACACCAAGCTCGAGCGCCAGAACCACGAGTCCACGGGGAAGCACCAAGGCGCCATCAAGCGCTTCCTGCGCGACATCCATCGCGGTCACGAGAACCAAGAGAAGGAGAAGGAGCGCGCAAAGCGCGAGATCGACAGACTGAATGGCGTGGTGGGCACAAGCTCCGGCGCAAGTTCCTCGAGCGCGACGGCATCGGCACCGCAGGCCTCGACACAAGCCACCGCCGCGCAAAGGCAGAAGCAATGGGAGCAGTTAGCGGACATGGGCATCGATGTGCCCACCGAGTTAAGAGGCGACATGGCCATGGCGGGCGAATGGACAGTGACCAACACGAAAGTTATCGACGATACCCCCAAAACAGACGAGAATGGCAATGTCAGGGTCGAGGCTGTCGCCACGGGGGTTCGAAAACGGCAAAAACGCGAAGGTGAAGACGAAGAAGAGGAAGCTCTCCAAGCACTGTTCAAGAAACCCAAGAAATGGGGACGTGACACAAGACGCGCAGAAGAAGAAGATCTCGACCTAGATGCTCTGCTCAACGGTAGCCTGAAGCAGATAGACCATGTGAAGCAAGAGAAGGTAGAAAGTAACTGTGATGCTACCATTAAGAAGGAAGAGGATGTGGAGGAGGAGCCGGCAAAACCGTCCATCAAAGAAGAGTCTCCTGAAAACGATCATGGGTTACAGGCGCCTGCCAAGACTGGAGAGGACCTAACTGATACCCCTACCGTCAAATCAGAGGAGACTCCCGCTGCTGGAGTGGAAGTGCCAGCAGTGGTGTTCAAAAAGCGAAAACCGAAGAATTTGCGACAGAAATAATAGATTACAAGGTCGATGCTGGAACCAATATCTCAATATGGAATCTCCGAACCTCCTATTCAGACAGGACCCGAGATCTCGACTGCCTAGGAAACTTCCCATAGGTTTGAGGATAGCGAATAATTGCCCGTGTCGAAGAAATGGGCATTTTGGGATCAACCAATGGGACTGATGGGTGAGTATTTGCCTTGTTTCCACCCAAATGCTGCTGCCTCCCCTTGGTGTAGAGTCCGTACCTCATTGCCATTCATTTCATTTCATATCCTGGCGGCATTCTAGCCAAGGCATTCCCTTGAATCTCATACACGCGCAGCCATATAATAATGTGTTCTTGGTTGAAACTGCACCCGTGGATGCGATACCTGCAGGGCTTCGAATCCTCTATCGACGCATTGCTAATCATTTGTGGCCATTCTCTCCCAACTTTGTGGTTGACTTACCTGGAAATTCTGGTACCAACCAGCTTGTGACGGATCTTGAGGTCCAAACAACAACTAAATCTTCAATTTACCGAAGGCCAGATGCAGATCTACCCCATACCTGCTACTTCGTGAGCATCTCATCTGCAACTTGGAGAGCTTTCCTTCGACTGTATCTCGCTCCTTCCCACCCCAATGCCTTGACATTACAACTTCTCAACACATTCAACAACACCTGGGATTTCTGCCCTTCCAATCCTACAATCCTCTACAAAACGCAATATTGATTTCAACGCAGTATCATTCGACCTGATTGTCTACTTATCAATCTCCAATCTACTGGTTTCTGTTCTTGATATTGGGCTTACCTATTATAATTGCAGCAAGCTCATAGAGGCCTCACTTTCCAAAACCACTCTCAGACTTGATACGGTTTGGTTCTTGCACACCTCCACCTCTTCTTATTTTTCCAGACCTCACACAGCCACATAACTCTTTCCAATTCCCTACGTTCTTGGCATCCATCCTAGGTTGACAACACCCATATGATATCAGGCTGGGTATTGTCCACACACGAACCAACGAACCTTCCGCCAACAACGGTTCTACGCACTGGACTAACCGCCATGCAATTACCTCAAAACTGGCCAAGGTGGGACAAATAGTACGAAAATACCCAATGACCTACGAAATATTCGTAAGTTGCTAAACAGGATGGAGGCCAATATCAACGACCGGGCAGCTTTGCTGTACCAGATTGATCATGTCTTCTTGCCACCGAAGTTACCTCAGGACGGTGATTTTACAGTGGCCAACGATCGTGCTTTACTCGATCATGTGCTCGACGCATTGCGACGATTCAAATGCAATGCCGAAGGACATCACTCATCAGATGTTGAACGAGCTATCCAAATGGTTCAGGCAATGCTTCAATGTCGGCCCGGACGCCATTTGAATACGCAGCAAGTCAGGTCTCAACTAGAGAATCTGACCGAAGAAGGTGAGTGACGATGAAAGAATATGTCTTTACTGATACAACACGCATATGACCCTACCATACCTTTGCTCATGAGGCTGACATATTCACTAGGTGTTCTATGTTTCCAGTTGACAGCGCAGAATTTTGGCCTTCTCGTCACTAGGCAAGGCCAAACCATTTATTTCGAGCAGTTTGAACTTCTGGCAAGAAATACGGATGTCATGACTTGTCAAGGGCGACTTCGAAGATCGTTCCCTTCGACTTGCATTGCTATGCAATATCCGCAGTACGAGGCAAACGGGTTCACGCCTGCACTTGCCCAATGTCTTTCCAAACTAGACAGTTCGACTCACCCGAGTTCCCGACTTCAGTCACAGGAACAAGGCGGAAGGTACGGAGAATGCGACACAGTTGACCCGCGTCTCTCCGCCATGCTGACAGGCTTCCTACGTGGCTTGGGTAGTGCGGCCACAGTGATCCAGATCGAGAAACACAGCCGTGAGGAGGTTCTTGGTCACACGTCTGGACCACCTTGGCATCGATCTGCCACTTGGTTGCTCATTCGTGTCAGTTTACAACTGATCTGGTGCAGAAAACCCGAAACATTCAACAGTAGCCCACTCTTCAAAGGATTTATCGCTTTCTTCATTGGGTCTTGCGTGGACCGAGCACAGGAATTGGGTGTTCCTGATCAGTTGCTGTACTGCATGTTAGCAAAACTCGATCGTCGTTGCCAGAAGCTGTCCCAGCTTGCCTACTCAAACCAGAAGAAGCCCAAGTGGCTCGACTATTGTAGAAGTGTGCAGACTGCCGCCATCAAGTCCCTTGAGTGTCGATGGAAAGAGATACAGCACTCTGAACAGCGTCTCCTACGCCTCGAGGAGCTCAAAACACTATCATTCGCAACAGACTCTGCCTTGGAAATTTCTAACTTGAGGGGGTACTTGTCAGAGATCCAGAGGGCTCAAACAACTTCGTCCCACCTTCAGGGATCTCATGGCATTTGTGCCTTCTCGAGGACGGAGGGAACCGATCCTCCCAGTATTGGCGCTTATAAGAACCATGTGTTCTTGGAGCTGGCCAATTTCGAGATGTGGATTGACATGAATCTCTCCAAATGGCTGGGAATCAATATTGAGGAGGAGACCACGTGTGGAAAGCTTGCTGACTTGATGGAAGAGTACTACAGCCACGCGTCAGAAGCGTATACGCACAATCCGTTCAATTTGTCAGTCATGTGGCTCTCCATTTTGGAGCTATGGGTTGCTTGCGACAAGGCCGCCACCCACCAAGTGCCACTTCTTGCAGATTATAGGGTCGATATCCCGCTCAACATCTTGCAAGGGCTGCTTCTTCCATCATTACCGTTGATGGAGCGATTGCATGATGTTGAAACATACCTTCAACGCAGGCACAATTACGTACCTGGACACCCGAGTATATTCAGTGCATTCGGAAACCCGAATTCGTTTGCTGTTCAGTACTACCAGATCTCCACACATCATCAATCAATCCACCGAGAAATAATGGCGGCTACTAGGCGGAAGGAGGCCGCTAAGATTGCAGAGCTTGTACGCAAGGGCAAGGAATACAAGGAACTACAAAGCCAATACACCAACATTTCCCACCAAAAACAGCAGGTCATGGAGGATCATGCGATGCAAAATTATCCTCTGAACGATACTTCCATCGAATATGCGTGCGTTGAAGGATGCCTGAAGTGTGGGCTCGGATCAGGAATGGCGAATATGAAGATATCCGTGTATGAGAGACCCTTGCCCAGAAATGATGGTGAAGCCAAAGCTGTGGTGTTCGAACTTCAGGTTCCTGAACCCATTGCCGCATGGCGTCGTGGCACCCTGACGCTCCTCACAGACAAACTAGAAACCGAAGATTATGGATCTCGAAAACCCGTATTCAACCTGCATTCCCCTTCTCGTTACTCAGAGCTGAGGAAATATCAACAGAACGTCACTGATCGTCTTCAAATTCTTTCGGTAGAGAACCCTTATACCATGGACCACGGCAATGACCAGTCTATCTTCGAGGCAGATGAAGGGTCTGTTTGCGTGGATCATGGGTGCCAGTATGCATATTATGACCGAGTTAGTGCAGGTCAGCGTTCCGCGGGTCATTCCTGCTCTAGCCTGGCAGCTATGAAAACCAAAATTCCGGCAAACTGCTCTTTCGCCGATTTGTCCACCTTTCCCTTGCCTCATTGGATACGTGGATACACTCATACTTCGAATGAAGTTATTGCGCAACAATCATCCTGCCCTGCCAATATGACATTGGAAAGTTTTAAGGCGTTTGGTCATATTCGGTCTGGCCATCGCCTTCAATGGTGGAACATCTTGGCTCAGCTGGCAATGCCCTCTGTGGATGTTAATCAAGTCGAGACGGCTCTCGTCATCCTCCAAGCAATCAACGAAGCAGGTCCGCCGCGCGCGGATGATGCACCAAACAAACTTCGTGATGCACACAACCCGCTGAGAGACCGGCCATTTGCCTTCAGTCTGATCGAGGCTGCTCGAGCTAGTTTTCAACGGATACGCAGCAACTGGGAGTGCGACGTTGCCATGTTGGTTCTCTCCAGCATCTGCACAAGGTTGCTATGCACATCGCATGACTCCGAAGTCCATCGAGCATGCATAACCTTGCTATCATCCATTCGGTCTACCACACGAAAGTGGGCGCTGTCTCTCTACAATAGAGCAGATGAGTCTATTTCTGAAGAGGCTGAATACTTCAATCCTCGGGTATTGGCTATGTCACTTGCCTGTTCCAGTACGTTCGCTGTTGGTCCCAACGAAGTTGCCCTCATCTTTGAAGAGAGCGATTCAGTAACTTCTTTCCTTGAAATCTCTATCCTGATTCATGATCATCGCCAAGCATTTGATGACAATGGTCAAGACAAGGCAGATCGGATGGGGGTGTCCCGATCCGCCACTCCACTAGGAGATGCCAAGTCACAATTTCCATTAACTGCCATCGGGTTGCAAGCATGGCATAGACAATGCTACCTGTTCCAACCGCACTTATCAGGAATAATACAACAGAACCGGGTTTGCTTAGACAACGCCATCAGGACCTTCTTGCCGCCGCGATATACTCCAGGTACGGCGTGGAGTAAGGGCGAGAATGGGTACGAACATATCATGACGTCCACATATTGTTCTCCTGATATCGCAGAGAATCTCCCGATCGAATTTGACCTCTTGGAAGGGAGTCTCCTCGCCAATGGACAACCTTTCTCTCGACTCCCACCACAATATTGCCAAAACCCGACCTTTAAGCGATTGTTTGGCGACCAATCATTAAGAGTAACG
Organism: Apiospora malaysiana; assembly: GCA_006508115.1. NCBI lineage: Eukaryota > Fungi > Ascomycota > Sordariomycetes > Amphisphaeriales > Apiosporaceae > Apiospora > Apiospora malaysiana. The sequence goes on along the minus strand of QUSE01000039.1, from coordinate 1,751,094 downwards.
GCTTCTAAGGGATTTGATATGCAATTCAGGGCGACGCGCCCGAAAGAAGGCTGGGATGTTCATTTCGCCATGAAGAATAAGCATTTGGTCGTCCGGGCGTGCAATGGTGGTATAACATAGGATTTCATTCCACCAGAAGCTTTGCATGGCGACTTTCCAGAACCCTTCATAAACTCCTACAGTCACTGGCTAAATGTCGATACGGGCATCTTGGAGTTCAGACCTTGGAGGCACCCCTGGCACTCCCAGGGATCTCTCTGGTGCGCAAATACGACATCAGTCCCCATGACCCTATCAAGGGGCGAGAAAGTTCTGATTGACTACAAAAGCGAGACGGCAACATGTATCGGCCGAATTCTAAAGACGTTAGAGAACAAAGATTTCATCACTATCGTCCTTGACAAAGCTAAGTCTGAGCTGGAAGTTGGTCTGCCCCGTTATGATTTGGCGTTTACTCTTAAGCAAGGGACCTCCGATCTACGGTGCAAAAAATACCCCGGAATGTGTGTCGATGCCGATCAGTCTATTGGCTCGTTGGTTGGACTGAAGAGCAAGCTTATATTACGCCCAGAAGATTTCGAGCCAAGCAGAAGGAAATCAATCATCATACCCTATGGGACCCCTCAGGTTCACGGAGACAGCTCATATCATGCCACAGACGTGATACCTACCGAATCCAACAGCACAAACGAATATGACCAAGACATGATGCGTCGTACGTATCTCTATTACGAGACAGATGAACTTCTTGGGCGACTCATAGACAACGGCTCCTTGCGGGGCAAATTGCTGCTCTGTCACCTTCATGCAGCGACCTCGTATTGTCTAGCCGACCCTTTGACTAGCCGTACAGGAATTGAAGAGGCATTGCGGATCTTGAAATCTGCGGCTGTGGTTTCATTTTCTCGGCTGGATCTCATGGAGGCTGAACAGCTCTTTAACATTGCTCAACTTAGTCCGATGCGCAACTTCTATCCTGGGGGAGACTTGATGGTAACACAAAATGTTACTTGGAACAAGACCCTGCATCCGCTGGCGCAAAACGACGAGTTCCGACGGGTGGCGAAAGCTATCTTGCAACAAGCCGCGTCTCGTGAAGCCTACTTCCACCCATCTCAAGAATTCCGCATGCCGCGAGAATCCAACGCACAATTAGTGAACCGTGCTTTAATCCGTCAATCTGCGTTCAGAGTCGATGGCTTTGGCGCTGAGTATTTCACGAGCTCCGAGGACTGTCTCTACCAGAATCGAGACATCGTACAAGAATCTTTGATGGAGCAGCCGGAGCAGAAACTTTGCCATGTCACTCAAGTGTTGTTATCTCAAGGTGCATGTCTTGTCGAGCCCTTGCCGGATGCGAGCGATCTCATGGACCACATCTACTCCGTTCTTGGTAACGAAGTCTTAGATTCGTCCCACCTTTCGGGAATCCCCTTTGATGGATTTGACATGCAATGGTTGAATGAGCCGACACAGAGTATCGGCTTAAACTGGCGCGGATTGCACCGCTATTTGACCACGGTCAATGCTAGCGAGTCAAGATTCAGTTTGATGACACTCTTTGGTGGTCTGATTTTTGCACCAAAGGCCGATTTTGGGATTATTCAGCTACTGCTTGCATTGGTTGTTTGCCCGAATGCTCGTCTCCAACCTCATCCACAGCATGAAACCTTCCAAGTGGGCGACGGGCAAGGCTACGATCGGAAGCAGATTATTGCATGCATTGACAACAAGACCAAAGCAATCGAAGAGAGCCCAGAATGGAAAATAAAGCAGGAACCATTGGAGAGTAAAATAACCTTCAATAAACGCCGTCGACAGGCATGGAAGATCAAGATGGAAGTCGTGAAACAAAAGTTCGAGGCACAGCTTCGCGCACGATTTCCACGTGAGCCAATGGTTCCTATGTTCAGAAAGTTCGACACATACATCAATGTTGAAGGCGCCATTGGTGTAATCTGGGAACTATTCCAATCATGGGTGCGGAACCAGTCATTTCACAATCACCTCATTTCCGTTGTCGATGCTGCCGCCAGATTGCCACTTAGTCTACCACAGGTTGCTGCTGCTTGCAGCTTCTCCTATCGTGTGTTTCCTGTGGAATCTCCAGCAGCACACGTTAAGGCTTCCGACCTGTTCTCAGAGACAGCACCTAAAATCAGTTGCCAGCCCCCTTTTGGACGAGATGACTTGCTTTTAAGACGGGCATGGCCTGAGGATGGAGATGAGCAGAGCAACTCGTCTCTGCAGACCTCCGCATCATTGATTGAATCACTGCAATCCATGGCGAAGGACACTTACGAGCTGAAATACGTTCAAGAGCTCAAAGATGGATTTGAAAGCTACCGAAAGATTGAAAGCGACGAATCCCTCAAACGGCTCACTTTCGACCCCGAAACGGTATTGGAGAGACTACGAGAGAACCTAGATGTGTGCAAACGAGAGGTCGAGCTCAATTATAGACTCATCTACAAGAGTTTCTCCCGCCAAGCAAATCGTCTGATCCCACATTCCAAGCATTTCTTCCCAAGACTCAGTCCTGTGTTTATCTTGCAGCGGCTAAACAAGAACCACTGGCCAAACTTGCCGGACGCATGGCGACGTTGCATCATCACCTATGCTCAATCCTTGACTCATTTGCAGAGAGCTCAGAGAATGATGAGTCTCGCCGACAATAAGTTTGGATTGATGAAAGAGGTTGACAATGCAGGCCATTCATGGGAATTGGAAGAATTCCCCGATTCTCTCCTCATGGAGGTCGAAAGCGAACTCATGATCAGAGACGTCCAGGAAGAAGTTGCGGCATCTATGCGTACGTCAGATGGCAACCGCGTCATGCAGCTAAACATGGGCGAGGGCAAGTCGTCAGTCATAGTACAAATTGTTGCTGCACACCTGGCCGACGGAGAACGGCTTGTGCGGGTCATCGTGGCAAAGGCCCAGTCGAAGCAAATGCGACACATGCTCGTTGCAAAGCTCGGTGGTCTTCTAGATCGCCAAGTCTTCTTCTTACCTTTCTCACGAACTACCAAGATGGATGAGACGGGAATAGCTCATCTTCAGAGCGAATTTGAAAGGTGTAAAAATGAAGGCGGGATTCTACTTGTGCAGCCGGAGGAGCTGCTATCGTTCAAGCTGATGGGCTTGGAACAAGTCGGCGCAATCAAGCCCCTGGTGACTCAAGAGGATCAGGGCGGCGGTATAATGACCACAGGCCACCAACTCATGGAATCGCAAAAATACCTCGATACATTCTCCAGGGATATAATTGACGAGAGCGACGAGAACTTTAGCGTCAAGTTCGAATTGGTCTACACTATTGGGACACAAAGGCCTACTGAGATGAGTCCAGATCGTTGGCTTATTATTCAAAATGTCCTCACATTGGTGGCTAGATTTGCACCAGATATGAAAAATTCGCACCCCGATGGTATCCAGCTCCAAGCCCCAGAGACGGGCCAGTTCGCATTACTACGATTCCACTCGGATATCCATGGGATGCTCCTGTTGGAGGAAGTAGCCCGTCACATTCGCGATAATGGATGTCATTGTCTGCCAATGTCCCACCAGAGCCAATCGACTCGAGATCTCATCTACACTTACATCACCCAGTTTCATGTGGACAAAGATGTAGCCAAGCGAGTGGAAGACACGACCAATGCCTTCTTCAACGATATGACAAGGAATGTCCTCCTGCTTCTGCGAGGCTTGTTCGCCCACGGCATTTTGTCTTTCGCATTCGGGCAGAAACGATGGCGCGTAAATTATGGCCTCACGACACGGACGCCTCCTACAATGCTTGCTGTGCCTTACCGAGCCAAAGACTCCCCTGCTCCACGCTCAGAATTCAGCCACCCGGACGTTGTTATAGTATTGACATGTTTGTCATACTATTATGGTGGGCTCTCGGACAATGAAATGGACGTGGCCTTTGAACAACTCGAACGCTCTGACCAGTCATCGACTATCTACGACGAATGGGCTACTAACTCGCCGTCATTAGAGCCAGCCTTCCAGCAGCTATCGAGTGTCAACCGCAAGCATCGCTCTCAATGCTTGGGCCGGATCTTCCCTGCTCTGAATCATACTAAAGCTGTCGTGGACTTTTACTTGAGCAAAGTGGTCTTTCCAAAGGAGTGCATGGAATTTCCAAGCAAACTATCTGCTTCAGGATGGGACCTGGCTAAACCGAGACCGCAAGCAGTCACCGGGTTCAGTGGTACATGCGACTCGAAATATGTTTTACCAACTGATATCTCGCATCTCGACCTAGCCTCCCAGAGTCATACCAATGCAGCCGTGCTTGGCAACCTGCTGCGCCAGGAGAACACCGTGAGACATCTTAAGCCAGATTTCAACAGTGAGGAGCTACTCAAAGCTATTGTGGACAGCGAGCTGCCCGTACAGGTTATTCTTGACGTGGGCGCACTGATCGTCGACTTGGAGAACGACGAGGTAGCCCGGAAATGGCTAGAAATGACACCAGATTCGGACAAGGAAGCCGTCATTTTTCTGAACAGAGAAGATGATTTGCTTGTGATGGACCGAAACGGGTCCGTCGAGCCATTCTTGACATCGTCATTTGTTGAGAATACCAACGCCTGCTTCGTTTTCCTTGACGAAGCACATACACGCGGAATCGACTTGAAGTTGCCAGATCACTATCGCGCCGCAACTACATTAGGTCCAAATCTAACGAAGGATAGGCTGGTCCAGGCGTGTATGAGGATGAGGAAACTCGGAAAAGGCCAATCTGTGGTTTTCTTCGTCCCCAATGAAATTCAAAAGAAGATCAACGCAGCCCGGCCTCTTCACATTGCCCCCATTCAAGTGTGCGACGTTTTGTGCTGGTCGATTTCGGAGACCTGGGCCGATATAAGAAGAAGTGTTCCTTTATGGGCTCAGCAAGGTTTACGACATCAGCGCCAGGAAGCAATTTGGGAGACGGAAATCAAACCCAGCACTGTCGATAACATTTTTGAGGTTGATGGAGACATTATCGAGGGGTATTTCGAAGAGGAAGGGATGAGCCTCAAGCAGAGATACAGCCCATCGACCAATGAGGCCGGTGGCGTACTGCTGGAACAGCTAGGGGACCCTAACTTATTCGGACGGTCAACCCAGATTGGGCACATTCAGGCCAAGTGCGCACAATTAGGCGTGACAAGTTTTGCCGCGTCTTCCCTCCAAGAAGAGCAGGAGAGAGAGTTAGCCTGTCAGATCGAAGAGCGCAGCGTGCAGAATCCGGATGCTGTGCAGCCTCTCAAGCACAGAATGCATGATAGGATTGAGAGAATGGTCACTCAAGGCGATTTACGAATTCCCCGAACCCCAAGAAACGCTATCGACCATGCGTTTTACTCCGTTCGCGGCAATAGCGGCGTATCCCTCAGCGTTCTGGACGGCTTTGGACAAAATCTCATCGTGACAAGTGACTTTTCCAAGACCGTCGAGTTGGATGACTCGTCCAGCCCCGATGCGTTCCAGCGACCAGTACAGTGGGTTTTGACCTTTAAGAAACATGCCAAAATGGTCATTATAAGTCCTTTCGAAGCTAACAAGCTGCTTCCGTCGATCGAGAAGAGTCCACATGTCTCCCTTCACATCTACTTGCCCCGGTCGACCCACGCGATGCCGAGTTTGGATCACCTTAAGCTGTACGTGATCCCATCGCTCCCACATGAGTGGGAAGCACCTCGGGATCTCATCTTGAAATTGAATCTCTTCGCCGGGCAAATGTACTTCAAGAACTTCGAGGAATACAAGGAGGTGTGCGCGTGCCTGGGGCTGTCCACCAGCGCAAACGAAGGAGACGCGGCGATCGCCATGGATGGCTTTGTCGGCAAGGGCCAGTACCCAGACTGCCAGTTCATAGAGAGTCCCACGGCATTCCTGAACTACCTTATGGCGAATGTACGACGGAACAGACAGGACATCAGCCGGACGCATTTCGGCCGCATGCTCGCGGGCGAGATCTTGACCGAGGCGGATTTCAAGAACTCGTTGCATTGAAGAAGAAGAAGGATTAGATGGCTCTATGATATGCGTTGATTTAGCATGATCGCAATGATCAATCTGGACGAAAGATAAAGGGGAAGACATGGGATTCAATTTCGCTAGAGATTTGCACAGTTGCAAGGATGCAATATTGTAACAAAGAGAGAGAGACATTACATAGTGCAATTGATCAGCGAATTAACCAACGAGGAGACTGCTATATCTCGCGATATTTGACGTGACTTGCCCGCTTGTAAGCCTTCTGGTAATTAGCTTTCACTTGATAAACTACCGCGCAGGTATTACGGACCTACATATATTCTACATTTGCCGTGGACTCTCACTTAACTCACGTCCCCTGCATGGGGGCCGTATGGATAAACTGTCCAACCCTCTTACCTCTAACACTTAAGGTGCGGCCATTGAGGTGAACGGGTTTACCCGTACGACTGGGAACCTGTCTACGTCTGGCTGGGGTGCTATGCTATCAGTATTCAATTCTACGTACCTCGATCAGAATCCAAGGTCAGCGACGCTGCCAAGCAAATCCTCGTGCGTCTCGCTCTTCCCCAAGACATCGTCCTCGGCATCGTACAGAGCCTTCTGCAAGAACGCGCGGACCGCGTCATCCGTCTCGTTCGCGTTGCTACCTACCGCGGTTGGGCTAGACAACGACGCCACCGCCGCCGCCGCCGCCGTCGTCGTCTTCTTCTCCGCCACCGCGGGCTGGATCCTGCCGAGCATCTCGGCCAGGCCGGGCCGCTCGCTCGGGTCTTGCGCGAGGCATCGCGCGACGAGATCGCAGAGTTCCGGGTCCAGGTCCGCGTACTTGTAGTAGCCGGTGCCGCCACCGTCGGATTGTAGAGGTGGCGGCAGGATCTCGGTCGCGTACGTGCTGACACCTTCGTAGTCGGCGACCGTCTTTTGAACTTGGACGACTTGTCGCGCGATGAGGTTGATCATGATCTGGTATGCGTAGGGCGAATATTAGCATGTGCTTAATGATTGATGGGAAAGGGGGAGGGAGAAGAAAAACCCACCTTGGAGATGTTGAAGAGGTTCTCCTGTACGGCATCTTCGTTCTCTTTGGCCTGTCCGAAGTCAATCAGTTTGAGTACGGGAACGAGCTCATGCTCACCATCGAAGGGGCTGGCGATGTCCCCTATCATGACTAAAAGCTGTCAGTGTGTTGACTCCCTAGGTAGGCTGGGACGGAGGGGGGAGAGATAGGGTTAGCACGGAGAGTCGTCTTGCTTACCATTGCCCATGTGCAGATCACCATGGTCGAGGGTCGAGGGCTTCGTTCCGTCGCCCGGCATCTCCTCCAGGCGTGGCTCTGCACTGTCGTCAGTTTTCCCAATATACGCCATGGCGACGCAAGCACGCACCACTTGTCATTGAAACACTACCAATCAGCATCCGAACCCTAGTCTCGACGAAGTGGTGGCATTGGATTGAGGAGAGGGAAAGACTCACAACAAAGAAAGATCGACCAGAGCACTTTGTTGGGAACCACCAAGCCATACTTGATAGTCCTGTAGTACAGCTGCGCCAGGTCGCCGTTATCCAGGTACTCCATCATGAGTACGGGGCCCTTGAGCCCCTCCAGCGATTTCCTGACGTCGCCACTGCCCCTGGCCACCCGCAACGACAGTCTCCGCGCCCACCGCGCGACTTTGCCTTCTTTCTTCACGCCGTCGTGCGACGCCACGATAAGGACTATGTGCGCTGAGCCAGCTAGCTCCTAGTATGGAGGGTTAGTTGAAAGGGAGAAGGGGAGCCTGGCTCGAGAAAAAGGGGGACGAGGGCAGCTACTCACTTCGAGCCATCGGATCTCGTTCCGCAGCACATCCTCTTCCCCATCCAGGGCCCGCTTGACTGCCAGCCGTCTCGTATCACCACCCGACAGCTTCTCGCGCACGCGGTACGTGATGCCGAAGCTGCCTTGGCCTGCCAAGTCCTCATAGACGAAGCGCGGCTGTTGGCGGTTGAAGTGGTTGCGAATCTCGTCGGTGACCTTGGTGTTCCAGACGTCAGAACCCAAAGAGGCAAAGTCGGACATACTCATTCTTGGTGTCAATATTTCAGTTACAGCTCACCTGATAGAAGTCAATACACTGGAGGCGCCGATTACGAGTGGCACTCTAGCCGTCTTTAGCCTCATTGCGCCTGTCTGCCTTTTGATCCGCCTCCCTTGCTCTATTGTCGGGGACGTTACAAAGCATGGCATTGTCAATAAGAGTTGCTGCAAGCCAAAGAAACAAAGCGCATTGTGTATATGCGTTGGTTTCTGGGATAAATCGGGGCTGGCTATGATGTTCTTCCGCCCTTGCAAGAAGCTCTCACTTAGGCGTGGGATAAGACCCCTGAGGATTGATACCATAGTATTGGTGAATGACCTGGGTAATACGAGCAGCATTGCAGTATTCGCAGCATTGCCTCTTCATGTTACCCTTCACTGCCTCCCAAGCATGACATTGTTGTCTCAAGGGGGCTCAGTATAGACCCCGAGCCATCATTCTCAATCGAGATGAACAAGAGGTCCTCGGTGTCCTAGTCGCCCAGACCCGACCCAAACCCATGGTTTCTCCAAGGCAAAACCACACGAGGTGAAAGCTGTCTTTCCACCAAGCAAACCAATACACCTTGATCGTCGTGCAATAGTCGTTCCGTAAGCCATGCCACGATACAAGGGCCGACTAACAAGCACCCACGACAGGAGCCATGCGCCCCCTTTTCTACCCAGCACAGCCTCGACGGCCCCTCACTCGGCCATTCAGTCGGCTCCATCGGCATATCGCAATGTGGCCCCAAGTGGAAATGAAGGCTTATGGCGAGCTTACAAAGGCACCGACTCAGCCGTCAAGGAAGACCATATCCCCATGGTTGCCGAGGCATTGGTCGTTATACGCGACGACTTCGCCGCGTTGAACCAATGGGTGGTGCACTGAAACCCCGCTACTCCGTCGAGTCAGCTGCTTATGGGACTTTCCAGAACCAGCAATCTGCATCGCATAGCTAGATCGCAAGCCTCATCGCCACGATTCTGGAAGAGTTCAAAACGTGGTATAGCTTGAGACGGCAGGGAGCCTAACGAGGCAGAACCAGCGCGGAGGCTGGAGCAGTTGGCAGAGGCCGTGTTAGTGGTAGCGGGGGTTCTGACCAATTAGGCGACATGGAAGCCCCATGGGGCACAGCCCACTAAAGATGGCAGGTACAAGTAAAAAGCTGCCTGCGCGCGATGACGCAAGCGCATTCCTCACGTCCACGAATCAAAGCGGGCAAACGTGTGGTCAGTTGTCGAATGTTTCATCTGCCGGGCGTCGCGAACAGTTGAGAGGTCTGCCTACTGCTGCGAACCTATCACGGAAGATGCACCATCATATCATACTGCTGTATGTAAGTGGTGGTAGGTTTGCGCAAGGCCGAGCAAGCGAGACTGCGAGAGGGGCTTGGCTTGACGTCCAAAGAAGAGCGGTGGCATGACTCGTTAGGCACCCGGTATTTGGCACTTCTGTTGCTTCTCGAAGCGTTCCAAGCGCGGGCAGGCAGGGGCAAGGCCAAAAACTAGATACAACGGTAAGCCTTAACCTAACAGCTTGACAGGATGATGCTGGGTCGGTAGTAAGCTGTCGTCGGATCAACGGGATCCCCTGCACTCGACGAAACTCCTCACTCGACTCGACATGTATGCAATCCGACGGCTGATCGTCGTGAAAGCCTTGGTAAGCGTGTGCACCTGCCGTAATCGCATCGGAGCTGTGCATACAAACCAAGCCACTGAATCCCGGCAAGCAAAAGCCGACCTGCTTAGTTACTCACCGCGCAAGGTGGTGCGTTGCAAATGGAGACAATAGAGTTGGAGGCAACAGACTTGGCTAAGGCGATGGAGCGAACACGAGGCCCCCGTTGCATGCGCAGCCGGCCGTCCGATCCGATATGGACCGATAGATCAGGCAAGTTAAGTGTCGAATCCCAACTCTAGATCCGAAGCATCTGGCGTGGTGGTAGCAATAGTAACACACACCGACTCGCGGATGGGAAGTCCTCGTCCCTCGTCTTGTTGTTCTTGCAGACAATACTGGGAACCGGCGCCGGAGTCGTGGCCGGACCCCACAAAAATACAATGCAGCAAATATCAAATGCATATCAAGTAGCACATATAATGCGCCGGAGGTGGAGTGCGATTGGCCGTTGGGCTGATTCACCGCTCTGCTCCTTACTGCTGGTGGTGGTAAGGAAGTGCACTTTCAATGCATGCGGTGTAGTAAGAAAACCGAATCCTTCTTCGATAGGGGGAGTCATCACGTTCCCGATCCACCGAGCTTCAGTGATGGCCGATGATGTGCAGTTGCAGCGCGGCCCGCTACGTGTGGGAAGAGTCAATCGTAATTAATTGCAGGGCAGCAAGGTAGCACCAAGGTATGTAGTCAGGTATGTAGTGTGTAAGTATCCTTTGAATTGGAAGGCCTTCCTGGCCATGCCTTAGTGGCTGATGCAGTGTTCGAGTAAGTCAGTTAGTGGAGGGAGGGATTGCCCTTGATAGGAGGATCGGCAGCTGGGCCGCAAATGGTTTTGATACAATACGGTGAAAGAGCGTATTGGTATCCGTAATCGGTCGGTGGTGATGATAATGATGATTGATGATGATGAAATTCGCCCCCCATGCGCTGCTAGACATAACAGGGCTTTGCCGCGCAAGGAGGGAATATTGGATGATGCCGCTGATGGCATCCATCCGACTACTTACTAAAGTGCATACATCATTGATACGTGAGACGAGACACGTACCTTACAGCTGAAGCCGCCGGGAGGTTGGAGAGGAGACCGGGGGAAGGCAGGTTCTGTGTTCTATTGGGAATGAGGATTGACAGCGCTGGCGCAGATCTCGTCTCTACCGTGGTTTCCAATGCCTTGATGCATGATATTCTGGATTTGGCCTGGGCCCGGGCCACGAAAGAAAAGGAAAACAAGACGAGACGAACAGCGAGTCAATCAATTAGTGGATGGAAGGAAGGAAGCAGAAAAGAAGCAACACTCACTCCCCTTCCCCAATAGAGTCTGAAATCTGCAATGACGCAGCGACTAGTGAAATGCATTGCATGCATAGTAAGTGTTAGTACTGCTAGACTGTAGGTATTAGCAATATGCCGAGGCAGCGAGCGAGGCAAGGAAAAGGAAAGACCGGTATCTAGAAAAAGCAAAGGGCCAAAATCTTGGTTAACCTGCAGCATCTTGCATATCTGCTGCACAACTAAACTCAATCATTGGCTGTCATCCCATCGCGCCTTTTTGACATGCCTCCATACGGTAAAGGTTATTAATACAGTAGCGCCGAATGCGATGCTGCAACCAGACCAAAAATGCCACAATGCAACGGCGGGGCCGGCCTGCCGAGGATGGATGGATTTACTAACCTTAGAATCAGAGCACTAATACCCAATACCAATACCCTGATCGGAAAGAGACCCTGATCGACGTCGACGGGCGACGACGGCACGGGCGACGGCGATGGCGACCGGCGGTGCTACCCAGTTTTGCTAAGCTGGACTATTGCATGCAACAAACATTCTTTACCCAAAGCAATACTGCACATGAAGTTCATGACATAGACACAGCGGTAAATTTAGAACCCCATGACTGACTGATTGATTGATTAACTGATTACTGCCCGGTATCTCCATAGTCCCCGTCGGCGATGCGATGAGGATCAAGAACCCTACCCGAAGGATGGTTTTCAGGTGTCACAGGTAGATTGCCTCTCCCTGTCTGACTGCGGCTTCGGCGGACACGCCGTAAATACCTACCGAGGGAGAAGAGAGAGAGAGAGAGGAAAAGAAGCGGGCACCAGAGAAACTGACTCATAGCAAGAAAGTAAGTTAAGGAAACAAATAGATTAGACGAGCGCTTTCTACTACGTATTAACTCCGAGCAGGCCTACCTTGCTAGCATAGTAGCTGAACGGGGACAGGCGACTATTTTGGTTCCCGAGGTCAGCTCATTTGTCAAACTGTTTGTGTGTGCAATGGACCACAGGATATCGTGGTAGTTTATTGATGACCTACCTAGCCAGAAAGCCCGAACCCCCCCCCCCCTTGCTCCAGCCGCACCCAGAATCCTCCAGACCCCAGCTTGCAGGCCCATCATCCGCTATCATTAGGTCAGCAAGGTCTGTCAGCCGCCCGCCCCAAAATGAACGAAAAGAACCTGGATCGTGGAGTCCAAACCACCCATACATACAGCTTACTCTGCCAAACACGAATCCAACAATCAATAATAACTCCATGGGACAAATATAATAGATAGACAAAGAACTAAAAATGTCAGCCGGGAGCAGTGGAAACATTTTAGAAACAAGAAAGAAAGACGCAGCACTGCATAGCCCTGGACGAGCAAACAGTTGCTATGTACCTATGCAGTTGGTTCTGATATTATCCATCTTCAATTAGTGCTCTAGTGCCCAGTGCCCCTGGCCCCCGCTGGCCCTGGCCGGCCTGTACATGGACCCCGAAAAACGACACATATCTTCCCGGACCCCTGGAAATCGCAAGGTGAACACTGAAGAGCGAAAAGAAGATCTGACATGCATTGCATGCATTACATCTATCTCACTCTACCAACAAAGAGCAAACACACACCATATTTTTGTCGCCATCAATGAACCATTTCCGAGAGATGCCTAAGTTCTTAGAAACATATTAAAGTAGAATACGTAAATATAGAAATATAGTAATGAACACAGACCCTCTCTCTTCCCCGCCCGCGACGACGAACACGAGCCGCACTATCCTCATTTATCACCCCCCTGTGTTGTCCATCCTATGTAAATGAATCAATCCATCCATGGTTCTTCTGCTGGTCCTCGGCATCCAAGTCCAGGCCTGTCTGGGAAAGGCAACTTGTGGGGACGGGTTTCGTTCGGGGGGGTCGGCAGGATGACGTTTTTGGGAGGCGTAGCTTGCATCCCGCAACTGAATTGCAACCCCGGGGCCAGGGCCGTGTGTCTATTTTCGTGTCACCAAAACAAGTATTGCAGGGCCCTTTTTCAAGCATTCGCAGATCGCCAAGTGCGTATTATCAGGATATTCATATTGAACACAATGCGGGGGAAACCAACCAGAGCCCCTGTTGGCCCCCCTTCCATGCATGCTGTACTGATTGAAAGTCAAACGAGTAATTCTCAGGGGTCCAAAGTCAAATGGTCAAATTCACTTGCGCAGAGCATGCAATGGTAAGTAGGGTAATAGTGGTAATAGTAATTGGTATCATCTCGCGATTTCCATATGCTAAGGTAAAATAGGTAGTAGTAACCCCCATGACTTCTTCATCATGCCCGTCCTCAACTCCTCCCCAAGCCAGTATGCGGCCTGAGTGTATCCCAGTCTCATTCTTAAGCCCCGGGTAACACCCTCCAGATGCAACCTGTAGATTATATCCTAAATCCATTCCAAAAAATAACAAAAGAGTCCAAAACCATTATGCGCCTAAGAGGTATCAAGTGGGGTGTCTGCTCTAGACACCCCTCTAAGAAAATATATCGCTCTTCTTTTTTGCCCTCAAGAACACATCTCCCGTAAACTCCATGCTAGTAGTGATAATAGTAATGCCAGATCAATGCCCGCCTTATGCCGTAACGCCGTTATCGAAGAATCGTGACCACATGCCCCGGCCCGTCTTGGCCCGCTTGGTTTTGCTGTGCCCCTCCTGGAGTTCCCGGAGCTGCTCCGGGCTGATTTCGTAGGGGAGTCGCGCCTTTCCGTCCTTCCTGTACTGCATGCCCGCAGCCGGCTGCGGCATATCCAGAACCACCTCGACGGGCGACTCGTACAGGTCACCGCCCTCGGGGTACACATAGGGCTCCTCCAGGTCCGACAGGGGCGTGCTCGACCGCGAGTGCTGTCGTGAAGAGATGGAAGAAGCATACGAGCTGCTCGAGCTGCCTGTACTGTACACAAGGCTTGGGGGCGTGGAGGCGTCGTGAACGAAGCGGACGGTCTCGGGTGCCGGTGCAGCCATCGTCCTCGACCTCGAGTTGCCTCGAGAAGAGGGTGGCGTGGGGTACCGGGTCGCGGCGGCCCACCTCTCGGCCTCCTGCTGCTTGCGCAAAGTCTCCTCCATCTTGCGTTGCATGCGGCGCGCGTGCTTGGCATCAACCTCTGCTCGAATAGGCGCCAGGAAGGGGTCCAGCTCGCGGTAGAGGTCCTCCTCCGTGATCCTCAGCTCCCAGTCCAGCAGGAAGAGCAGTTGCTTCTCCATCAGGTTGACTTCAGTCCGGCTGAACCCAAAGCTGTAGCCCTCCGAGTGGATGGCACTGTAGTTGGCCCAGTGCTTGTTCTTGGG